>MUAA02000123.1:0-311309 GCA_014180765.2 Marchantia paleacea
CCCAACCTTGATATTACCGGACAAGAAAAGACCTTCCATGTAGACGTCGATACTTCTTCCATAACAATAGGGGTAGTCTTGGAATAGTGCAATTCTCAAGGAAAAAACCATCCCATTTATTTTGCGGGCCGTATGTTGATTGGAGCTGAACAAAATTATTCAACCACGGAATGAAAAGCCTTAGGAAGGGTTTGCATTATCAGAAAATTTTGACATTATTTTATGAGTTATGAATTTGTATTTCATACCATTATCCGATGAAGTATTTTGTACTTGAAGCGGATTTATTAGGGAGATTGGCATCATGGATGTTGTTACTGCGAGAATTTGTCTTTACAGTGTAGACAAAAAAGGGAATTCACCATACAAATGCAGAGTTCTTGTGGAGGCTAGAGACCGGTATCAAACAAGGTGAGTAACTTCCACAAAAATAGTATTCTACACATGTACATGATCTTACCTGGTTGAAAACATTTGCGGATTGTACAATAAAAGTCCCTAAACGTTTCGCAGTCTAGAATCTTGATCTAATTGTGTCCATTTAGAGAGTTTTAAGGCGGTAAGTATGGAAAAACAAATAAATTTCCACTCATTGTATATAAATCACTCAGTACTCGCAGTTTATTCCCACAGATGGCGGAGTTATGTTAACCATTCCTAACAACATACAGAAAGTTAAGTGTTAAAAGTTATAACAGGGAGACCCAATCTTCAATATGTAAAGAGACTTTTCGTCTTCTGAAGAATTAAACCTAAACTAAACCCTAATATTTCCCATTGTGATGCTATTGGGGCCTAGCCCCATGTTAACCGTTTGTACGACTTGATGGGGTCTGCCCATCCTTTTTGTTATTTTACTTTCTCCATCTCTTCGGAAGAGAGAAATCATGTACATGTGGGGCCATTTGCATGTCAATGTTTTGAAATCAGTAATTTTTACACTGGAATAAAGTCAGATTATCTTTGTCCGAGTACAGTGCTGTGCGAAGAAAGATACTTTGGGTGGGTTAAACTGTTGGCCCGGATGGCCGTGCCGGCCGAAGGTTCTACCCACAATGCTCCGCATCAGGGCTAAGGGCCAAACAAAGCCGAGAGAAAACAGCGAGCTGTACTGTCGAGCCGCGAGAGGCCATTTGAGTTCCCAAATCGTAAAACTTTCGACAAAAATAAGGAATGATACTTCGAGATTACCAACTCAGCTAATCTTTGCGAATGGTTCCTTCCGAAAAGCGGAGCCTGTAAGAGTACCATCTATCACCTGATTTAGTTTGTCGTTGGTTCTGGACTTGGTTGCTGCCCTGCTGTCCCCAGAAGTCGACCATCTGATTTCAGATCTAGCTTACGTCAAAAATACCGCTGGGGGGACCCAAAACCGCCGGCAATGGTCCCTGACTCCTTTCCGCTCTGTGCTAACCATCGTGAGGCATACCTCCGCACGTCATGAGCTGTTTAGTACGAAAGTAGGGGAATCAGCAAACGTATGGGGAAGTGCGTGGGCGAACGACAAAGCCAGATGGGGCCAACACCGCATTCGACTCGGACGTGTATGGACCAAGACAAAACTGATATGCAAACTGATCTCTGGTGGTGACAAGTGGTTGACACTGTCATGCAGTGCAAAGGAGAGAACTTTTCAACTTTGCAAGGCGAACGCTCGAATGCGCGTAATGCTGTGTACTGTGATAGACAACTATACACCTTCGCGGATTTAGTCAATGCTAGTAGATCTTTCGACTTAGCGAGGCGAACACTGGAATGCGTGTAAGATTGCATACTTTGATGATCAACAACATACTCCGTCGCGAATCTCGTTCATGCCAGTAAGTTTCTCAACTTTGCGAGGCGAACGCTCGAATACGGGCAATGCTGTCTATTTTGATCAAGAACAGTGCTCCTTCGCGAATCTGGGTAGTGGCTGTGAGGTTTATTTCGCTTTGCTTGGATGCGTTCAATACTGTCTATTTTGATCAACAACAGTACTCCGTCGCGAATGTAGTGCCAGTAAGTCCTAAAGTTTCTTTCTTGATCCGAGAATAGCGGAAAACATGGTGGAATGAGGCTTCAGCGTACCCAAGATGAGATTTGTGTATACAAAATATGGCCTCTGCAAGTTGCTATGAATCCTTGAATTGAGGGGAGGGAACTTTCATTTCTTGACGCTTATCTGTAAAACCCTATACAATGGTTTCTACTACTACTATTGATTCTAATCATAGTGCCACTACTGGTCGCATGTGACGCCCAACAACTCGAAATAACCTGTTTCGTGGAATATCAGCAAGGCTGCATGGACTACCCGACAGTAATTTGCTAATTCGTAAACAGTATGGATCGTTAATGAGCTATGATCCTTCAGTAGCTTCTGAAATCAGACACTCAGCTCCACTGCATTAATTTACTCATCAAACCTCCATCATCGACGCATCTGGACGGAACTAACCCAATGACAGCAATGAACGAATTGAATACTTGAACGAATGATCGATAAAATGAATCTAATTTCAGATGCTACTAGACCTTGAGGAATTCCCCAAATTTGGCCATTTGTTCTGGCTCCAGCGCGATAATCAGGTTGCAGCCACCATCTTGTGTGCCGTTCGAGAGCAAGAGCAGGAACTCGATCAAAGGAGTCACAATGGGACCAGCATAGATGGGCTTGCCCCAACCGTAATCAATTTCGTAAAACGGCATTTTCCACCAGGCTGACAAGAAGAATCCTCCAGCAAGAGCAGGCACACCCTTGTAAATCTGTCCCCAATCAATAGAAGAACGAATATAGTCATCGGTGACTCGTGCGATAGCGTCCTGAATTCTCTGGACAGCCTCGACGAAAGACATATCTCTGACAACTTGAGGTAAATCACGAGCGGAGGCAGCAAAAACTGCATTTCCTGCATAGTGCTTGTGCAACGGAGGAATCGTTCTCTTGCGGATGTCAACAGCGAACAAGAGGTTGGTGGGCTTATCCTCCGGCAGCTCAATAGCCTTTGTCCTTGACTGCCAAATATGAGCAGCGAGGACCTCGAATGTCGAAACTCTTTTGATGATGTCACCTTCAAGAGCCTTCTTCTTCAGAATCTCGATAATCTCTGGGGTGAACGGAAAAACTTTCGTTATATGCTTGACCGAATTTTCCAAGGCAACGAACTCAGCGGATGCTGACTCCGCAGTGGAGAAAGGATTGCTCTGTTCAAGATCGGACAGCTTGATGAGTTCTGGGTGATCGAATGTAACTCTTGGAGGATCCCTCGCCTTGAGGGCTGTCCTGTCGAAGCTGGGCACGCAGACAAGCCCCTCTCCTCTGGCCAGGGCAGCGTAGTTCATGAAGAACTCGATTGCTGCAGGTCCATCAAACAAGGTGTGGCTCATCATAACACCGACAGTGTAGCCTCCACATTTGAATGTAGTGACCTGAATAGCGAGGAGGGGAAGGTCGAAGACTACGGTTGCATCGAATTTAGTGGGGACCAAAGCCCTGAATGCTGCGTTTGGAAGAGTGACATCGCCCAATTCCTCAAGAGATACTCCGCTAGTGTAGTGAGTGAACTGGCACCCTTTTCTATTACAGTCGATCTCCAACCTCTGCTCTTCTTCATTCATAGACAGGCGGCCAGCCATGAGGTGGTAAGTCACCAACAGCTTTGCAAGAGCATCCCTCAAAGTTTCCACGAGTTTGTCTGCGGGTTTGGCAGGATTAGCGGGGTAAAAGTAGACTGTTTCTACGGGAATGACCAAAACCTGATCGGTGTTCGAGAGGAAGAGCGGAGAAGTCGGAGTAGGACCAGCAGGCACGATAGTTTCGGGCTCTCCTACCATCTCCAACTTCAGTTCTTGCTCGTAATCCTTGGTCTCCTTGACCGCCATCGCTGCTTCTCCACCGATTCCAAATGCACTATTCTTCGAGGTGTGTTTTGAGCTCTTGTGGCAGATAGTCTCGCATCAACACTCGAGAAGGACTGCCCTGTATCCTTGTCAAATGCTGCGAGCTGGATGTGCCTGCCACTCTCAACGGCTGCAGAGCTAGGAACTCAATTGTGTGAGAATCACTGCCGGAGAAGGAGCCCTCTATACCTCCAGGAATTGGTATCGATGCCATGTAACTGCCAGCCCATGAAAAGGATAAAAGGAAATAACCTCTGGCCCGAAATTTAACTCGCGACTACGCCAGAAGAGGAACCATCGTGGTCTTGACGGGTCTCCACACAGTCGATACGACTCAATGAAACAGTCATTGACCATGTGCACCTATAATAAAATATTAGTCTTTCAAAAAAAAAGGCTAGTCACGACTTCCTTGGCTCCATGATTACCGGCTCACATCGCTCTCGATTGGTATCCCCTATACGAGTTTCTTCTTTCTACCAGCGGCACTACATGCAGGGAGCAGTCACCCTAGTGACCCCACTTTCCCTCAATTGTTCTCCTCTTTCCACGACCCCGCTCTCGGACTCGCTCCCACACTCCAGTCCAAGGATCCGGCCCGGCTATTTTCTTCTAAAGTGGGACCTCTTCGACCTTGTTCCATCCAAAGCGTGGGCATGTCAAGCGAAGTGCAGAAGGGATGCGTGGTCACCTCAAAGAAACCTGCCAGGACGAGCAGCAGTATCTGCGCCAGGTCTAGCGGCTCTATACTGCGGAAACACACTAACTATATGTCGCTTAATATTACTGGATGAAATTCGAGACTGTCTTGCCTCCTTGCTGAAAAGCCTGAGGAATCCATACTATCTCCTGAAAATTTTACTTACAGAGCTTGAGCTTAAGAATTGTCTGAGTTGGAGTCATTCGTTCTTGCGTCACCTTTCTCGGTATTTTAACTCAGGATAATGCCTACATGCAAGGGTAAGAAAACGTCGAAAGTTTAAATTGTTAATTATACTCGACGCAGCTGGCTTCCATATTGTCATCTCCAAGACAAAGACTTGTTGAAAATATGCCTTCCCCTGAAGTTTTTCGAGGTGTGACCGGACCGCTCAACGCCAGCGCTTCTGGTGAAAAAAATTCAACAAAGCTGGATGAAGAGCTCGTATGAATTGTTTGACTAGGTCGAAACAGTGCACTGTTTTCCATCCTTTGGGAAATCCATGTGAAACTTGGATTAGTGAGGAACCTGTGTCTAAGCTACGATTCGTTTCTACATTCTTATCCATCATCCCTTACTTAACCCGAAACTAATTTTTGTTTAGTTGCTACCTTGTCTATGTTTTCAAACGCCGTCTCATAGAGTAACAAACTTCTGTTGTAGATTCTACAATTCAATTGGTATAACCGTTGAAGCTATCGATTGCTTGATAGCTTCATCGGTTACATCAAATTCTTGGCAGGGAGTCTCGGGAGTATTAAGAGGCCGACTCACCGACCTTCGATCAGATTGCGAGACAGGAAAACGTTAAACCTGCCGTAGATTAGTGCACGTTGTGCAACTTGGCCTCAGATTACACATGACCGTAGTTCAGGCCGAAAATCCTCACGCATAACCATGCACGGTGCCCCAGGTATGACTCTGGAGGCGAGGATCTACTCTATACCGTACTCAGAAAGCAATAAGAACTGGTCGTGAAACTTGCATCCTTTCGATGTCAGCGTACTGTTGCCTTCGAGAGTGGATATATGTACTCGTTAAAGCTTGAATAGTCCTTTCTCCACCGAAAATACCCCAAAGCTTTTGATGTGCTGGTTACTGAGACTCGTGATGGTGACACTCCATTACTACATGGATCTATTGACTACTTTTTCCCCAGATCCAGAGTCCGGGGACCCGGATGCAGCACTTCCCCTCGACATGAAGTACCCTCTACTGCCATCCAGTTTGTCGCCCTTAACTTGCTAGATTCCAAGTTCGAACTGGTGCTGCATTCACGTGCGGACATGCAATCGGCACTTTACGACCGCGTTCTCGTTTCTGGACCCAGTAGTAGTAAACCCCGGTTAGCTGATTTCGACGTGACGATAGTGTGGACTGTTAGTGCGTTCAATTGTAGCAATAGCACTCTGTCATGAAACAGAGTGCATACTCATGAACAATCCAAAAGACCGCGATAAGGATATCCCATGATGACAGAGGACTTGGACGTGGTTACCTTGACGGCGAAGGTTTTAACCTTTACGGCCTTAATATTACGGAAGAGTATCCACGTGGGTAATCATGGTACTTGTTAGGTCGCCCAATACTAGAGTGTAGTCTAAGAATAACGGGTGACTGTTGCACGGGTACATCCAGATGTGAATGAATTGAAACTATTTGGTCTAGGTTCGAGCCTGGAATTGAGTATCTTGACCTGTATACTTAAGATAGGAGGCAAGTACAACGAGTTGGTTTGGGAACGACCCCCATACGCTCTTTTCAGCACTCACCTATGGTGAAACTTTCTTCAGGGTAAGATTCGAAATGCAGACTACTCCAAAAGTTTGTGTAGTTCTGAATCAAAAGTGTACACAATGATTTCTACCTGTGCTACGATTGTGAGAGACTGATTCCTGTCTTCGAAGAAAGTCTGAATTCTTTGTAAAGACAGGTAAATACACTGAAGGTCGAGTAAGTGTAAGGAAATTCCTTTTACGCCACACGTTCTTTGACACAGAGGTTACACTGACCGCCATATTCTGGTCTAAAGGCTAGTTCTACGCTTTCGAGCGGCAACGAAGAACCTCGTGACGCACAGAGGGTCTTTTGTACCCAGCCAGGAAGAGATCGACTCTGAAAGAGTACACCTGGATACTGGAATATGCGTCCCTCCTGGAAGGCAAGCAACCGCGTGGGTTGTCGCTCGCAACGAGTGTTCTGTATTTCAAGCTAAAGCAGGATCGTACGACACGACAGGTTTAATTGAACCACAACGCCTCGCAATTAGAAGCCACCCAATGGTGACCACACCCATCATTGAGGACCAACATGTAGATAAAATCATACCCACCTTTGGTATCTAAGAAGTGAAATCCACGCGAGTGAAGATTGAAAGAGATGTTCTCTGATCACCAGATGTCCTCGCATAGACTGTCCGTCAAGAGGTACTTCCAGTATCGAATGTAAAGTAGCACGAATTCAAGGCGCAATAGATGATATATCGTCATCACTCTGATTCATTTCTGTGTGTGTGTGTGTGTGTGTTTGTCTCTATTATCGGAGACTTCATACTCTGTACTTCTAGAAGAAAAGTTTCAGCATCCTGTGTCCACACCCGCACCAAATCCGATCACCTGCCCTGATAAAGACGGGAGAATGAAGAGGAGTGAACGCTAAGCACGCTGAAGCAAAATCCCAAATCATACACAGCCGAAAACCAAGTAGATGATAAGTCGACCTGCTCTTTATCTGTATTTCTCCAGTGCAGGAGAGCAGCGAGGTTGCGATGAAAAGTTGTAGGATGGACGAATTAGGATGAGTTAGGATTAGGGTTCGGGACGTCCAAGTCAAGGTTCAAGAACACTGTGAAATTCCAGTAACAAACTCAATCAATCATGGTTGCTCCATGACCCGCATCGAACAGCAGATTAAACATAAGTTCTTATTACAAAAGCCTCCTTTGCTAGTAGAGAGGGCCGATTTTTGGGTACAGAGGGACCAAGGTTTGACGGCATCCCATCGTTTCAGGCTATCCAGGTTGCTTAGCAACCTTCGGTAATTTCTTCTCCCTAACTCTTATGCAGCGTGTAGTTCCCTGCGTGCTTAACTGCCCATCATTTATCTCTTTGAGCAATAAGAAGGAATTCCACTACCTCTTCATGCTGGCATTCGCTAACAATTTGTCGAGACTTCTCGGGTCCTCTAGCTAGTGACAGACAAATTTTCCCATGAGTTTCTTTGTGCTGCAAGGAAGATTCTCCCATGTGGTTGAAATTTATAATCTTGAGCAAATTACAGTTCAGATAGCTCTATGTTCCAAGCACATGAGGTTCGAGTGGAGACCAGATATAAAACGGTTGATAAGGGAAATGCTTACCAATTACCAATTCTCCGTCACAGGAGTCCAACTCATTCAATTACTCTCTTGCCCATTGTGCCAATACATCGATTTCTTATCTATGCTAATTATGGCCTTATTTTCATTTCAGATGACAAACTGCTGCAGAACGAAATTCTGCTATTCAGCCGTTATGCTCGAGAGAACAGAGAAAGTTTGTGCAGTGGGGAGAAGGGGAGCAGTCGAGGTGTATGTGAACTGACACAAAGCTCCACAGATTCAGAGCTGCCCAAGTGAGTACAGCAGCCAGCAACCTCATTGACAGACGGAATTGGCAGGATAGACCTTGTATGCACATTTCTCCAGTGAACTCGGGGCACAGTACATAGGGGAAAAGGAAAGGAGTACAGACTTTAGTGATTCCACTCTGATGAATGCTATGAAGGTTCAGCGTTTTATAGAGGCATACAAAGAAACCGATTTCTATACGACTTTAATTAGACTCGAAGTAAGTGCAGAAAAGTATGGCCATTCATTGTCCACTTGTCCAAATGATTGCCGACGAGAAAGTAAACCAGCAGACCGGAGTAACTTCAACTGCAGAGTGTGAACAGGCAAACTCCTGAGATAAGAATGACCCCTGATGTGAATAAAATCAATACGGTTAGTTTAAATTTTCTACCAATATTAATTGGAGATATACAATACAGCCATACAATTGGCTGAATTGTACAGAAGAATTTAAAGTAAAAATTTAAATTTTAAAGCCATACAATGGCTTTAAAATTTCTACTATTCTTCAACCCATACAATTGGCTGGATTGTATATCTCCAATACTCCCACTCATACGGCAGCTATCTCTACCTGGTAACGACCGATTTGCCAAAAGAGGAAGTAAATGATGAATTCTTGTGCCAGTTAACGCTGAAGTCATTAGGTATGGCAGTATTCCAACTTAAAGGATCCACACTGAAATAGGTATTTTATAAAATATATCTAATATCAAGATGTTTATTTCTAGGATAAAATTTAATGTAACTAACGAGGCAATGATTATCACACGTATTTCTAATGGGTAATGTGCTAGCCAACTTTGATTCTTGAGTAATCTTCTTAAGTTTCTTGAGTAATCTATAGACTCAATGGCCAAGAGAAGTACCAAGAGGGACTATAGCTAGAGAGAAGAGTATGGTAGTATCATTTCTTACATGTTGTGTGGTTATGTTTTGCAATAAATTTTGTTTATTTCAATTTGGATTTCATTGGTATCTAAATTGAATACCATGGAGAATGATATAGAGACATAAATGTTATTATTTTTTTAAGATTTTGAGTGATTTTTCTCAAATTTGGCATATGGGTCGGGACTTTTTCTTTCTAATATCTTCTTTTTATTGCATTGGTTCTATTGGGACCCAGTTGGAAAATTATAGATATCAGAATAAAAAGTCGTGACTGTTTTTAGATTTTAGAGTTTTTTCATAGTATTTTCCCATGTGAGATGGGGTGTCATGGGGTTGTGAATATGCAAGTGGGAGGAAATATATGAAGGAGTGATTGGTGTCATTATCTGTTTGTGCTAGCTATAACTTTACTTCTCCTCATGGGGCCGTCAAAAGGGATGTGTGATACACCATGTCCGGTGTGTCATTGTCTCTTTATCTCACAAAGGAGAAAGACCCACATGGGAAATATGCACAAAGATTATGATTGAAATACTTGGGATGCGCACGTGAGGAGGATGATCACATCGACATCAATATTTGTCACTTCAGGGAATACGTACATTACATCAATTCCTTCATTGATCATTCCGGATACCTCGATCGGGTCGTGGGAGTGATTAGCTTCCCATGCATGTTCTATTCTAGGACTTATGATGGAATCACTGTTTTATAGTCCGCCCATGACACTCGACAGGGAGATCCTTTGGGAGGATCCCTATTTGCCATTGGCTCATTATCTTTTGTCTATTACTTTGGTCATGTCAGGTTGTGTGTTCCACTCCTTAGCATATGATACACACATTGTGGGCACTGTAAACCACATTAGACAGACCTTTGATTACTTGACTACCAAGCTTCATCTTGTAGGCTTGAGATTCAGGGTGTCAAATTGTAGAGCTTGGTCTCTTTTGGGCATTCCTCCTCATCTCTAGCTTCTAGAGGGATGTATGACATCAACAAATAGCTTGCGCATTCTAGAAGTGCCAATATGGTCCAAGGATTTTATCTTATGCTACCCAAACGGTACACTTGCCAAGGATGTTTTGCATGTAGATGAGTTTACTTTACTAGGAGATCCGGAGGTGGCGTTTGATATACTCTCATTTAGTATTGCTCGTCGACCCACCAACCTTCTTCGCACGGTTCCTCCTTCACTTACATTCATATCATGTTTGACAGTCTTTGATAGGAGAATCATGGACGTCTTTGGTGACATCATCACACCATAGACCTTCATGTGTGTGACATGAGATTTGGCACAGAGACACACATTTTTTCCAATTTCGTATGGAAGGGTAGGCTTATTATCGATGTAGGAGACTACACCTATAGCATTCTTGGCTAGATTGGCCCTCTCAACACCATTGTTATCTTTTCGATTTGTAATTGCATATAAGCCTATTCTTGAGATATATACAAGAGACGTGGATACATGATCATTTCCCTTACATGTATTATTGTCCTATATGAGAGATGCTTTACCCCTGGAGCTCCCATCTTTTTTCTCTTTGGCCACTAATTGTACTAGAGGACTACATTCTACAAGTTAAGCAGTCTTTACATTCACTCTTAGTGGATCCAGCCATTCCTCATACTACTATGACTCATTTATGTTCTTGCTCCGACAAGGGTGCATGCTCGTGGATCTTAGTTCAACCATGCATCAGGACTTTCCAACTCGCACCAGCTACTTTCTCTACATCAATAAAATTCCTTCTTGGCTTGATCCATCCATCTACATCTTCCTTACTCACATGTGAGTGTGGTATAACTTAAAATGCAGCATGTGTGTTCATATGACTTGTTGTCCATTCGGAGGGCAAAGGATAGCTACCCATGATATCATTAGGGATGTGGTGTTTGTTATGGTGGATGCTGGTGGATCTTGGCTCAATCATGTATCAAGACTTTCCGACTCGTACCAGCTACTTTTTCTATAGCGATAAGATTCCGTCTTGGCTTGATCCATCCATCTACATCTTTCTTACTCACATATGAGTGTGGTATAACTTAAGATGCAGCATGTATTTTCATATGACTCGTTGTCCATTCGGAGGGCAAAGTATAGCTACCCATGATATCATTAGGGATGTGGTGTTTGATATGGTGTGAGAGGGTGGATACCTCACATGGAGGGAATTTTGGTATGCCTTATAGTCGACTAGGGTTATGACAAACCTATATTTGGTTTGAGAGCACAAGGTTTTTGTGGCAGACGTGGTGGTTATCAATCCTACTTGTGACACAATTTTAGAGGGGGTGATCACCCATCCTCCAAGATGGACGGCAAGTGGAGTGGCAATAGCCAAGGTCTCCAAGTATAGGGGTATATAGAGAGGTCACATGTTTGTTCCTCTAGCTTTGGAGGAGCTATAGACATCGACTTTGACATGTTCGTGAGGGAGTGCGTGAGAGCATACCATACTAGACGACAGGGGTATCATTGTCTTTATCTTATTGTATAACCTATTTTAGATAACCTATTTCCATTACTCTAGAGAAATCACTTGCTAGTGTAATTCATAGGAGAGCAATCACGTTAGGTGATACTTCTTGGAATGCTCATGTTGTTTGTAGACCGTATTATCTAAATAGTTAGGATATCTTAGATGTTGTAGTATATATTTTCCGATGTGATGTTATTGGGATCTAGCCCCATGTTACCAGTTTGGTTCCATCCTTATAAGATTTGATGGGGTTTTCCCATCCCTTTTGTTATTTTACTCTGTCTCTTTCCACTCCATGGCACTAATGTCACATGTATAAGCATCACATATTCGGTTTGTCACAACTTATGTAGTGGCATCTCTAGTTAGGTAGGTGCGCGTATGCATGAGCAGATAGAGCAGTTAGAGCCGGTTGTGCAATTAGCACCATTCGCACTGGAACTACCATTAGGACCGACAGCGCCGTTAGGGATACTAGGGCTCAAGGGGTAGAGTTCAAATTAGGGCTCCTTGGAGGGCAGTTTTCGAAGTTGAGCCTTTGAGCGTGTGGCTATGGTGGATAGCAGCTAGTGTGGGAACCTAGAGTCTTTGAAGCACAAAGTGGGTTTGGCTTGACTGTAATCTCTCTTTTATGCTATGGTTATGAGCGGAGTGTCCTTGTGGACGTTTTGAGAGTAGAAAAGATTATTATGATACACTTGTGTTAGTGTATGACGATCTATGTGTTGTGATATTTGATGTGACAGCGATGTATGTTGTGATGTGATATGTATGTGCACAACAGGTTTCAATACTCGATAAGGACACCAAATTCTGTTTCCTAAAAGATAACTCGTAACCACCTGAATATACAAATCTATATCAAGAAGTTGATATACTTGTTGTTTGATCAAGTGCCCAATCAACATATGAGAAGGAATCTCACATTTCAAAATTTCTGTTGATAATGATACTAATGGAAGTAATGATGATCCAACTGATTATGGTGAGTCAATCATCATCCACACATGAATATTGTGCTGTCAAATTTTGAGGAAATCTGTAGTGGACAAGAAGATGATAATATGCAACAATCTCCAAGCCCAAAGAAATTTTTTATAATTAAACCTCTTTTATTTATTTATTTATTTATTTATTTATTTATTTATTTTTTTAAAAAATAATTTATGATTGAAGATATCCACTCTGATTTAAACTTCCTCGTAATGAACTTCAACAAGATTACCTGTTGTGATTGGTGCTTTTCACAGCAAGAAGCATCCAACAAAGTTACCCAAAAAAATATGATTTTCAAAATGAATATGGTTATCAAAACCTCACTATGTCAAGGATGCAACATTTTGGTCTGGTATCAAGATGGCTGCTAAGAGTGACTATTCCCCCAAGACAAAAAAAAAACACACGAAGATATCACAAAAAATTTCAAGTTTAAAAACTAGAAAGATATTGGCTTTAGTCAATGCTTTTCTAATTTATATTGACTAAAGCCAATATCTTTGGAGCCAGCAACCTGCAAAAAATCAACTCTAAGAAATCAACGGTGTGGCAAGGAGCCATTTATGAAAAACTTAAATCTCATGAAGCAAACCAAACTTGAGAATTTGATAAGATATTAAGTAAATGAAAAGTGATTTATTTGAAAATGAATCTTTTAAGATATAAATAAATTTTGATGGATAAGTTGCAGGATATAAGGCCAGACTTGTGGCTGGAGGCTACATTCAAGTTAAAGGATTGGACTAACTGAGATTTTCTCCAGTGCTAAGGCCAGACTTGTGGCCGGAGGATACACTCAAGTTAAAGTATTGGACTAACTGAGATTTTCTCCAGTGATAATGTGTTAAGTTTGTTTGGCTCATGCTTGCTCTTTCTGCACAATACTATCTACATGTTAATCAGATGGATGTGAAGAATGCTTTCTTAAATGACATCTGAAGTGAAAACATATATATGGAAGTAATTTAAAAAGTGCAACCCCAAGGAGGGGACTTGTATGCAAGTTCTTAAAAACTCTGTGTAGACTCAAGAAAAGTTCTAGAGTATAGTATATGGTAACTGAAAAGTTCCTTCGTGTTATGGTACTTATCAAGTCAAAAACCAAAAGAAATATATATAAATGAACATGAAAATATTTTCTATCTTAGTCTTGTATATGACCGACACCATCATCGCGTGTAACAGTCTTGATCAAGAATGTTACACGCTATGCTGCCCCTTTTTAGCATAAAAAAAGGGACTAGTATGTTCACGATCTCATATGACACCATTGTTTAACCATTGAAGCATCGTGTGATACGATGGATTGATCTGTACGTATCGATTAATCATCTATCTTACTCAGAAAATTTATAAGTTTAAGATGGAGGAAAGTAAGCCGGAAAAAACTCCTTAGGTAGCAGGTCTGACCGATAATATTATATAAATTTTTTATCAAGGTATATGGTCAAACCTGTCTAGGTTTGACCATATACCAACAATGAAAATAGATTTATGATATATAAAGGGCACAGTGAGTTACTATGCTGAGTATGATCATTCCAAAATCCCCAAAGTTCCATTCTCCTCCACTACCGGAAGCGGAACAAGAAGGTGGTAGAGGATTAGGTACCACTAACAAGAATGGTCGTTGATTACAAAAGTTCATCTTAAGTGTACTGTATGGTTGATAAGTTCTTCATGAGGCGGGGCTTGAGAATAAAACATAAGATGTCCGTTGACATCTTCATGAAAATAAAGATATACTTATTGAACTTTTGTCACACCGAAGAGTAGGGTACCCCAAAAGGATGCATCCATGAGAATGATCAACTAGTATATAGTTCTTTGAGAATTTAACAAAAAAATTGTGCAACGAAAAACACAAATATGAGCCAAGGACAGTTTATGATCATAATAGTGCTCGTAAGATGTTCAATTAGACTGCAACGATCAATTAGGGGTCTATTTTTGTAAATGAATAGCACAACAATCGACCTCATTTAACATGGCAAAGTAAGTTGAGCGTCATGCAGCATAGTCCGAATGACATTTAACAAAGTCCAATTTTTGCACTTGGCCACATCATTTCGTAAATGGTTATAAATAATAGTAAGCTTCCAGTCAATGCAATAACACTTATAATTGATTGGATAGTTATTTTCCATCAAAATTAGTGCGTAGAGTGTCAAGCTTAAGAAACATCAAATGCAACAAAATTGTTGAAGTAGTTGTTTTGATATTTCAGCAGGAGGATATGTGTATAACAGAAATAATAATAAAAAATAAGGCATGATATATAAAATCATCCAAATTAAGTGTGCTAATAATGTCATTCAAATAAGAGTGGACATGTTTCAGGGGATGGGTAGCAAGAGTGGTTTTTTCCTTAGATAACTGAGTTTGGACTTGCGTTCTATGAGTACAAGTAAAACAAAGATATGTCTTCACACTGGCTAAGGATGTCAACGCAAATAGGAATATTTTTTGCACACGTCAAACAAAACCATTTATGACTAATTTGTTCAAGACGATGGTGCTAGAGATAATCATAGATGTTAAAAACATCCATAAAAGCTTGGGAAATGAAAATTGCATGACTGTATAAACAAGAATTTTATCAGACTGATGAATAGAAATTAAAATTTCAAGAATATAGAATTCGACAAATAGAAATAAGGTTTTGCAATCAAAAGGCTGATAAGAAGGTCCCATTTGATTAATAATATCAGAATAAATATTTTGAAAATAATTCACAAAGAATGGTACCAGAATATGATGACGTGGTTGATCAGTAGGCTCTTCCAATAAAGTATCTGGCAGTAATTTTGGTTGAAGAATATAATTTATTGTAAATTTTGTACGAGGTTGCCATGAATCTTCAATCAATCTAAAACTTGGTGTGTGAATTGTGATAGCTGCAGGCCCCATAATACAAGAGAAAATTTATGGTAGGTGCAGCAAACATAGTATGGGCAGGGTCAACCATGTAGTGTGATGTGGCCGACGGCTCGGACAGACAGGTAGCAGGGTTAGAGGAACCAGTTAGGTGAGTAGGGCCGGCAACAGTTGTTGTTGGATGCGCTTGATCGAACGACTGAGAGCTGACCAAGTGTCGCAATGGAAAGTATGGCCAGGAAATAAATTACCGTTAACAACTGAGAGCAGATCATCCAAAACCGGATCAGACTTTGTCTCAATTAAGACTCTAGGAGAACAAATTAGATAACCTTGTGTAACATTAAGATAATAAGTTTCAAAATGATTTATATAAAAATATATTTTAATATTTTAATTATTTTATATATTATAGGATTAGAAGAATTCAAAATTCAATCTATATCATTCGTTAATATTCATAAATTTTATATTACTTTATATAAATTAAATTTAAAACATATTAACTATATTTATTTATTATATACATTATTTTATTTATTTTTTACTTTGAAACTCATACCACCAATACATGATAGTCATATCATCTTATATTCATGTATACCAAAAAATACTTTTTGTTTTATGGATCATATGTATCATTATTTTATTTTTTAATAATTTATTAATAAATCTAATATTTAACTAAATTAGTTAACTAATATTAGTTACAAATCTTACCTATTTAAAAGTCAACATTCTTTTTGCAAAAAATTTCAAAAGTCCTCACAATTAGTCTAATATTTGCAATATTTGTCAAAGATTTCCAAGTAAAGTTGTTATCATCTTTATCATACCACATATTTTTAAACATTTTTCTGTCCCTAGTACATTTTTCAAAGATTTTTTCCACTTTGTATTTCTCTACTTCATCAATCATATAATTTCTAAAGAAGAGACAAAACAAAAAATGAATGTACATTCATGTGTGGTGATAGCTTTCATTTGTTTGTTACTTCTTAAATTTGATAAATTTGAAAAGATTGAATAAAATGTAGATTCAATTTTCAAATTCATGTTAATGCAAGATTAGTGGTAGTTAATCACACATTATCGTCATATTAAACCTCCACTGGACATCATTACAATCACTCATCTAGCATCTAGTCTACACGTCTGCAAATCTTGTCTCATTGAGAAAAAACATAGTCCAACCTAAGTATTGACAACACATAGTAGCACTAGTACTCCAAACAACACAATATCAACAAAAATAAACCTTATGCGCAAACAAAAAGCCAATATCAAGATATATCAATAAAAAAAACATTTTTAAAAATCATCCACCCCAAATACATCTATCAAAGATGGTCTTAAAATGATATTAAAAAATATTAAAACTCAATTTTTGAGTAATTCTAGTATGCAAATTGATACTTTAACACTAATAATCTAGTTATATAAAATGTTGACTTCAACTAAATTTTTTAAATTATCTTTATGTCACATTTTTTATATAAATGGACACATATGGGATCTTGTGTAGTAAGATCTTTGATTCCAATTTGGAACACTAAATAGTAAAATTTTGCAATTTTGACACTATTATCCAAAAGTCTAGCATATTATCCAACACCCAACATATTTTATATCTTCTATGTTACCATCAAATTTTGGATTAATCAAATACTATATGATAATTTCATAATCTCTCACTTCTATTTTGATCAAATTTTTTTAACTACAATCCCAAATCTCGTCAATCTTTTTCACGAATCTCAATTCTCAACACCAACAATGCTACTAACATCAAACTATCTTAATGTTTAGTAACGCTTCGGCCCTCAAATTTTTTCACTTGCGAACAAAACATCTGAAAAAAAAAACTTCAAAATCTAAAATTAAATTTTTTTAAATTTTATTAAATTTTATACCATCAGTGTCATGCATATCCAATATTAATTCAATGAAAAATACCATCATTTGAAACTTTATGAAATATTCTAGCGTTTCAAAAACTCCGGATTTACTCTAAAAATTAAAAAGAAGTTTTTTAAGTAATTATTTTTACTCTCAAAAATAAGTATATTTTGCT
Source organism: Marchantia paleacea (assembly GCA_014180765.2). NCBI lineage: Eukaryota > Viridiplantae > Streptophyta > Marchantiopsida > Marchantiales > Marchantiaceae > Marchantia > Marchantia paleacea. The sequence goes on from MUAA02000123.1 coordinate 17,523, forward strand.
TATCACTAAAACATATAAGAGTGATTAATAATAACACAAACTCACTTTGTGCTATAAAGAATCCAGCTTCATACACTAGCTAAAGTCCACCATAGCTAATGTTCAACTTTGAATAGTACATTGCCAAGAGCATAAATCAATTTGAACTCTATCATCTTGAGTCCCAAATATGGGCGCTATTTACATCAACAACATCTTTAATGCAAATGCAAACGACATTAAATATACTCCGAACTCTAACTAGTAATTCTCCTCTCATCAACATTGATCACACATGCAATCCTTGTAATCAATAAACTTATCTATTGTCTCCATGAAATCTGACTTTAGAGAACTTTAGTTAAGTTTTAACTTTGCAAAATCTTAACAAAATTTTTTATTTTAAAATAATTTTTGAGCAGTATCTTTTGACATTTATATTTTTATGCTATAGAGTCTAAACTTACATAATAATCAATGATTTTGGATAAAATTTTTCCCAAATTTTTTTTCTATTTTTATTTCAAGTAATTTTTCTTCTTTTTTTTGAATTGAGTGAAAATATTATGCAGCTCAATTGCATATGATGTCCTCATTGATATATCATTTGATGATACTAAGTAACAATATATGCATGAATTTTTACAAATAGGAGAAAATAATCATAATTCTCATGATACATTCTACATCCTTGCCTTACTTTGTGGATACATCATTACAAAATATAATTTTGTCATGCTATTTTATGTGCATAAGACTTTGACTACCAAATATAATATTTTTACAGTTCTTCACACTTGTAATTTATTGTTTAACTATTTTGTTAAACAAATCTTTAAAAAAATTTATATTTGGATTCTTTAATGACATTGCACAAAATAAATCTTCCACACTTTCCCTTTTCTTATGTAAATGGGTTAGTATTTCATGTTAAATTTTAGACCAATTATGAAATAAATAATAATTAATCATAAAATAATATTTTATTTTATAATGAAATATATTTTAGATTGAATAAAAATAAATAGCATTTGCAAAAAAGATGTCATGGATTTTCACTAATGCTACTTTAATAATTTTTGACATAAAATGACAAAATATACAAAACTTCAAATTTTCACATGTCATTTTATTTGTTAATTGTTTCACATGTTATTTTTTTCGTTATTCACAAACTATTTTTCATCTAGTAGGGATATTAATTTTCTTGATGCATAACATGTGAATTTGGTATACTTTCTAAAAATAAATGTAATTTGTTTTTATTTATCTAACTAATAATTTAACCAATATTTTTTTTTGAACAAAGTATATAGGGTGGATTTTGTATCATCAATATATATTGTGAATTTATATTAATTTATTATTAATATATGATAATTGATTAATTTTAATTAATTTAATTATTTTCAAAAAATATATATAATAAAAATAACAGTAAAATATGTATCATTTTTTTGAAATAATTTTTTTAATCTTTTTGCTATGCTCCAAAGGAAGTTTCAAAAATAATGTAAATTTTTTTTTATATATTTAAGATTGCAGCTCACAACAGTCATTTTAAAAATATTTAAAATATAAAATATAAAATTATATAATCCATTTTTTCAAACATTAGTTTCTTAATCCATCAATATTTTCAAAAAATCTCATATTTCTTAAATGACATGCAGTTTGATGATTTTGAGATTTTAAGTTGTAAATTTTTAAAATTTAAAAAATGTTATGCTACATGATGGATATTATTTTAAAAATAATTTTTTATAAAAAAAAATTAAATTTATTTTTTATTTTATGATCACATCACTCATTCAGTTAGTCAATCATATTATATGAATCACTTTTTTGATTAGCAATGATGTGTTTTACGAACAAATTACACAAATTGAGGTGAATTATCATTTTTATTATGAAAATTTTTTACATGTAAAATAGATTTAAGATACATGAAATTCAAGGTTAAATTGATCATATGTTTACAAATATAATATTATAAATATAAATTTTGAATTTTCAGATTTGCTAGATGTACATGATTTAAGCATAGTATTGTATAGATGTATGTCAAATTTCATAGCATATAAGCCTGAGGAAATTTTTATGTATTTTTTGAATATAGTTAAAATTCATTAAATTTAGTCATATCTATCTTGATGTTATGACACATAAATAACCTAGATATTTTAGCCTTTTCACATCTTTAGAATAACTCTACCTTTCATGCTTGATATGTTTAGAATTGAGACCTCTCTCCTCTTACATTTAAAAATTAGATTAGAATAATCAACACTCATTTTTCATATATTTCTATCTTATGTATGATTATTTTTAAATTGTAACAATCATGCACATGATTGTTAAATTATACAATAATTTCAAATTAACTTTATAGGATAAATTGAATTTGTCAAGTGTTCAAACTTCATGTTCAAGGTTTGTCACCATATACACTGAGTTTTCATTCTTAAGTCAAACCTCTCCAAGAGTTTCACCGATTGAGACATCACTTTATAACTTTTGGTCTTACTATTAATATCATTTGGTTTGATAGAGTAATTTGGATTGAAAGTAATTTATGGATTAATTATTTTTAATAATTATAAATCATTTAAGTCATAAAACCATTTTAACCATTACTTTATTTTTTTATTAAAAAAAATAATTTTAACCCTAAACTTTGATGTTTTATTTATATTTCAAAATTTTATAATTTTTTATGAAATTTTATTTTATTTATTAAAATCCTTTTATCAAATATTTATTTATTTATTTTAATTTTATTTTTAAAAATAATATTTGAAAAAAGATCATACTTTTTGATTTTTTTATTATCAAAATATACATGTTGCAAATATTTACTTTGATTAATATTTTTTTAAACTCATTTTGTCAAAAAATTAAAATTTATTACGCTAAAAATAATGCATCTTAGATGATTATATATAATTCTTTGAATGTAAATTTTAATATTCTTTACTACTAAAAATATTAATGGAAAAAAATATTTTAAAAATAAATTAAAATTACATTCATTTAAAAGATTAAAAAAATGTAAAATGAGATATATCAGATGTATAGATATACATATACTAGCTACACTTTTGGATCCATATACATGTAAATATATAGTATTGAAATCATTTTCGAAATTGATTGAGAATCAAATTATAGTGCTATAAATGTTTAGTGTCTAATCTTATGAAGATGTATATAGCATTTAAGATAGTAAGTATCAATAACATAAGGTAAAGATCTTGGTTATGTACAGAATTCCCGTCACACTCAAACCTCGGAAGTGTAACACATCATTGATAAAATTGTTCAATGTGTATGGATTTCATTATATTGTTTGATTAATGTCAAGTTTTCAAATCCATCTCTTGTATTATGTGATGTAGATCATGACTAATATTTCAATTGACGTTTGAAATGACATGTTGGATGAATGAAGGAGCGAGTGAGATAGCAAAAATGATGGGAAGAAATGATGAATCACTTGCTAAGTTGCTCCATGATACATATTTGTCTCTTGGGCTAGAAATAATTTCTCCTACTAATGTTATTGTACTTGGACTCGACTAGCTTCGATATACTGTGCTAGTTTATCAGCGGTAAGGAATTCAATAAGTGTACAGATTAGACACTTCTTAATGCAAAGGGGTGTGAGATCCACCTCGTGGTTCATGGCTGAGTGAATCGTGGAACAACATAGCCAACATGTACATAATATCCAGATGGAGAATTATTGCAATGTTAGTGGCAAGCACAAACTTATGCCAATAAGGAATACTGCTAGGTGGTAGTTGGCTTTATCATTGATATTGCATGGAAGGGAAAAGTCAGCACTAATTTAGAGTCCCTTTCACGACACCTGAACATGATTGTAAATCGTAATGTTTGTGATAAGAACATACTTCCTCGAGGGCCGATGAGTCAATTACTGGACTAACATTGTGTTGACATGGATCTCATTTCCTCATATGATGAGGAACCGACACATTTGTGTAGTAGTGAATAAAAGAGGCTTTTTACTCCCTTGAATTCCCCTGCTCCTTTTCTGTAAAAGAAAGGGACTTGAAGTTTTCTTCTAATGGCTTGACTTTATTGTCTCCAACGACTGTCGTTCGTGTAGTATGCATGGGATTGAAAAATGAGGTTTTGAAGTCAGTTTTTAAAAATCGATTTGGGTTAAATGTTACTTGAACCTTTAGATCTGCAACAGGATTGGCCTTAGTAGCTCTTATAAACTAGGAATTATTGAGAGCATTCATTATTCATTTCCTGTACTTGGAAAAATAGTAATACCAAGATGTTAAAAGGATCGGATCTAGGTTTCAGCCAAGCTTCAATATACTGCGAAGAGCTGTAATTCCAAATCCCTAGAGTACTTGTTGACATTTCTTGCAGATCTAGAACATGCAATGACCAAAGTACAGCCTACGGTCTGGGCTCCGTAGTCTGAAGGACAAGTCTCTTCTGGAAACGGTTAAGACGTGTAATTGCCCGTGTTCTCAAGCCCTTTTCGCCGCCGGTAAGATGCCATTGGGTTTTGCTACCTTCTAGTCCAAAACTATCAGGACCTCGTGGATTGATAGAACCCTGTTATATGTACGCCTCTTTTACCATTATCAGTCGAGCAAACAATTGGTGATGACGTAGAGTCAGTGCAATGACTTTCTGTTAAAAAAGTATGGCAAAAGTTCGTGTACCTCGGAAGGATCTGACTGGGTACATCTGGGATATCTGGGTAGCAATTGGATGGCAAAGTGAGACCCGCCAGTACAATGTGAACGCAAGATGGGGCACAATGGACAATCAACTGACTTCAAGGAAACATGGAATTGAGTGATAATATGGTGTGACCTACAAACTGACGCAGAAGTGATGCAGCGAGTCTTAATTTAAGATACCATGGCTTCAAATGCTCACCAAAACATCATCCACAATCGTTTGGAGATAAACAAATGACGTGAGGGGACGCAAGGATTTGGGAATACTATATACAGTTCCTACATGCATTGAGAGATCCGTCACAGCAAACGGCAGACAATTAGAAGATTGCTTGCTCTGCTCTGTACATAATCGACCCTTTCAGTACGGACCTAATCTACTATCGTTCGAATCATAACCGAAGTAAGTCTTTGGCCTGGGAATCATCCACAGCTCGAGCTGCGATAGATACGGCAGAGTTTTTTGGAAACTCAAGTTGGAATCTACGCAAAGTTTATGATGCTAATTATATATGCAGCTTACTGGCATTCCGTGACTTGATTCCCTGCTCCTATTTTTGAATTTTCAGCACGTCACTCTGAAGAATCTGATCTGACATTCACACCTAAATCACTAGCAAAATTGAGACACTAACCGATAAGCTTTGCAAGGCATCTGACGAATAGATAACTCCTGTCCGCCGAAACCAGTTAGTGACTTGTGCATTTGCTGTTTTCAACTTCGCCTCTGTTATTTTCTAGAGACCATAAGTTATCATCTACAGCTTTAACGACCTCCAAAAATAGTTCTGGATCGCAAACTATAGCGACCCCTTTGTTAACCGTGTAGTCCTCTCCAAACTCGTCCTCTGAGCATTTCAGCAGAAGCTGAAAGAGAGGGTGCTTCAGGAGACTCCGCTTTATTACATACTTCACGCATTGGTCGCTGCGAGCTCCAATGTAGACAGTCAGATATTTCCCTGATTTGCCGAAGGGAACCCTTTCTAGCAGTACTGGTTTTCTGCCATCCATCACTCTGAGCCCTCCGGATGATGATCTCCTGCTATGAGATGATGGAAACGATGGAACAGTAGAGCTTCTGCTCAGAGTCCCATTGGTAATTGGTGAAATATCGGACGCGGAAGAAGAGTCGTAAGACGAATTGCATATTCTAGACTCATCGAACGATACTTCGGAGCTGCCAGAAATCGTTGAAGAAGAGGAGTTACTTGATCCCGAATATTCACTTGAGTTGTGAAAGCCGCTAAATATCAGGCGTGATTTTGAGAAATGGCCAAAATTCAGTCCTCTGAAGAACAGTTGAAATCTTCTCGATCGAGACTTCTCCATGTTTCTTCCTGGCAGATAGCACGGTCTGCTGAGCCAAGTCATACTGCGTACAGATTTGCCTTTCTCCTCCATAGTGAGTCCTCTCTTGAAGCCAGTCTTCCGCAATCTGTCCTCGCACAGCTAATTCTGTTCACCTCACATCTCACAAAAGATATAGTGTCTTGAATCCTTACATTCTGATCGGTGTCTTGAGACCAATTCTATGACCCTCTCCGTTGCTGTGACACGAATAGTCGAACAGCTCTCGTTGTTGCCCAGCTCTTATCTTGCTCCTTGTGTCCTGCTGTAAGTTGTACCAGTGGAGAAAGTCACACAGTTGGGGTGGGTGTCACAGGGCCGGAGATGGGTGAGATGACGAAAGATGTGACAGATCCGCCCGACTCTGTGTACTCCATATCCGACTCTGTCACGCGGGTTTCAAAGCACCCCGTTTCGTACGGCTTGACAGCTCCAATCGTTCCTTCTGACACCTTGCACCGTAGTCTCTGAAAACTCATTCGTATGCAAACTGTATTATGTTGGCTTCCCGGTCGGTGCGTTTGACAACTGGCTCAGCACTTGTCAAACCGGTTTACTCCATTTTACAACGCATCGCGGGCACCTTGACCTCATCATTCATGCTTTAAAACCTGGAATAAAATATGGTACATAGTGTACTTGATCTTCCTTCCTCTGAGTGACTGGTATCTCCTTCAAAGTATACTAGCCTTCATGCAGATGGAAACAGGTAGAAGTATGGGAGATATATTACTACTACATCCTATAAATGTGATGTGTAAGATTCCGAAACACTCAGAATAATGAAATGGCGTGTTACTCGTTTTGTCATATTTCCTTCATCTGCTCATAAATCACCCAAGAGTTGCTTAGAAGGTGCACTAAAGGTTGTCGCCCTCTTCTTTTAAAAGGGATAATCATTTCTAGATACACACAATAAAGTCATCATGGCCTTCATGTATGATTAGTACCTTAGAAGCACCGTTGAGATGGATTTGAAAGAAATTTCAGTGAAGACGAGACGACCACATCAGAAGATATATTCTTGGGCAGTATTTTCTGTGTCACTTATATATTTGCATTGACGTTCGCTTTATTTCCTCGTATGGACTCCACTCTTGGGAGAGTGGGTAGTAGGTTAGGATGTTTATTAGTTTTTATTTTATAAGGTTATATTTTATTTATCTTAGAAATTGAATGATTTTCTTTGTTTTTTAATTTTGGTTCTATTAGTATCTAAATTGAATATTATGAAGAATTATATAGAGAAATATTAATAAATTTATTATTTTTAGAATATTGAATATTTTTTCTCAAATATTACATATAGATGAAGTCTTTTTTATTCTAATCTCTTCTTTTTGCTACCTTGGTTTTATTGAGACATAGTTGAAAAATTATGGAGATCGGAATAGAAAGTTTGGCATAGGGAGGTAGCAACTAGATTTTGAAGATTCTGAATAGGGGATTTGACTACATTGCAAGAGGCGTTTGTAAGGACCACACAAGTTAGGATTTAGGTTCAACCACATGTCGATGTTATAGGATCATCTTGGTCTTTTGTGAGTCTTATTTTGAGATATTGGATTGTTTTATACTTACATTGTATTAATTTGTGTGATTGAGAAGCATGAAAACATTAGTTGTTATCAGTGAAATTCTTAACTCAATCATGGTAGAGATGAAAAAGTTGAGAAAAGATATTGTAGAGCGTCATACAAAACAACAATCCATGGAGTACAAGATATTTGAATTAGAAAGTGAGAAGTTGAGAAAGAAAGAATTGGTGAGATGAAAATGGAGACTTCAATATAAAAGACTCAACCTCAAGAAAATTTTATTGATAATGAAGAGTCAAATAGGAGATGATTTCAAGATATAGAAGATCAAGCCAATCTTTTACTACGTATGGAAAGTGTAGGGGCATGGTTAGATAAATTGATAGGAATTTTTTGTGTTTTTTGAATAAAATGTTGTATTCGGACGAATGGAAGTGTATTATGATAAATATAGTGCTAAATAGAGAATAAGGAGAGTGGCGCATTGACACGAGTGTATGAGTAAGTTAGGATTAGTGAATGTCTTAATGATCAGGCGGCGAAGGGAAGAAGTATCAACAAACTACTCGTGAGTATGCCAAGAACCTAAGTCGGAAGGGAATGCCGAGGAAGAACGAGAGAGCGGTGTTGGATCGGAAAGCCATGAGATTACCCACGTTGTTGACTTATCCAGCTTCCCATGCCTACAGAGAGGGAGGACTGGGACTTGTATGGGATTCTTGCCTGCAGTGGCTGGTGGAACCCAACGATAAAGAGAGAGAGCGAACAATGGGGTTTTGTGCTTGTACTACATTAATACCTACATCGTCGGAGGCATTACAATGTCAGGTGTTGGGTAAGGCTATGGACATGAACTATTTGACATGCATTGTGAGCCTTGGATTGGTTGAGCAGAGATGCATACGGTCCTCATGTGTGACTACAAGACCATTGGTAAGCTCTTTGGCTACCGAGACGGTGGAGGTAAATGCGGGGGGCGAGTAGTGTCCAAGATCTCATCCTTGGTCTTATGGGGATGTTAGAGAAGGAGAGGTAGAGCCTTCTTTGAGTATGGTTAGAGTTTTTTACGTGAAGCAAGCGGTGGTTACCACTATAGATCTTTATGATACAACTCAAGAGGTAACAGTTAGAGCTACTCGAGTTGTTCACACTGAGATAGTTGAGCCTTGTATGAGAAAGCATAAAACGCTTTTTGCTAAAGAGATTGTCATTTAGCGACTATATACTACGTCTGTTATCTGTAGTGTCGATGGAGAGGAGATTTGGGATATTGAGATTGATCACAAAGTGACATGAGAAGAAAGATGTAGGGTGTGGAGGTTTTTGAGGAGTTACCGAAACTGTTTGAAGGGACATGGTATACGGATTGACTTGAAAACTAATAAAATTGTCTTCCGTTGTCCCTATTAATACATCGATATGGAGAGAAATCTGATCCAAAGTAGATGTTAAGTCCTTCTTGAGGCTAGATTAGTGGAGATATATGTAACAGTCAAGTTACAAAAAGGTTTGCCAATTGTAAGGAATTAAAGTTTGTTCCCAAGGGAATGAGGTGTTAATTCACTTCCAGTGATGAATAAGTGAGTTTATGCATCTTTTGTAGACTCTGGACTGTGACCTCCGGGCTGACTCTCACTCAGGTTTACCTCCGATGGCTTTTTGGAAGCTCATCATGAATCTAGAAGGACTTAGTCCCACCCTATGACCATGACCCTATTGCTCACTCTTACACAAACTCTCAAAGTCCAAGCTCTATTATGCACATTATCACCAAGAGTAAGATATCACTCAAAAGGAAAGGGATACTTTGGTAATCAAAGTCTTCATTGAATCAAGGCTCCACTCCGAACATGACGTCTCCAAGAACCAAGCTCCCCAAAACTAAGATCACCACACTATCTTCTCCCAAAACTAACTTCCATTGAAAAACTACTTGAGAGGTGCTTCTCAACCTCTCTATTTATACTACTTAGAATCTTACCCTAGTAAAGTAACTACAAGTATTCACCATGTAACTTCCTCTTACCAAGTTTAAACGAGGTAGAGATCACAAACCCCAATGAAAAGGGTACATGGCAACATGCAATTGGTCCACTTGGATCTTCTAGAAGCCCAACTACTCCCTAATTGAATTCTAGTGTACCAAGTCAATCTCGCCCCCCTAGATTTAAAGGGTCTTCACCAAGTCCAACTAATGAAAACTAGTCCAAGTCAAGGGAAGTCAAGATACCCATGTGATGGAATCTATTCCTTGACTCATACTAAACAACAAAATAGAAGTTCTCATCTACCACACCAAAAGTTACTCTATATTTTCCTCCAACTTAACCATAACTAGCTAAACATAGTCATGACTAAGATAAACTTAGGCACAATTTAGATATACTTTCATTTTATCCTATATGTACAACCTTGGGTCTTACAGGACAGTCATAGTCCGAAGAGTGCTGCAAATAAGTAGTATTCAATCACTTAATCCGATTTCAATGTCACTACCCATCCATTAGATTACACGCAATTACATAGGTAAATGAAATTACACTCATGATATACGGATGGGAGATTGATCTCTCCTTTACAAGCCTAAGTTAAGATGATGTTTTCGATGAAGTTCTACTACTAAGGTGAATCCGACCATGGCTCATGGGCCAATATCCGAGTATCTTCACGGGTATGTCACACCAATCTAGGCCTATCGAATGCAACATCCACCAGCTTCTCGAACACTTTATTCTACCTTGACTACACTTGCGGTTCTCAATGAACACTTGCAAAGAGAAAGATAATCCTACTCTAATTCTAGTCCTATTTATACAAATGCTTGCACCTATTCATAACTGTTGGCTACACGGATCGCGTCCGACTACTTCTTTGGAAAGTTGATGGTCCCTTTTATTAATGATGTCTTTTCTCTCCAAGCAAAAGTATCTACGCTCATCTGCAACTCTCTTATGTCTTCTGCGTCTGGCCTTTCCTTCCTTGAGCTGTGCGGTTCATTACCTGAATTAGGTCCATGTAACCGTCTTGCTACGGATTTCACCCTTGGATGTAGTTGGTATCGGCTCTAATTGTTCTATCCGCTCCTGCATACATGCACGTACCTAACTAAAGATGCTGCTACATAAGTCGTGACACATCCTCCTTTAGCTTGGTGGCCTTCACTTGCACATTCTTTGCAAAGATTTCTCCCCAGTTGAGCCAAATTGAGCCTCCCACAAATCCTTCCATAATTTGTACCTTATACATACTTATGTATGTAGTGCGTTGAGATGAGAACAATGGATTCAAGGTATAACATATCTTCCTTCTAAACACATCTTTGATCAAATTGATCTTGTATCTATTCATGCCCTTCCGCTTCTTGGGGTTGAACCACTTCTTCTCGTCAAAGTTGAACCCTATGTGCAATTCCAATCCTTCCCAATCGACTCCGTCTTTATCTTCTTCATAGTTTTGGCCCAAAGCTTTGGCCCACAGTTTTGCATCCCACTGATCCGATTGTGCTCTTCTTGCTACTGAGAAGGCTGCTTTTCCTCGGTGCACTTCCTCGCATAACTCTGGACAGATTATTAGGAGTTAATTTAGGTGTTGAGTAACTCGGATTAGTTTGACTATAGTTAGTTAGACTAGAGCTAGGGCTGATACTACATATAAGAGGGTTGGCAGAAGCTCTATGTGACACAATTAGGGTTATTCAATAAAGTGACTCTGTGTGTTCCGTGGACGTAGTCTCACTGAGGTGAACCACATATTTCATGTGCGGACTCTTGATTGCATTTGTTTCTTTTTGTATTCCTATTTTGGCACTATAATTGGTATCAGAGCTGTTGGGATGGTCGAAACCGCTAGAGGTCCATGCGGGAAACAACAAACCGGGATCTAACTTCATTAATATCGGTTCTATAAATCAAGAAGTATGGACTGAGGTCAAAATCGTGTGCACCACCACCGACAACCCTCAATTGTCGCAAAGTTCAAGAGGGAATAGAAGATCTACGCTCGTGAAAAATCCTTTGCAAGCAGACGTTGCTCCAGAGCAGCAGAATATTATCGTCAAGGCAACAAAGAGGGGCCACGTAGGCAAGACTGTGAGAGTGATCAAGCACTTATAACTGACGGATGAAACCCTAGAATCGCTTTGCAAGACTCTGAAGAACAAAATTGGTCAAGGATCTCACGATCAAAATTCAAGGAGACCACTCCGCAAAACTAGTGAAGGCTCTGATCCATTTGGGATACAAGGCCAAAAAGTCCGGGAGGTAGTGGAGAAAAGGACACCAAAACTATGGACATTTCAATTTCTGCACAATTAATGTAGGAAGGGAAAGAATCTTTGTGTCTTTGTAAAATTATAATACTAATTTCCTTGCAGAAGTGGGAATTCACTTCTAAGTCATCAATTTGCTCATCGATGTTCTCTCGCTGATCCCAACATGTCATCATGCTTATCAAGTCTGTACTTCATTGTTGAGGCGATCGGAGTTCTCCCATAGTCCTACCTGAGCTCGAGCAGAAGGTGAAAGCGAGGAGATTGGCAAGTCTGTAGAAGTTAGTTAGTGAGGGAATGAGTGTCGTCATACGCCGGGTTTAGATGGAAGAACGGGTTCAGGTGGAAGAAGGGGACCTAGACGAGATGGAACCTTGAGAATTTAGAAATTCTTTCCCTCTCCCTCTATGCAGGCACATCGAGAAGCTCAAAATTTGATGAATTTAGACCACATCATTTTTTCTCTTTTGCCCTTTACAAATTGCGAGGCCCAGAAATTAACTACAGTTTGTATTCTCCGTCGGTGGTACTCAGAATAATGACTAGTTGTTCACGGACTAGAACGAATTTTGAGCAAAAAGTGAGCTAGAGACTAAAAAATTGTGAATCTTTTAAACTTGAGGGACGGACTGGAGTCGGTAGAAGAGAGTTTCAAGTGGATGAAAGGTTGTTCTCGTGCTAGAGCCGGTCAATCACCAAGTGGTAGAGTGGGGGCAGTGAGTTACAGAGCTTGGTGCTTGACGTTTGGAGTGGTAATCCGGCTGTTGCATATCTATGTCCTGATTTCGTCATGATAGTTGGAAGCTAGTGTTGCTTTTGAAGATCTAGAACAAATAGTCAACAACATTTAGCGTCGATATCTCTTGTGGTTTGGGATTTTTACCCAAGGTAAATTTCCTTTTTTCTCATATGAGCGGGAAGATGTCAAGTTTGGAGGTTCTATTTGACGACCAAATGACACAAGAGACAAGTTCAGGGGCTAGACAAATCGAGATGGTAGTCATGAAGATAGGAGGAGCCGGATTTGACATTGTCAAATATGATGGGCGTGGTGACTATCTTATGTGGGAGAGGCAAGTCAAAGGCAAGTTGAGTGCTTCCGGTTTGGATAAGTCATTGAGGCCTAAACCCTCTACATTCAATGATGAAGACTGGAAGGACCTTTAAGAGCAAGCAGTGAGTATTGTTATACTACATTTACAACCTTCAGTTCTAAAGCAAGTTGATGAGTATGACAATTGTACTTTATGGTTTGAGGCTTTTCAGCGACAGTTTCTTTGCAAAGAGTTATCAAGCAAGTTGTACACCTCCTTGAAGCTGATGAGCTTCAAGATGAAAGATTCAGGTATGAAGATATAGGATCACATTGATGCCTTTGGTGATCTTGTTATTGAAATTCAGAATCTTGAAGAGGAGATAACTGATGAGAGGAAGACCCTTCATCTGTTAAGTTCATTACCTACTTCATATCAGTCATTGTCACGAGTGTTGCTTCATCATGATAGTCAAACGATGACTTACAATAAGGTGGTAAGTGCTTTATTGACTGATGACCTACAACAGAAGATGATGATGCCCTCTACTCCATCCTCTTCATCTGGTACGGCACTGAATGTGACTCGTGGACAGTCATAATCATGGAATGACAAGGATGGGAAGAAGTTTGGATCTAGAGATAGATCCATGTCTAGGGATAAATCCCAAGATAAAAAGACGGGTGTTCTGTTGGAAATGTGGCAAGAGTGGTCACTTTAAGAAGGACTGTCATATGAAGACCAAGGCTACTGATCCTCCTTTGGCCAATGTGGCTCAAGATTTTGATTAGGAGGATGACTTGCTTGAAGATGGACTATGAAGCCAGAGGTATGCCCTATGCAATTCACCAAAGGGCGTTGGTGATGTATGGATTCTAGATAATGCTTGTTCTTATCACATTTGTTATATTAGAGAGTTTTTTCATACTTTCTCAGTATCAAATGGTTTAGTTCTTATGGGAAAGGATCAACCCTGTAGGATTAAAGGTGTTGGATCTGTTCAGATTCACATGTCTGATGGAGTCAAACATACATTGATTCATGTCAGGTTTATACCTGAAATGAGAAAGAATCTTATCTCTGTTGGAATGTTAGATTCAAAAGGCCTTGAGTGGAGTTCTAAACAAGGAGTACTTGAGGTGAGAGTAAGTGATAAGATTATCTTAAGAGGACATAAGTGTAGAAATCTGTATGTGCTAGAGGGCAATATCATTTGTGGTGAAGTCAATCTTACCAGATCTTGGCTTGAGATGGCTCATGTTCGGCATTCTAAAATGGGACACATGAGTAACACGTACTTGACTTTCCTTCATGATAGGGGCTTGTTACCTAGTTTAGGTAAAGTTGACATGGAATTTTGTGAGCATTACATTATGGCCAAGCAACATAGAAAAGCCTTTGATGTTGGAACTCATAGTTCCAAAGAGTTACTTGAGTATGTACATAGTGACGTATGGGGACCCTCTCCTAAAGCCTCACATTGTGGGAAGTGGTACTATGTATCATTTATTAACTATTACTTAAGATTTGTGTGGGTCTATTTTCTCACACAAAAGTATGAATTGTTTGCAACATTCAAAAGTTGGAGAGCCTAAGTTGAGACTTAGACTGGTCACAAGATGAGATATCTACTTTCGGATAATGGGGGGGAGTATACTTCTGAGGAGTTTAGAGGTTATTGCAAAGAGGAGGGGATCACTCGTCACGGTTTTTACTCCGTAACAAAATGCTATTTTTGAAAGACTCAACCGAACAGTATTGGAGAAGGTTTGTAGTATGTTGAGCCAATCTGGTTTACCATATGAATTATGGGCCGAAGTTGTTAATACCGAAGTGTATTTGGTAAATCTATCTCCTTCAATTGCAATCAATTTCTTGACACCGTTTGAATTGAGGCACAAACGGAGGGCTGATTATAGTCATTTGAGAATTTTTGGTTGTTTATCCTCTCATACCTGAGGAGAATAGGACCAAGTTGGATCCTACATCCAAGAAATGTTGTTTTCTTGGATGTGCAAGTGGTGTGAAAGGTTATAGGCTATGAGATCCTGTAGCTTGTAAGGTGATTGTCAATAGGGATGTTTCTTTCGATGAACCCAAGTCATTGAAAGAGGGAGAGATATCTCAGGCTCCCTATACGTACAAGGGCAAATCTCCACTCACGGATGTTGTTGAGGGGAAGATTGATCATTATGGATTTAATGATGCGCCACAAGGAGAAGCTCCAGAATAGATGGAGCAAATTCTTGAATAACAAGAATTGGAGGAGCAAGTTGTCCTTGATGAGCCTCAAGAGACATCACGAAATGATGGAGATCAACCAGAACCATCTACTAGGAGATCATCAAATCGGATTAATTGAGCTCCCGAAAGGTATGGAACATGGGCTGATCCATCTATTCTTGAGGATCATGATATTAAATCTGAAAATGATGATGACAATGCATAGATCTTGGAAGAAGGAGAACCTTGTTCATATAGAGAAGCTCAAGTCTCTATCAATAAACTTGAGTGGGATATTGCTATGGAGCGTGAGATGCAATCGATTGTTGAGAACAAGACTTGGGAGCTAGTGGAGCTTCCAAAGGGTCAACCTTTTGTTGATAGCAAGTGGGTGTACAAGTTGAAGGATAATCCAGTGGATGAAGAGAAGAAGTTCTTCAAAGACACGTTGGTGGCTAAGGGCTTCACATAAGAGAAAAGTGTGGACTACAACAAAGTCTTCTCACCTATAGCAAAATATGCTACAATTCATCTGGTATGTGCACTTGCTGCGATATTTGGTCTAGTTATGAATCAGATGGATGTTGTCACGATTTTTCTATATGAATCTTTGGAGGAAGAAATCTATATGAATCAACCTACTAGCAATTAGAAGAAAGGTAAGGAGAAGTTAGTTTGTAGATTGCTCAAATCTCTATATGGATTGAAGCAAGCTCCTAGGCAATGGAATGCAAGGTTTGATGAGTTCATGAAAGCACAAGGATTTTCACGGAGTGTGTTTGATCCATGTGTATACATGAAGAAGATGAATAATGAGATATTTAGCCTCATTATTCTAGTACTCTATGTGGATGACATGCTCATTTTGGCAAAGGAACAATCCGACGTCGATAGATGCAAGAGGCAACTCAAATCTGCATTCAAGATGAAGGATTTGGATAAATCCAAGAGGATATTGGGTGTGGATGTTCACAGGGATTTGAAGAAGAGGAAGCTATGGTTAAGTCAAGATAAGTACATTCAGCGTGTGCTTGACAAGTTTAACATGGCAGACTCTAAAGGAGTGTGGACTCCTTTGGCGGCACATTTTAAGCTCTCAGCAGGTCAATGTCCAATTGATGCAACTAAGAGAGGAAAGATTGTCAATTCCCTATGACAAGGCAATGAGCAGCCTCATGTATTTGATGGTGTGCACTAGACCTTATATTGCTCTAGCTATGGGCAAGGTGAGCAGGTAAATGTCAAATCCATGAAAGGTGCATTGGGAAGCTGTGAAGTGGATTCTCAAGTACCTTATGAGTACTAAGGATTATGATCTTTTGTTTGATGGTTTATTGGACAATGCCAAATCCTTGTTGGGTTACATTATGTAGGACCCTACTTTGAGATTTAAAGACTGTTTTTTTGTTTTTGAATAAAAGTGAGCGATATTCGGATGAAATCTGGTCTGCCGAATACGAATATGTGGAATAAGTACGAATATGGCCAAGACGAATGAGTTGTTAAGGAATGTCTGAAGTGTTGAACGGATTACGATAGTTAGTAACAACATCAACAAGTGAGATGAACAACGGAGAAGCAAGAATGAATCGACGAGCCAAGTAGACGAGATGAAGAGAAGATCTATCATTCGCTCGGGAGCTCGAGAGGCTATTCAATTGCCGTTACTGAAGAAGATGCCGACAGGAGTATATCGACCTTTGGTGCCGAAGACAGATTGGACACCTGGAGAGTTGTTATGATTGAAGAACTTAGGCGGAGCATTCTTAGCATGGCGTTAGGACAATGTGTGCCCAGAGTTGTGTGAGGAAGTTCGGGCAAAGAAAACGGCAAATCCAATAGGATGGAGAGGGCATCCGGATTCATGGGATGCACTTCTCTAGGCAAAAGTATTAGGAAGGGATTACTCGAAGGAGAAGGATGGTATTGACCGGGAAGGGTCGGCATTATACACGGGCTTCAACTTTGATGAAACAAAGTGGTTTGTTCCTTGGGAGAGGAAAGACACAAATGGCTTTAAGATCGATCTTATTGGTGATGATTTCAAGAGGAAGATAATTTATACTTTAAATCAATTATTTTTGCCACAAAGAACTACCTATGTAAGTATGCATAAGGTGAGAATAGTGGAGGGATTCGTTGGGAGTTCGATCAAGGTCAATTGGGGAGAGATCTTTGCTCGAAATGTGCAAGCAATGGGTTAGAGGTTGCGAGTGGGAGAAAAGGGAGTAATTTACATTGCTTCGTTCTTGGTGCACATGTATTCACAAATGGGGTGGTTGACACCACAGGAGAGAAGGAGATACTGAACGTGGTGAATACTCTAGGTGGGCTAGAGGGGAGTGATGGCAGCAGTGGATCGACCATGAGTTTGGGACCCCACTGAGGAGAAAGTGTGCAGTCACCAATGAGAGAGAATCAACAAGAGATGGCTTTGGAGGAGTGGGCTAAATCAATGCGGGATATCGAGGAAGCCGTATTCGGGAGAGAAGACTCAGTGGGGACCACTGAGAAGAGAAGTTCCAGCGTGGAGGTAGTTGGAGAACTAGTCAGCAAAAAGTGAAAGCTGAAGGAAATCGTTAAGTGGAGTAGTCTAGTACCAAAGGCAGTGCGGCCTAAGGTCAAGGCTAAGAAGATGACAGTGGAGGAGCCAATTTGTAGGACCATACCTAGAGATTTTGAGACTGTTTTTTTTGTTTTTGGAATAAAAATGAACGATATTCGGATGAAGTCTGGCCCGCCGAATATGAATATGTAAAATAAGTACGAATATAGCCAAGACGAATGAGTTGTTAAGGAATGTCTGAGATGTCGAACGGATTAGGACAGTTAGTAACAACATCAACAAGTGCAATGAGCCGACGAGTCAAGTAGACAAAATGAAGAGGAAATTGATCATTCAATTGGGGGCTCGTGAGGCTATTCAATTGCCAGTGAAGAAGATGCCGACAGGAGTATATCAACCTTTGGTGCCAAAACCAGATTGGATAGCCGGAGAATTATTACGATTGAAGAACTTGGGCGGAGAGTTCTTAGCATGGCGTTGGGATTACGTGTGCCCATAGTTGTGTGAAGAAGTTCAAGCAAAGAAGACGACCAACCCAATAGGCTAGAGAGCGCATCCAGATTCGTGGGATGCGCTTCTCTAGGCAAAGGCATTGGGAAGAGATTACTCGAAGGAGAAGGATGGTGTTGACTGGGAAGGATCAGCGATCTATACAGGCTTCAACTTTGACGAGACAAAGCGGTTTGACCCTAGGGAAAGGAAGGGCACAAACGGCTTCAAGATTGATCTTATTCGGGATGACTTTCGACGGAAGATAATGTATACTTTGAATCAACTCTTTTCACCACAACGAACTACATATGTGAGTATGCATAAGGTGAGAATAGTGGAGGGATTCGTCGGCGGATCAATGAAGGTCAATTGGGGAGAGATCTTCGCTCGTAATGTGCAAGCGATGGGATAGAGACTACGAGTGGGAGAGAAGGGAGTGATCTACATCTCTTCATTCTTGGTGCACATGTATTCGCGCATGGGGTGGTTAATGCCACAAGAGAGAAGGCAAATGTGGTCAACACTCTCGGTGGGCCAGTGGTAAGTAATGGTAGCAGTGGGTCGATAAGGAGTGTGGGACCCCACCAAGACGATGATGTGCAGTCATCAATGCGACCAAATCAGCAGGAGATGCCTCTGGAGGCAAGGTCGAAAGCAATGCGAGATGCAGAAGAAGCTATATTGGGGAAGGACGACTCCGTGGAGACCTAAGAGAAGAGGAGTCCAAGTGTGGAGATAATTGCAGAACCCAACAGTGAGAAGCGGAAGTTGAAGGAAATTGCCCAGCCAAGAAGTCATGTACCAAAGGCATCGCGGCCTAAGGTAAAAGCAACAAAGGTAATAGTGGAGGAACCACTTTCTTCGGTGTTACAATTGGCACAGAAGCTAGAGAACGTGGTGGTGCCAGTTCTCATGGAGCTAAACGAGATGGGAGTCAGTTACATCCAAGGGTGGAATCCCCAAGAAGGCGGTTATATGGAGGTAATTCAGTTGTTGAACCACACTGCTTGAGGGAAGAAGGATCAAATGGACACTATAAAGCAATTGACAGAGTCAGTGGAGCGTCTGGAGAAGTAGATAAGGAGATGACGGAGGAAGCTATCACCGTGAAGTAGACCTACATTGAAGATTCGAAGCGCGGAAGTGAAATTCGTCGAGAGGGAGAATGAGAAGCTTCAATAGAAATTTGTCGTGCACATACATATCGCATCACAACATACATCGCTGTCACATCAAACATCACAACACATAGATCGTCATACACCAACACAAGTGTACCAAAATTAATCTTTTCTACTCTCAAAACGTCCACAAGGACACTCCGCTCATAGCCGTAGCATAAAAGAGAGATTACAGTCAAGCCAAATCCACTTTGTGCTTCAAAGACCTCAGTTTCCAAGACTAGCTACTATCCACCATAGCCACACTCTCAAAGGCTCAACTTCAAAAACTGCCTTCCAAGGAGCCCTAATTCAAACTCTACCTCTTGAGCCCTAGGACATCTAATGGCGCTGTCGGCCCTAATGGCAGTCCCACTGCATCTACCTAACTAGAGATGCCACTACATAAGTCGTGACAGTTGTAGTGCACATACATATCGCATCACAACATACATCGCTATCACATCAAACATCACAACACATAGATCATCATACACCAACACAAGTGTACCACAATCGCCCCCCTAACTGGTGGTTAGGTCCCTCTAACACAAGGTAGTCATCTAGTCCATAACATGATATGCCCTTCGTGGGGCTAAGATCAGGAGGCCGGGTGCTACAATGCCCCATCGTTAGTCGTCTATCTGCAATCCATATCATGTAATGATCAGACCTGCTTGCATGCTAAACGCATCGAGGACATCTCCACCGCCCACTGGGCATCGCATTGAGAGAAGGTGTCAAACATGACATATGCCATCCTCTCAAACAAGAATCACAAATCAACATACTAGCTGGTCCACCAGCTGATCCACATAACATACATCTCAAGCCTGCACGTACAACTGCCATGCTTGGATCCATAGTACCATCAATGTTTGAAAGATGACATGGCACACAATTACGCACATGATCCTTCCAAATCACACCATCACGGCCCTCCAATACCAAAACTCAAGAAGGAAAAACCTCATGTACTCGTAGAATCGTGTGACCAGCCGTAACATCTAATGTAGTTGGTGCACTCTGCTGCAAGTAAACGTAATCACCAACATGAAATCTGTGAATTGAAGGTCGATATCCACCTCCTCGGATGGTAGCATAACGCAAAGTATCTCTATGCTGAGCAATAGCCAGGTTCTCAAATGCCATGGGCATGACTCTACGAAAGAGTTCTGCCCTTTAAGAACACACCCTAACCCAAACATCAAGGTTATCCAAGTCCAAGACTTCACATGACTCTCGACAGATAGCTGCAGGTAAATCTAGATCTCTACCATATAATAAAAAGTATGGTGAGAATGACGCTAGAGATGCTTGCCGGCTAAATCAATAACCCATGGCCAACCATGGTAGTTGGATGTCCTAGTCTCCCAGATGACCTTTCTCCAAGCCAAACTTTTGTAGTCCTCTCTTCACCATCTGAACAACTCTCTCTGCTAGACCATTAGCCTCAGGATGATCTCTTGAGGTGGTACGATGATCGATCAACGCTTGATCACACAAAGCTTGAAACTCGTCCAAAAAATCAGTACCCTGATCAGTCAACACTTCTAATGGTGCACCAAATCGGCTAAGCACTGCAGCTAAGAACGCATAAGCTGTTCCCTTACTTGACTTGTCGGGCAAGGCCACCAACTCAATCCACTTGGAGAAATGCTCCACCATGACCAACACATATCGATGATGTCGTATAGTCAATGGCAAAGGTCCTGCAAAATCCAAGCTCCAACAATAACCAAGTCCCATAATTGGTAGAGGATGTAGTTGTGGTGTAGCAGCATTGAATGATGCTCGAACACGATCACATACCATACATCTGGCCATAAACTGTTGCACCTCAGTTTGCATACCTCTCCACCAATAATGACTTTGAAGTAAGATGTATGTCCGCTTTACTCCAAAATGACCTAACTCCTCATGAGCGTGTCTGACCAACTGTGCTATCTAAGATGGAAGTGGCACAACACGAACGTTGCCATCTCCCCATACTCGAAGAAGGTGTCTACCTTCCCATCTGAACCGTTGAGCTCTCTGTAAAACTCGATCCCGCTCCTTTGCACTCAAGGTGCCCAACAAAGCACATGTACAAAGATACTCCAACACCAGCATGTCATCATGGATGTCTCAGTTTACCATCAAACCGGTCGGCCTCGGCGTCCAAGGCTAATATATCTGCTCTCTGGCCCAAGAGAGATATCATATAGCTCTCAAGCGCCAACATACTCAAAAAGGCAGATGCATGCCAACCTGGCATCATCTCCTCATCAGTTTCACCATGCCACCGCACCCCGGTGTCATCCTCTTGACTTGTACATGGGTTTTGACTTAACCCATCTGCATCACGGTTCACCACTCCACGTCTATTAACCACCGTGAAATCATACTCTTGTAGGATAAGAGCCCATCGTGCAAGCTTTCATGTAAGCTTGTCTGATTCCATCAACCACTTCAACGATTGATGATCTGTAATAAGAGTGAAGGAGTTTTCAAACAAGTAACATCTGAAATGTGCCACAGCCCAAACAGCTGCCAAACATTCTCCTTCATAAGAACTATACTTCGACTCCGTTGCATTGTTGGAATGACTTGCATAAGCCACTACAAACTCCTTCCCCTCATCATCATGACTGCTCCCAAACCCAACATACTCCAATCAGTATGTACTTGAAACGGACGACCTCTCACATGTCTCCTCAAAATAGGGGCAGATGTCAACCTTCCCTTGAGCTCAACAAAAGCTCTCTCCTGTTCATCTCCCCAACTCCACTCTTGATCTAGATTTGTTAGCTTTGTCAAGGCTTTGGCAATAGTGCTAAATCCTCGCACATATCGACGATCAAAGTTTGCAAATCCAAGGAAAGCTCGCACCCTACTCACATATGAGGGTTGTGGAATACGCAAGATTGCCTCCACTTTGGTTTGATGAACTCCCAATCCTCTTGGGTATATGGTATGACCCAAGTACTCCACCTACTCCTGAAAGAACTTGCACTTTCCAGGATGCAACTTGAGGCCATGAGCACTCAGTCGCTCAAATACCTCATGCAAATGTATCTCATGCTACCTCACTGTAGCACTATACACTAGAATATCATCGATGTAGGCTCGGGCACGATCAAGTCCGGCTAGGATCCTATCCATCACTCTTTGGAAGTCAGCATGTGCATTCTTCAACCCAAATGATAAGAACCTCCACCGATACAACACATCTTTGCCATGCGAATCAATTGCCCAAAAGGCTGTCTTGGCCTTATCCTCATCTTGAATCCGCAACTGATGATATCCCGCTCGTAAATCCAATGTACTAAAAACCTTTGCATGCCTAGTTGCATCAAAGATCTCCTCAGGTGTAGGCATATCATATCGATCAGATTTTGTCTGTCGATTGATAGATCGGTAGTCGCCACACATGCGTCTATCTGTATAATTGTCATGTATATCCTTCTTGACTGACATCACCACAACAGAGGCATACTCTCCATATGATATCTCCACTAATCCAGCCTCAAGAAGGTCTTGACACCTACTTTGGATTAGACTTCTCTCCATATCACTGTATCGATAGGGACGACGGAAGACTAGTGCATCTGTTGTCAAGTCAATCCGTATACCATGTCCCTTCAAACAGCCTAAATCCTTCATACTGAAGTCAAAACAGTTTCTGAAACTCCTCAAAAACCTCCACACCCTACGTCTTTCTTCTCCTGTCACTTTGGGACCAATCTCAATATCCCAAATCTCCTCTCCATCAACACTAGAGATAGAAGACGTAGTTTTTGGTTGCTAAATAACAACCTCTTGAGCAGAAAGCGTTTTCTGGTCTCTCATACTAGTCTCCACTATCTTAGTGTGAACAACTCCTGATGTTGTAGCTATAACCTCTGGTGTTGTTTCACAAAGGTCTAAAGTGGTAACCATCGCTTGCTATGCACAAAAAACTCCAACGATACTCAAAGAAGACCCTACCTCTCCTTCTCTATCATCCCCATAAGACCAAGGATGAGATCTTGGGTACTTCTCACCCCCATCTTTTGCCTCCACCGTCTTGGTAGGCAAAGAGCTTACCAATGGTCTTGCAGTCATACATGTGGATCACATGCGTCTCTGCTCAACCAATCCAAGGTTCACAATCCATGTCAAATACTTTAGGTCCATAGCCTGATCCAACACCTGATGTCGTGATGTCTCTGACAATGGCAGATACTTCTTTGTGAGTCTTTGGTACAAAATCCCATAGCTCGCTCTCTCTCTTCAGCGTTGGGTTCCACCAACCGCTACAAGCGAGAATCCCATACAAGTCCAAGTCCTCCCTCTCTGTAAGCATGGAAAGCTAGGTAACTCAACAACGTGGGTAATGCAGCTCTTGGCTGACCCACAAGGTTCACCACTGTCATGGGTGACCTGTCAGCATAGACCACTGCATGGGAGTGTCTATCCACATCCAAAATACTCTCCACTGTGAGATGTGAGGGCCTCTCCACTCCGTCATATGCTCGCAATAAAATCTCCCTTGGAAGAAGGTTTGTCCACCATAGACGTGGACGGTGTGCACGAGATCCTACTCTCGCTGCATCCAACAATACCGCTGGTCCAATCCATGACAACACGTGATGTGCACTCGTCATTACCCGTGCATGTGGATCACCCAATAAGGGAACATTCTCCAAAATGTATCCCGGAGAATAGGTCTGGTGTGACTGGAGAGAACGTAACACACGTAACATCTCCCAAAACATATAAGAACGTGAATCCTGTAACCCATGACCAATACCAACACGTGTGTGTCCCTGATATGACCATCCAGCAATAATCAAATGTATGGTGCCATGCCGAGCAAGGTCTTGCGCCCCCAGCAACAAAATATCTGACGGCAACGCTTGCTGATATCCTTGAACTGCCAACACTGGTAGAAGATCTGGGTATCTCCGCACCAACTGTGCCACATGGCGTAATGAGACGTGCCTTGCAATCTCATCTCGCTCCACATACAAGTATCGATGTACTGTAAGACCCAGGGTTGTACATATAGGATAAAATGAAAGTATGTCTAAATTGTGCCTAAGTTTATCTTAGTCATGACTATGTTTAGCTAGTTATGGTTAAGTTGGAGGAAAATATAGAGTAACTTTTGGTGTGGTAGATGAGAACTTCTATTTTGTTATTTAGTATGAGTCAAGGAATAGATTCCATCACATGGGTATCTTGACTTCCCTTGACTTGGTCCTTACAATGTCGCACCGATAATCACGGTCGGATCAAGTTGAACATTGACAGATGCTAACTGATCTGCCAGTTGCTTGATGTGATTGACGTAGTCACTGGCACACATCGAGCCTTTCTTGACCGTATTGAATTGTTGTAGCAAGCTTCCGAGCTTCTGTTCCCGAATGGAACATCTGTGACAACGCGTTCCAAGCTTCCTCGGGTGTATCACAGACTTGAATGTGACCGATCATCAAGCCTGAAATTGTGAGCGCAATGTAGTGGATGGCTTGATACGATCGCTTTCTCCACTCACGCAATGTTTGCTCACTACGAAGATCACCAACAACCACAATTGGTGCTTTCTCCTCCCCGATCACAAGCTCCCATAGCCCCTGGCCTTGAAGGAAGGTCTTCATTTGAAATTTCCATGTTTGGAAATTGTTCTTGTCGAGTTTCTCTCCAGTGATCATGCTCACGGATTCTGCCATGGTTGTGGTCACAAGCAGAAATCACGACCCCAACACGGCAAGTACCTGCACAGACACAAAACGAACACAAAGAACACCTCCGTGACTACGGCGGAAAAATAGCTCCTTTGAACCTCGATCAAGAAACATGCAAAACTCCAGAAATTGGCAAAATGCGCATGTCTTGACCCGCAGACGAAGAAGGAAATGTGTTCGTGATTCTGCGCGTGCACAGTACTTAAGCAAAAACGATGAAGAAAGCTTGGATTGAGCTGAAATTTTTCGTGGCAGGAGCTCTGACAAAGGTGAGCAAAGTATTGTCTATACTTGAGCCAAGGCTCAAGTAGAAACCCTCAAACCTCTAAAAAACTTCGTTTAGACCTCCAAACAGCTCCTCAAAGATTTTGGAAAGACGATAACTATCACCAACAACTCCAAATCGCACGAAAACTACATGGCTACCAAATTCGACCATTTTGCTCAAATCAACTTACTTTAGGGTGTTGTGCGATCAGAAATAGATCGAAAACGATAATCTTGACCTCCGAAAATGCGATTGAAGATTCTAAGAAAACACGAAACGGTTCGCCAACAATCTAATCGCTTCAGTGGGACAGCCTCCAATTGTGAGGCACAGTCCTCACTGATCTCTAGCACTCCTCTATGTCTAATCTACAAAACTAATGCTCCCACCATGCTCTGATACCATGTTGAGAAACCGACTCTTCAGGAATCACTCCAAGAAGAGGAGAACACACCAAAGAGACAAGAGAGAATGTACAGGAATGAGATGAGGAAGGCTTTGCCTTCCCCTGTATATATAGGGGGAGTACAGGGAAACCCTAATCTCGGATTAGCCCTAAACAGATCTGTACCATCGGTACGTAACAACCCTAGATCTACGACCTGTAGTCATCAGGCACGGATCGACCTATATCAACTCGATGAGCTTGGGATATTAACAAGAGTTGCAAATGAGCGTCGATGCTTTCGTCTTGAGGGAAGAGACATCATCAAAGGGACCAGCAACTTTCCGAAGAAGTAGTCGGGCGTGATCCGTATAGACGACGGTTAGGAATAGGTGCAAGCAATTGTATAAATAGGAGTAGTATTAGAGTAGGATTATTTCTTTCTTTGCAAGTGTTCATTGAGAACCACAAGTGTAATCAGGGTAGAACGAAGTGCTCGAGAAGCTGTTGAAAGCTACATTTGATCGGCCTAGACTAGTACGCTATACCTATGAAGTTACCAGGGTATTCGCCCATGAGCCATGATCGGATTCGCCTCATATTAGAACTTTATCAAGGACATGACCGATGTCAACTTGTAAAGGAGTGATCAATCTCCCATCAGTAAATCTGGAGTGGAATTTTAATTACATGTGTAATTGCGTGTAATGTAATGGATGGGTAGTGATTTGATTATTGGAATGAGTGGTTGCATGCTACTTATTCGCAACACTCTTTGGACTGTAAGACCTAGGGTTGTACATATAGGATAAAATGAAAGTATATCTAAATTTTGCCTAAGTTTATCTTAGTCATGACTATGTTTAGCTAGTTATGGTTAAGTTGGAGGAAAATATAGAGTAACTTTTGGTGTGGTAGATAAGAACTACTATTTTGTTGTTTAGTATGAGTCAAGGAATAGATTCCATCACATGGGTATCTTGACTTCCCTTGACTTGGACTAGTTTTCATTGGTTGGACTTGGTGAAGACCCTTAAATCTAGGAGCGAGATTGACTTGGTACACTAGAAGTCAATTAGGGAGTAGTTGGGCTTCTAGAAGATCCAAGTGGACCAATTGCATGTTGCCATGTACCCTTTTCATTGGGGTTTGTGATCTCTACCTCGTTTAAACTTGGTAAGGGAAAGTTATATGGTGATTACTTGTAGTTACTAGGGTAAGATTCTAAGTAGTATAAATAGAGAGGTTGAGAAGCACCTCTCAAGTAGTTTTTCAATGGAAGTTAGTTTTGGGAGAAGATAATGTGGTGATCTTAGTTTTGGGGAGCTTGGTTCTTGGAGACGTCATGTTCAGAGTGGAACCTTGATTCAATGAATACTTTGATTACCAAAGTATCCCTTTCCTTTTGAGTGATATCTTACTCTTGGTGATAATGTGCATAATAGAGCTTGGACTTTGAGAGTTTGTGTAAGAGTGAGCAATAGGGTCATGGTCATAGGGTGGGACTAAGTCCTTCTAGATTCATGATGAGCTTCCAAAAAGCCATCGGAGGTAAACCTGAGTGAGAGTCAGCCCGGAGGTCACATTTTTGGTTCCGTTGCCGGGACCTCGTCTAGAAGGAGAAGAGATGTTTGAATCCAGTTTATTGCCCGTGAGAAAAGAACGATGAGAACTCATATGGAGAGGAACTGTGGGGGAAGAGCGAACCGAGATCATGATGCATAGTAATGTACCTTTTGTGTATCCGGTAGTGTTATCTGATAGCCTGGAAGTTATTTTGTACATTTTGTTTACTTAAGTGTTGTTTGGGATGAGGCGAGAGTGCTATAGTACGTATTTGGGAGGAAAATTTTATTTTCCAAAGTTTTTCCGAGAATTTTATTGATTTTAGAGTACTAGATAGCTTACGTTTTGCACTTAAAATAACAGTCATATCATGTCTAGATCAAAAGTTATGATGTTTAGAATTTGCTAGGGTCTTGACGGGTTTTGAAAGATAGCTCTCGGGAAAAAGTGTACAGAGCTTATCAATTCGTGCAAGAATTGAATCAGGATTTGAAACTTTGCACGATTGTATATCAGGAGCTAAGCTACATGTGGGTTTAAATTTCGTTGAGAGATCATTTCTATAGAGAAAGTTATGATATCCGAAGTATAAGGGGGTATAAAAATGAGCAAAACCGCTTTACTTTTCAGATTTGCTTTTTCCATGTTTATGGTCATTTCGAGAGAGTTAGTGCATGGGTGTTTGCATCGTGAGGATGACTTGACACTCATTGGAAAATGGGAGATCAACCTCTTTGGAAGATCCGGTTGTCTAAGATACCTCAAGGGCTGGACGTGATTGTTTCAGCGGATTCGAACACGAGGGAGTTCAGAGTGGAGTTTGAAGAGAGTACACTAAAAAGTTCCCCGAGAGCGAAACGTGAGAGTTGCTTCTATTGTTGGAGAGGAGGGACATAAGCTTGTGAGTTTTCCTTTGAGGACCAAAGATCGGAGGTTGAGAGAGAGACGAAACGTGGGAGAGCTAAACCTTCATCTGGGACCATCATCTCCCCATGAATCCAAGAGTGGAAACTATTGTGAAAATTGTGGAGTGACCGGACTTCCCTTAGGACACGAGTGTAGTGGCGTGAAAGCTCTGTTGGAGTCACTAGTGGAGGGCTTTGAAGATAAATTGAGTGCAGATACCGAAAAGTTGAAATCTCCATGTGGCTCAAGTTCTAGCTGAAGATGGAGATCATTTTCAGAATGATCGAGAAGATGTCGATGAGGGTAAGGCTCATAGTGTGTTTAGGAGAGGAGAGAGCCATGGCAATCTTGGACCAACCAATTCCGTTCATTTGCCATTGATGAATTACTCTAGAATGGAGCTAGTTTTGTTTGTGTTGTATTAGGGAGTCCCGTATAAATTTCCAACAACAACGACAAAGGAGTTGGAAATGGGGAAGCTTCCGGTGTTCTATGGGGAGAGAAAGAAGATGTAGAATCTTTTGTGAGAGACTTCAAGAGGGCATGCATAGGAAACAATGAGAGAAGGAAACCGAATGGGCTATCCTTTGCCCGACTTCTTGGAGGATTCTGCATTGAAGTGGTACAATGAGTACAAGAAGGAGCATGTGGAGGAAGACACTTGGGAGAGTTTGACGGAGAATCTTGTTGAAAACTTTCTTCGGATGAAAGTTACGAGAAAGCGATGTGTGAAGTCACCTTTTTGAAGCAAGGAGAGAGTGAGAAGGTGAGATCATACGTAGAGAGAACGGAGAAAATTTGGAGTCACGTTTTAGGTGTGGTGTTGAGAAAGAGTGGAGGCAGGTCGGAGCCAACCATGGTGGGGATTGTGGCGATGTTGACAAAGAACTTCATTGGAGGTTTGAAGCCTTAGATTCGAAGCAAGGTGAGATATGAAAAGCCCTCTTCTAAGGTTGAGGCTATTCGCATTGCTATTCGAATGGAGGAGAGCCTAGAAGACGATGATTCTAGCTTGGTGGCTAGAGAAGCATCACCACCGTTGTGGTTAGAATGGCAACTCCCTTTGTTGTTGCTACATGGGTAGTAAATTCTCCGATGGTAGACTTGCACCATGAGTTGAAATCTATCACGAAAAACTCGGCGATCTCAAGATTAACGTAGTACAACTATGGGAGAGGAGGAATCAGAATGTAGGGGGAGGATCTAGAGGGTATGGGAATTATCCTCCAAAAGGAAATCCACCACAAGGGAACTTCACGGTTTCATGCTTTAGTTGTGGAGGCCCTCATTTCCAACGGAATTGTCCTAATCCTCGTCAACATGATGGAGTTAGACACAACAATTCTACTCTGCTCCAAGTCAATCGAAGGATAAGGGGTAGCGTCTATTGATGTGTTTCCTCATCGGTGCACGTTTGAGAAGGGGAGAGAGCTCTATAAGTTCGAGTTGATATTCTTGCACACGAGAAGAAGAGAGCAAGATTTGCAGAGTAGTCCATCTCAATGGAAGATCAATAAAGCGGAGCACTCGATCAGTGGTGTGAGTCAACCAAGAGCACCGAGGAAAAAGTTGGGAATGGATGATTTCTCCATTTCATCTACCCAACTCAAATACGACGTGGTGGAGGATGTGGGGAATTAAAAAGCCAATATAGCTGTTGGCCAATTGATTGCTCTAAATCCCAACGATAAGAAAGGAGTTGAGGGGGGCCTTAGCTCAAAAGGACCAAGCGACGATCCAAGGGAAAGCTTCCATGGCGAATGTTGGAGTAGGAGTGGTGGATACCACTGCCTCGTAGGTATGCACTCAGGCTTCGAAGATTGAAGTACGCATTAATGGACGTGATGTTTCGGATGTACTAGTGGATGGTGGATCTGCTTGGGGTGAATGCCATGTCGTAACGTTTGTTGAAGAAGTTGGGGATGAAGCTTTCAAGACCTTCCAACATCATTGTTGGGATGGCCAACAAGCAAAAGGTGCGACCCATTGGAGTGGTGGACAAGGTGGTGGTAAGTGTGATGGGAGTTCAAACCTTGTTGTCCCTTTCAAGTGCTTGAGGAGGCTAGTTACGACTTGTTGTTAGGAAGACCTTGGTTGAGGAATTTTGTGAGGACAACCGATCGGTGGCATAAGGGTTACCTTCGTATAGGGCCGAAAAACCATCGAGTAAAGGTCCCTCTCACAAGTGGTGGAGGGCAGTCTCGGACTCGGATAGACCTACAGTGATTATTCGAGTCGAGAGTGAAGAAAGTGGCAGTTTTTCGTAGAGGTTGACACCAACATGTCGAGCCGATGAGGAGACATCATCCGAAGATACCTCGGACGATGATGTTCAAGTTCAAGTTCTTCTTTGCAATGGATTTACTTCCTAGGCGGGGGTGGTGAAAGATCCCGACAAGATGAAGATGAGTGAAGATGAGATAACTCGACGGCTCTCCACTCTCAAGTTTGGTCCCAACATTATGGAGGAGAAGTCAAGGTTCTTGGATATATTTCGAAAATATATCCATGTCTTTGCCTTTTAGCTACAAGGATTTGAAGGAAGTAACCTTAGAAACTCATCGCATTGAGTTAGAGGAGAAGGTTTGTCGAAACGTCGAAGCTAACGTCGGATAAATCCACCAACGGGCCGTGGTGGTCAAGGAGGAGTTCGACAAGCTAAAGGATGCGGGTTTCATCTATGAGGTAGAGAATTCTGAATGGGTTTCTCCTATTGTGATAGTCAAGAAGAAGAATGGTAAGCTACGTGTATGCGTAGATTACAAGAAGTTGAATGCTGTCACAAAGAAGGATTACTATCCTTTACCTTTCATAGATGAGATTCTAGAGGAGGTGGCAGGGCATGAATGGTATAGTTTTGGAGATGGTTATAGTGGTTATAACCAAATTCAAATTGCTCCTGAAGATCAGCTCAAAACCACTTTTACCACGCCATGGGGAACATTTGCCTTTAGGGTAATGCCCTTTGGTCTATGTAATGCTCAAGCAACTTTTCAGAGGTTCATGAACAAGGTGTTTGAACCTTTTATTGGGAAATTTGTGCGAGATTTCATAGATGATTTTTTGTGTTTCTGGGAAGAAGGAGGATCATTTTGATCATTTGATCAAAATTCTACAACGGTTGGAGAAAGCCAAGCCTCACTCAATCCAAAAAAATGCATTTTTGGATGTGAGGAAGGTTTGTTGTTAGGGCACATCATCTCCAAGGATGGGATATCGGTGGATCCAAAAAAGGTGAAACGCATCCTCGACTTACCTTTTCCGGTGACGTTGACCAAGTTGAGACAGTTCCTTGGAATGGTGGGATACTATCGACGGTTCATCTTTTCCTTCTCCAACAAAGCTTATGCCTTGACGGTTTACATGAAGAAGGGGACGGATTATGATTTAATCCTCAAGGATGGAGAGGCAACGTGCATGGCGTTCGAACTTCTTAAGGCGTTGGTTAACGGCTCCTATTTTAGCCAAACCAAATTGGAGTAAACCTTTCATTCTCTACACGGATGCATCAAACATTGCTATAGGATGCACTCTAAGCCGATTAGATGAAGATAGCCATGATCATCCAATTGCTTATGCTAGTAGGCAGATGATGATGCAAAAGAGAAACTATTCGGTGACTAAAGGGAGGCTTTTAGGCGTGATCTTCTCACTCAAGAAGTTTCGACACTATCTATTGGGAGGGAAGTTTACTATCGTTATCGACCACAAGGCTTTGAAGTACATTTTCAACAACCCTAATGCCGAGGGTAGGATAGCCGGATGGAAGTTGTTCTTGGCGGAGTTTGATTACATCATTGAGGATCGACCGGTAAGAAACATGCCAATGCCGATTTGATGTCTCGAGCATACGATGAGGAAGGAGATCAACCAGGTGGATGATACATTTTCAGATGAGGATTTTGCTGATGATGGACACCATAAAAAAGGTACCGGCTGAATACAAGGGGATATGGGATTTCATCTCGGAGGGAGAGTTTCCCCAAGGCATGCATTCACGGGAGTTTAGGAATTGTATATGATAGAGGTGGTGAGTTTGTTGGAAGCATTATACAAGCCATGCTAGGTCATTTCTCCATCAAGGCACGGGTGACTACTTCCTACAAACCAAATGCTAATGGGTTGGCGGAAGCGAACCAACTATACGCTTTGCATGATGTTGGCCAAGGATGCGAACATGGACGGAGCAAGCAAAATTGGGACAAGAGGCTGCATGCTATCTTGTGGGAGTATCGGACGACTTGGAAGACATCAACAGGGGTACTCACCTTTCCGTATGGTATATCTTTGCCGAGTCAAAGCTTCCAATTCAATTTGATTTGACGACCTTCTTAACTATCCAACGGAAGTTAAAGAGGAAGAATGGAGTAGAAGCTATCAAATCAAGACGTCAACAACTGTTGGAGCTGGATGAGGCTCGAGCTGTAGCCATGGTACGTGTGGAGCGGGCTCAACATGCAGAAGAAGTATCATGATAATCGATTTGGGACGAAGAAGATGAAGACTTTCAAAGAAGGTGATTGGGTAATGCTTCACGACTCCATTAGATATAAGAGAGCAAGAAAGGAATTTCTTCCAAAGTACTTTGGTCCATTCATAGTTCACAAGGTGTGGGGAAACTTTACTTACGATTTGAAGAAGTTGGGAGGACGACATTTTGACCGGGTGAATCACGACAAGTTGAAGCCGTTTCATCGACGATCAGATTCTTTCACTCCGAGGACGGAGTGAAATCTTGGTCCGGGGGTAAATGTAAGACCCAGGGTTGTACATATAGGATAAAATGAAAGTATATCTAAATTTTGCCTAAGTTTATCTTAGTCATGACTATGTTTAGCTAGTTATGGTTAAGTTGGAGGAAAATATAGAGTAACTTTTGGTGTGGTAGATAAGAACTACTATTTTGTTGTTTAGTATGAGTCAAGGAATAGATTCCATAACATGGGTATCTTGACTTCCCTTGACTTGGACTAGTTTTCATTGGTTGGACTTGGTGAAGACCCTTAAATCTAGGAGCGAGATTGACTTGGTACACTAGAAGTCAATTAGGGAGTAATTGGGCTTCTAGAAGATCCAAGTGGACCAATTGCATGTTGCCATGTACCCTTTTCATTGGGGTTTGTGATCTCTACCTCGTTTAAACTTGGTAAGGGAAAGTTACATGGTGATTACTTGTAGTTACTAGGGTAAGATTCTAAGTAGTATAAATAGAGAGGTTGAGAAGCACCTCTCAAGTAGTTTTTCAATGGAAGTTAGTTTTGGGAGAAGATAATGTGGTGATCTTAGTTTTGGAGAGCTTCGTTCTTGGAGACGTCATGTTCGGAGTGGAACCTTGATTCAATGAAGACTTTGATTACCAAAGTATCCCTTTCCTTTTGAGTGATATCTTACTCTTGGTGATAATGTGCATAATAGAGCTTGGACTTTGAGAGTTTGTGTAAGAGTGAGCAATAGGGTCATGGTCATAGGGTGGGACTAAGTCCTTCTAGATTCATGATGAGCTTCAAAAAGCCATCGGAGGTAAACTCGAGTGAGAGTCGGCCCGGAGGTCACAGACCGTGCATGTCCCTGTAAGACCGTGGTTGTACATATAGGATAAAATGAAAGTATATCTAAATTGTGCCTAAGTTTATCTTAGTCATGACTATGTTTAGCTAGTTATGGTTAAGTTGGAGGAAAATATAGAGTAACTTTTGGTGTGGTAGATGAGAACTACTATTTTGTTGTTTAGTATGAGTCAAGGAATAGATTCCATCACATGGGTATCTTGACTTCCCTTGACTTGGACTAGTTTTCATTGGTTGGACTTGGTGAAGACCCTTAAATCTAGGGCTTAGATTGACTTGGTACACTAGAAGTCAATTAGGGAGTAGTTGGGCTTCTAGAAGATCCAAGTGGACCAATTGCATGTTGCCATGTACCCTTTTCATTGGGGTTTGTGATCTCTACCTCGTTTAAACTTGGTAAGAGGAAGTTACATGGTGATTACTTGTAGTTACTAGGGTAAGATTCTAAGTAGTATAAATAGAGAGGTTGAGAAGCACCTCTCAAGAAGTTTTTTCAATGGAAGTTAGTTTTGGGAGGAGATAGTGTGGTGATCTTAGTTTTAGGGAGCTTGGTTCTTGGAGATGTCATGTTCGGAGTGGAACCTTGATTCAATGAAGACTTTGATTACCAAAGTATCCTTTCTTTTTGAGTGATATCTTACTCTTGGTGATAATGTGCATAATAGAGCTTGGACTTTGAGAGTTTGTGTAAGAGTGAGCAATAGGATCATGGGCAAAGGGGTGGGACTAAGTCCTTCTAGATTCATGATGAGCTTCCAAAAAGCCATCGGAGGTAAACCTGAGTGAGAGTCAGCCCGGAGGTCACATTTTTGATTCCGTTGCGGGACCTCGGTCTAGAAGGAGAAGAGATGTTCGAATCCAGTTTATTGCCCGTGAGAGTTTAAACGATGAGAACTCATATGGAGAGGAACTGTGGGGGAAGAGCGAACCGAGATCATGATGCATAGTAATGTACCATTTGTGTATCCGGTAGTGTTTTATGATAGCCTGGAAGTTATTTTGTACATTTTGTTTACTTAAGTGTTGTTTGGGATGAGGCGAGAGTGCTATAGTATGTATTTGGGAGGAAAACTTTATTTTCCAAAGTTTTTCCGATAATTTTATTGATTTTAGATTAGTAGATGGGATACGTTTTGCACTTGAAATAACAGTCATATCATGTCTAGATCAAAAGTTATGATGTTTAGAATTTGCTAGGGTCTTGACGGGTTTTGAAAGATAGCTCTCGGGAAAAAAGTGTACAGAGCTTATCAATTCGTGCAAGAATTGAATCAGGATTTGAAACTTTTCACGATTGTATATCAAGAGCTAAGCTACATGTGGGTTTAAATTTCGTTGAGAGATCATTTTATAGAGAAAGT
This sequence comes from Marchantia paleacea, assembly GCA_014180765.2. NCBI lineage: Eukaryota > Viridiplantae > Streptophyta > Marchantiopsida > Marchantiales > Marchantiaceae > Marchantia > Marchantia paleacea. The sequence continues at coordinate 52,623 of MUAA02000123.1, forward strand.
TATGATACCTGAAGTATAGGGGGTATAAAAGTGAGCAAAACTGCTTTACTTTTTGAGATTTACTTTTTTCCTTGTTTATGGTCATTCCGAGAGAGTGAGTGCATGAGTGTTTTGCATAGTGAGGATGACTTGACACTCATTGGAAAATGGGAGATCAACCTCTTTGGAAGATCCGGTTATCTAAGATACCTCAAGGGCTGGACGTGATTGTTTTTTGGATTCGAACACGAGGGAGTTCAGAGTGGAGTTTGAAGAGAGGACACTAAAAAGTTCCCCGAGAGCGAAAACGTGAGAGTTGCTTCTATTGTGGAGAGGAGGGACATAAGCTTCTGAGTTGTCCTTTGAGGACCAAAGATCGGAGGTTGAGAGAGAGACGAAACGTGGGAGAGCTAAACCTTCATCCGGGACCATCATCTCCCCCATGAATCCAAGAGTGGAAACTATTGTGAAAATTGTGGAGTGACCGGACTCCCCTTAGGACACGAGTGTAGTGGCGTGAAAGCTCTGTTGGAGTCACTAGTGGAGGGCTTTGAAGATAAATTGAGTGCAGATACCGAAAAGTTGAAATCTCCATGTGGCTCAAGTTCTAATCAAGATGGAGATCATTTTCAGAATGATCGAGAAGATGTCGATGAGGGTAAGGCTCATAGTGTGTTTAGGAGAGGAGAGCCATGGCAATCTTGGACCAACCAATTCCGTTCATTTTGCCATTGATGAATTACTCTAGAATGGAGCTAGTTTTGTTTGTGTTGTATTAGGGAGTCTCGTATAAATTTCCAACAACAACGACAAAAGGAGTTGGAAATGGGGAAGCTTCCGGTGTTCTATGGGAGAGAGAAAGAAGATGTAGAATCTTTTGTGAGAGACTTCAAAGAGGGCATGCATAGGAAACAATGAGAGAAGGAAACCCGAATGGGCTATCCTTTTGCCCGACTTCTTGGAGGATTTCTGATTGAAGTGGTACAATGAGTACAAGAAGGAGCATGTGGAGGAAGACACTTGGGAGAGTTTGACGGAGAATCTTGTTGAAAACTTTCTTCCGGATGAAAGTTACGAGAAGCTGATGTGTGAAGTCACCTTTTGAAGCAAGGAGAGAGTGAGAAGGTGAGATCATACGTAGAGAGAACGGAGAAGCCGGAGTCACGTTTTTAGGTGTGGTGAGAAAGAGTGGAGACAGGTCGAGCCAACCATGGTGGGGATTGTGGCGATGTTGACAAAGAACTTCATTGGAGGTTTGAAGCCTTAGATTCGAAGCAAGGTGAGATATGAAAAGCCCTCTTCTAAGGTTGAGGCTATTCGCATTGCTATTCGAATGGAGGAGAGCCTAGAAGACGATGATTCTAGCTTGGTGGCTAGAGAAGCATCACCACCTGTTGTGGTTAGAATGGCAACTCCTACTGTTGTTGCTACGCCAGTAGTAAATTCTCCAGTGGTAGACTTGCACCATGAGTTGAAATCTATCACGTAAACACTCGCCGATCTCAAGATTAACGTGAGTACAACTATGGGAGAGGAGGAATCGAGGAATGTAGGGGAGGATCTAGAGGGTATGGGAATTATCCTCCAAAAGGAAATCCACCACAAGGGAACTTCACGGTTTCATGCTTTAGTTGTGGAGGCCCTCATTTCCAACGAAATTGTCCTAATCCTCGACAACATGATGGAGTTAGACACAACAATTCTACTCCCCGCTCCAAGTCAATCGGAAGGATAAGGGAGTAGCGTCTATTGATGTGTTTCCTCATCAGTGCACGTTTGAGAAGGGAGAGAGCTCTATAAGTTCAGAGTTGATATTCTTGCACACGAGAAGAAGAGAGCAAGATTTGCAGAGGAGTCCATCTCAATGGAAGATCAACCAAGCGGAGCACTCGATCCGGTGGTGTGTGAGTCAACCGAGAGCACCGAGAAAGAAGTTGGGAATGGATGATTTCTCCATTTCATCTACCCAACTCAAATACGACGTGGTGGAGGATGTGGGGAATCAAAAAAGCCAATATAATCCTGTTGGCCAATTGATTGCTCTAAATCCTACGATAAGAAAGGAGTTGAGGGAGGCCTAAGCTCCAAAAGGACCAAGAAGCGACGATCCAAGGGGAAAGCTTCCATGGCGAATGTTGGAGTAGGAGTGGTGGATGCCGCTGCCTGGAGGTATGCACTCGGGCTTCAAGATTGAAGTACGATTAATGGACGTGATGTTTCGGATGTACTAGTGGATGGTGGATCTGCGGTGAATGCCATGTCGAACGTTTGTTGAAGAAGTTGGGGATGAAGCTTTCAAGACCTTCCAACATCATTGTTGGGATGGCCAACAAGCAAAAAGGTGCGACCCATTGGAGTGGTGGACAAGGTGGTGGTAAGTGTGATGGGAGTTCAAACCTTGTTGTCCTTTCAAGTGCTTGAGGAGGCTAGCTACGACTTGTTGTTAGGAAGACCTTGGTTGAGGGTGTGAGGACAACCGATCGGTGGCATAAGGGTTACCTTCCGATAGGGCCGAAAAACCATCGAAAGTGAAGGTCCCCTCTCACAAGTGGCGGAGGAGCCGGTCTCAGACTCGGATAGACCTACGAGTGATTACTCGTAGTCCGAGAGTGAAGAAAGTGGTAGTTTTTCAGAGGTTGACACCAACATGTCGGCCGATGAGGAGACATCATCTGAAGATACCTCGGACGATGATGTTCAAGTTCAAGTTCTTGCTGCAATGGATTTACTTCCTAGGCCGGGGTGGGTGAAAGATCCCGACAAGATGAAGATGAGTGAAGATGAGATAACTCGACGGCTCTCCACTCTCAAGTTTGGTCCCAAGGTTACTATGGAGGAGAAGTCAAAGGTTCTTGGATATATTTCGAAAATATATCCATGTCTTTGCCTTTAGCTACAAGGATTTGAAGGAAGTAACCTTAGAAACTCATCGCATTGAGTTAGAGGAGAAGGCTCGTCCCAAGACGTCAAGCAACGTCGGATAAATCCACCAACGGCCGTGGTGGTCAAGGAGGAGATCGACAAGCTAAAGGATGCGGGTTTCATCTATGAGGTAGAGAATCGAATGGGTTTCTCCTATTGTGATAGTCAAGAAGAAGAATGGTAAGCTACGTGTATGCGTAGATTACAAGAAGTTGAATGTTGTCACAAAGAAGGATTATTATCCTTTACCATTCATCGACGAGATTTTGGAGGAGGTCGCAGACCATGAGTGGTATAGCTTTGGAGATGGTTATAGTGGTTATAACCAAATTCAAATTGCTCCCAAGATCAGCTCGAAACCACTTTTACCACGCCATGGGGAACTTTTGCCTTTAGGGTAATGCCCTTTGGTCTATGTAATGCTCCAAAGAACTTTTCGAGGTTCATGAACAAGGTGTTTGAACCTTTTATTGGGAAATTTGTGCGAGATTTCATTGATGATTTTTGTGCATACGGTAAAAAGGAAGATCACTTTGATCATTTGATCAAAATTCTACAACGGTTGGAGAAAGCCAAGGCCTCATTTCAATCCAGAAAAATGCATTTTTGGATGTGAGGAAGGTTTGTTGTTAGGGCACATCATCTCCAAAGATGGTATAGCGGTGGATCCGAAAAAAGGTGAAACGATCCTCGACTTTACCTTTTTCGGTGACGTTGACCAAGTTGAGGCAGTTCCTTGGAATGGTGGGATACTATCGACGGTTCATCTTTTCTTCTCCAACAAAGCTTATGCCTTGACGGTTTACATGAAGAAGGGGACGGATTACGATTTAATCCTCAAGGATGGAGAGATTTGTGCATGCTCGAACTTCTTAAGAAGGCGTTGGTAACGGCTCCTATTTTAGCCAAACCAAATTGGGGTAAACCTTTCATTCTCTACACGGATGCATCAAACATTGCTATAGGATGCACTCTAAGCCGGTTAGATGAAGATAGCCATGATCATCCAATTGCTTATGCTAGTAGACGGATGGCAAAGCCGAGAGAAATTATTCAAAGGACGAAAGGGAGGCTTTAGTTGTGATCTTCTCACTCAAGAAGTTTTCGACACTATCTATTGGGAGGGAAGTTTACTATCGATTCGACCACAAGGCTTTGAAGTACATTTTCAACAACCCTAATGCCGAGGGTAGGATAGCCGGATGGAAGTTGTTATCGGGCGGAGTTTGATTACATCATTGAGGATCGATCCGGTAAGAAACATGCCAATGTTGATTTGATGTCTCGAAAGCATACGATGAGGAAGGAGATCAACCAGTTGGATGATACATTTCCGGATGAGGATTTGGCGATGATGGACACCATAACAAAGGTACAAATTTGAATACAAGGGGATATGGGATTTCATCTCGGAGGGAGAGTTTCCCAAGGCATGCATTCACGGGAGAGGAATGCATTGGTGAAGCGATGTGAACCTTATACCATCATAGAGGGCGTGTTGTTTCATCATCAAGGAGCGGATGGACTACTCGGGAAGGGTTGTTGGAAGGGAGGAGTCAATTCAACTTATGAAGGAGTTTCATGAAGGCTCGGTATGTGGAGGACACTTTGGGGAAAGAATCGCATTTAAGATCCTAGATCTGGGCTATCATTGGAAGGGCATTTTCAAAGATTGTGTGGAATTTTGCAAGAGTTGTGATGTGTGTCAAGCTTTTTGTTAAAAGTCCATGAAACCCCTCCTTTGACATCGGTTCTATTTTAGGTCCTTTTGAAAAGTGGGGGAATAGATTTTGTAGGACCCTTGAATCTTACTCCTCGGGGTAACAAGTTCATTGTGGTAGCTCTGATTATCTAACCAAGTGGGTAGAAGCTAGACCTCTAAAATCTACTAGTGAGGAAGAAGTGGGTAGATTTCTATATGAGAGGATAATAACTAGATTCGGATGCCCTCTAGAAATTGTATCCGATAGAGGTGGTGAGTTTGTTGGAAGCATTATACAAGCCATGCTAGGTCATTTCTCCATCAAGGCACGGGTGACTACTTCCTACAAACCAAATGCTAATGGGTTGCGGAAGCGAACCAACTATACACTTTGCATGATGTTGGCCAAGGATGCGCATACATGGACGGGGAGCAAGCAAAATTGGGACAAAAGGCCGCATGCTATCTTGTGGGAGTATCGGACGACTTGGAAGACATCAACAGGGGGTACTCACCTTCCGTATGGTATATCTTTGTCGAGTCAAAGCTTCCAATTCAATTTGATTTGACGACCTTCTTAACTATCCAACGGAAGTTAAAGAGGAAGAATGGAGTAGAAGCTATCAAATCAAGATGTCAACAACTGTTGAGCCGGAGGAGGCTCGAGAAATGTGGCCATGGTACGTGTGGAGCGGGCTCAACAATTGCAGAAGAAGTATCATGATAATCGATTTGGGACGAAGAAGATGAAGATTTTCAAAGAAGGTGATTGGGTAATGCTTTACGATTCCATTAGATATAAGAGAGCAAGAAAGAAATTTCTTCCAAAGTACTTTGGTCCTTTCATAGTTCACAAGGTGTGGGGAAACTTTACTTACGATTTGAAGGAGTTGGGAGGACGACATTTTGACCGGGTGAATCACGACAAGTTGAAGCCGTTTCATCGACGATCAGATTCTTTCACTCCGAGGACGGAGTGAAATCTTGGTCCGGGGTAAATGTAAGACCTGGGGTTGTACATATAGGATAAAATGAAAGTATATCTAAATTGTGCCTAAGTTTATCTTAGTCATGACTATGTTTAGCTAGTTATGGTTAAGTTGGAGGAAAATATAGAGTAACTTTTGGTGTGGTAGATGAGAACTACTATTTTGTTGTTTAGTATGAGTCAAGGAATAGATTCCATCACATGGGTATCTTGACTTCCCTTGACTTGGACTAGTTTTCATTGGTTGGACTTGGTGAAGACCCTTAAATCTAGGGGCGAGATTGACTTGGTACACTAGAAGTCAATTAGGAGTAGTTGGGCTTCTAGAAGATCCAAGTGGACCAATTGCATCTCGCCATGTACCCTTTTCATTGGGGTTTGTGATCTCTACCTCGTTTAAACTTGGTAAGAGGAAGTTACATGGTGATTACTTGTAGTTACTAGGGTAAGATTCTAAGTAGTATAAATAGAGAGGTTGAGAAGCACCTCTCAAGTAGTTTTTCAATGGAAGTTAGTTTTGGGAGGAGATAGTGTGGTGATCTTAGTTTTAGGGAGCTTGGTTCTTGGAGATGTCATGTTCGGAGTGGAACCTTGATTCAATGAAGACTTTGATTACCAAAGTATCCCTTTCCTTTTGAGTGATATCTTACTCTTGGTGATAATGTGCATAATAGAGCTTGGACTTTGAGAGTTTGTGTAAGAGTGAGCAATAGGATCATGGGCAAAGGGTGGGACTAAGTCCTTCTAGATTCATGATGAGCTTCCAAAAAGCCATCGGAGGTAAACCTGAGTGAGAGTCAGCCCGGAGGTCACAGTCCAGAGTCTACAAAAGATTCATAAACTCACTTATTCGTCGCTGGTAGTGAATTAACACCTCATTCCCTTGGAAACGAACTTTAATTCTTTACAATTGACAAAACCTTTGTGTAACTTGTTTGTTACACATTGATGCTGACTATGGACAAAATCTGGACAAGAAGAAGTCTACAATTGGGTTTGTGTTTACACTTGGAGGCAGATGCGTTAGTTGGAGATCTATCTTGCAGAAATGCATAGCTAAGTCAACTACAGAAGCCAAATATGTAGCAGCAAAGGAGGCTATTTGGTTGAATAGACTTATCATTGAGATGGGATTAAAACATGATGTTGTAACTCTCCATTGTGATAGTCGGAGTGCCTTACATCTTGCAGCAAATCAAGTGATGGATAACACGGTGAAGCACTTGACATCAGATATCACTTTATCAGAGATGTAGTTTCTAATAGGAAGATTGAGCTATTCAAGATTGATGGTAAACTCAATCAAAGTTATTCCTTTGGAGAGTTTCATTGTGAAACTATGCAAGTTTTGCACAAGGAGCACTAGTAGAGTTACTCTAGCAATTGTTTGATTCTTGTATATGCTTTACTCCTTTCTAGTTAGGCTAGGGCTTAGTTCTAGTTAATCCTTGTTTACAGTAGGACCTATGCTTCAGGTTTCCTTCAGGGCTTCCCGCGGAGTATGTATATGGATAACAAGAGTTAGAAACCCCAAGACATGAGTCAAGGGAGAGATTGTTAGGAGTTAACTCAGGTTTTGAGTAACTCGGATTAGTTTGACTATAGTTAGTTAGACTAGAGCTAGGGCTGATACTACTATATAAAAGGGCTCGCAGAAGCTCTATGTGACACAATTAGGGTTATTCAGTAAAGTGACTCTGTGTGTTTCGTGGATGTAGCCTCATTGAGGTGAACCACGTATTTCATGTGTCGACTCTTGATTGCATTTATTTCTTCATGTATTTTTATTTTGGACCTACATAGATGTAATCCCATTGCCACAACAAGAAGGCTTTTTTAAGTTCTCTCAATCTCAAGAATTCTGCAAGAGTCCAATCTGTCATCAAGATGAGTGGTCGAATTTTCCCCATTGGTGTTTTATGCATTGTAGGTACTTCGTCTTGACATTGGATTCTGACTTGTTCTCGATACGTTCTATTTGTGCAAGTTCTTGGCAAATGATTACACAACCCATCAAGATTCCTCTCCTCAACCGCCCAATATTCTTCCAACCCTAACTCACTCTTTTGCTCATGTGACTAACTAACATTATTCATACACTTCCTAATTATTATATTTGTAAGAATACACTTCTTATTCTTCTAAATATAACACTTTATTATGAAAACATAAAAAAATCCTACCAATCCTTCTTACTATGCCCCTATAGCAATGGACAATCCACGTGACTTAAAGGACAAGAGAAAAGAAATATACAAAGTCATTGGAAGGAAGTGCAAGAAGGTGCTATGACTGTATCAACAAGAGATCAAAGTCAACATTCAAGAGATGCAACTCAGAATCAATGCATTCACTCGGAAGACTAAGACATGATTGGATGATCCAAAGATCAATCAAATTTGTAAGAGGGAACGATTGGTGTAGGTAATGATTAGAGAAGTTAGGAATGGGAGTAGTATAAAATGTATACTAGTGTAGGACTGAGGATTCCATTCTCATATTATTCAGGGAAGAACATAATTATGTAATCATGGTAGGACAAATTTTTCTCAAAGTTGGTGGTAAACGCAAGACTGATGGGAGCAATCGGTTGTTAATTCTTGAAAAGTCAAACCGGAATTTGGCTTGAAGCTATCACAAGTGATGTCAATCCCATGAGAACTTCAAAGACATTTGTCTGATGACATCATCAAATCTTGTAAATGGAGACCCTCTTTCTCAATAAAATAACGATATCTTTGAATCTATTACATTGACACACGGAATTGAATTTGAATGTCTAATGGTGTTTGAGAGTTGTCTTCACATTAATGATAACGTCTAGAACAAATTTAGTGCTCTTTATACCTCTATGTTCAGAGTATTAAAGAAGTCTAATCTCAATTATTATTTTCCAATATGTCTTGTTTAGTACCTCATTTCTTTCGGAATGAATCTAAACTATTGCAATGCACTTGAAAAGTAATGTGAGTAGTGCATTATAGATTTGAAAATATCATGTGCATAATTGTATACCATGTCATTTTCCAAACATTGATGATACAATGGATCTAAGTCTTGTAGTTGTATGAGCATACTTTAGATGTATGTTTTGTGGATGATTAGGTGAAATAATCATTATGTTGATTTGTGATTCTTATTCAAGAGTATGTCATATGTCATATTTTACGCCTCCCCTCAATGCAGTACCCAATGGATAATGAAGATGTAATCATATGATTAGTATGCAAACTGGTTTGATCTTACATGGTATTGATCGCATATATATAACTAACGATGGGACAATATAATAACTGGACTCCTAATCTTAGCACCACTAAGTACGTATCATGTTAATGGACTAGATGACTATATAATGTTACATGGATCTATCCGCCAATTAGAGGGACGAATGTGGTACACTTGTGTTGATGTATGACGACCTATGTATTGTGATGTTAGATGTGATAGCAATGTATGTTGTGATGTGATATATATGTATGAGATGATATCATGATTTATATAGTAAGACCCTTAGTAAGGTAGGTGTGCACATGCAGGTGCCATTAGGATTGATAGCATCGTCAGGAAACTTAGGGCTCAAGGGATAAAGTTCAAATTAGAACTCGTTGGAGGTTAGTTTTCAAAGTTGAGAGTGTGACTATCGTAGATATTAGCTAGTGGGAAAACCTAGAGTCTTTGAAATTCAAAGTGGATTTAGCTCAAATGTAATCTTTATTTTATGTTATGGTTATGAGCAGATTGTCCTGTGGATATTTTGAGAAAAGAAAAGATTTATTGTGTTACACTTGTGGTGATGTATGATGTATTGAGATATTTGATTTAATCATGATCTATGTTGTGATGCAATATGAATGTGTACAACATAAGTCAAATTGACTAACCTCTTGACTTCTTTCTCTTTGGTTGCAATGTCCTCATATTTAACCTTGGCATGAGGATGACCACCATCAACGATGACATATACATATTTTACATCCATCCTCCAGGATGGACGGCGAGTGGAGTGGTAGCAGCCAAGGTCTTCAAGTATAGAGGTATGCAAAGAAGTCACATCTTTGTTCCTCTAGCTTTGGAGTTATATGGAGCTATGCACACCGACTTCGACATGTTCGTGAAACAGTGCGTGAAAGCCTACCATACTAGGCGGCATGGGGTATCACTCTCTTTAGCTTACTATATAGCCTATTTTAGTCAACGTGTTTCCATTACTCTACAGAGAAAACTAGCTGGTGTAATCCATAGGAGAGCAATCACGTTAGGTTATGCTTCTTCGGATGCTCTGTTGTTTGTAGACCGTTTGATCTAGATAGTTCGGATATCTTAGGTGTTGTAGGACATATTTCCCAGTGTGATACTATTGGGGCTAGCCCCATGTGCCCGTTTGGTTTCGTCCTTGTATGCTTTGATGGGGTCTTCCCATCCCTTTTGTTATTATATATTTTGTGTGTGTTTTTTACTTGGTACTTATGTCATAATAACCTATACTAGACTCTTGAATGCTCTTCTACATTCAAAATTTTCTCTTGAGCCATGCTAAATGTTCCTTACACTTGGGACTCAACAATCACATCCTTCAATATCTCTGTCGAAGATTTACAGAACTCACACCGAGTTAATGGAGCTTGGTATGAGAGATCAGAATAAGCCTTCCGCCCAAAAGATTATCGTTGAGCAACCAAATATTATCTCTTTTACCTCTATTGTAGATGGGGAAGATTTGGGATATTGAGATTGGTCCCAAAGTGACAAGAAAAAATAAACATTGAGTGGGGAAGTTTTTGATTTTTACTTCAATATGAAGAATTAAGGCTATTATAAGGGATTTGGTATACTAATTGACTTGACAACTAATGTACTTCTCTTCTATCAGTTTTATGATACATGAATATGGAGAGAGATTTGATTCAATGTAAGAGTCATGAGCTTCTTGATGCTAGATTAATGTAGAGATCATGTGGAGAATATGACTCTACTATGGTGATGCTAATCAAAAAATATATACATGACAATTATATAGATAGAGTGATGTGTAGTGACTACCAATCTATCAATTGATAAACAAAATCTGATAGATATGTTATGTTTACATCTAAGAAGATCTTTGATGCAGTTGGGCAAACATTTTTAGTATATTGGATTTACAAGTAAGATATCATTAATTACAGATTTGAGATGAGGATAAAGCGATTGATTCTCATAGCAAGAATGTGTTGTATCAATGATAAGTATCTTTAGGTTTGAAGAATGCACATGTTGAGTTTTAGAGAGTGATGGATAGAGTCCTATTTAGACCTTAGATGTTTAGAAACTCTTTCATTCTTATCATTGATCATCAATCATTGGAGTGGTTAATGGAATTAGAAAACTTACATGACAACTTGCATAATGCACTCTAATCTTACAAGAATATGATTTCACGGTTTGACATAGAACTAGATCTATGTAAAACCCTGAAATTATGGTGAATTGTGATACAAACGGTTAAGTCAAAATACATGTATAAGTCAAGTTAACAAGAACAAGGCTCAATGACACAGTGATATTGATGAGAAGATGATGCCTAGTTGGCATGTATTTTTTACGAGATGATGTGGTTTAATCCCCGAGAGAGGAAGGAGATGAATGTGTATAAAATTGACTCGATCAAATATGTGTCTTGAAGGAAGGTTGCCTTCACCCTGAATCAGTTATTTTCGCCGTAGTGCACGACTTATGTTAGTATGCATAAGGTGCAAATTGTGGAAGGTTTGTGGGAGGAACTATTCGAGTTAACTGGGGAGAGATCTTCGAGAAAAATGTGCAGGCAATGGCTACCAAGTTACGAGAGGATGATAAGAATGTAATATACATTTTTTCTTTCTTGGTGCATCTGTATGCCAAGATGGAATGGTTAACTCCGAGGGAGAGACAACTGTATCGGTTGGAGTTCGGAATGTATGATATGGAAGTGGACATTGAGGATACCAACAGCGGGTCGACACAAAGTTTAGGAGCGGTAGTCCCACTATAGCCCCGAAGATCAGGAGTGATTAGTGTTGCGATGGCAAGATCCGAGTCCAAGTCTGATACCGAAGTTATTGTACTACCAAGAAAAAGGAAATAGCTTGTGGAAGAAGCAGGTACTCCGATCTGCTCGGCACCAAAGAGAGCTTACGTAGGAGAGAAGAAGAAAGAATAAGTAGTTCCTCCAAAGCCTTCTTGCCTAAAAGAGAAGGCTACGAAGTAGATTGCAAAACTGTTAGCTTCGGAGTTGCAATTGTCTTAGAGGCTGGAGATTGTAGTGATTCCGGTCCTTATGGAGCATAATGAGATGAAACTGAGATATGTGTCGGGATGGGATCCTCAAGTTGACGGATATATGGATTTAGTTCAGATGATGAACCGGTTGGCTATTGGGAAAGAAGACACGATCGACACTATTCAACAACAATGTAATTAGTGGAGAAGCTAGAGAGACAAAAGGCGGAAGTGACCACATAAATTCAAACCTCGAAGGAGTCTTATGCAGAGATTTGTCAAATTCAGGAAGCCGAAGTAAACTTTGTGGATAAGGAGAATTTGCAACTTTAGGAGTTAGTGTGCAAACTGAAGCGACGCCTAAATCAAGTTGATGTGGAAGCATCTCATTTGATTGGAGACTCTTGCCAACAACACGTGTGCAAAGTACTTTTTTGCTCGGTGTGGACGACATGTAAGCACAAAGTGGTTGGAGCAATTCGATCGCAACGATGGAGAATTTGGGAGATACCAAAGAACGAAACAAGGAGATGTATAAAGCGTTAGGATGAGATTTTTGAGATGCCATGAATCTGCACCGGCAAGAAATTGCTGCAAACATGCATGAGATGCAGTTAAGAATCGACGCATTCATACGAAAGACGGAGGTGCGATTGCATGGCTTAGCTAGTCAAAGTAGATTTTGGAGAGAGGGATGCAGGTGACCGTTAGGAATTTTTTATAAATAGTCGTAGAAATAAAGTGATGGGATCTTTTTCGCTTTTACAAGCATCCACATGGACTGTAAATTATAATCAGGATAGAATGAGAGCTTGAGGAATTGGTGTATCTGCGTTGGGACAGTCTTGACTGGTTCGTGCATCCGCAAAGTTATCTGGATATTCGTTCATGATCCGGACCTGCCCGTGATTACCATAAGTACTTTGTTGAGTGTCTCATCGTGACGCAAACTTGTAAAGACAGAAATTCCCATCTTTTAGTAAAGGAATTCATCAAAATCATTGTGATGTTGTCTATGGAATCGATTGTGTTGATGGAAATGAGAAGTGATAGAACGAGAAATTGCATATTTCTATTCATGCACTCTTCGGACTGTGGCCTCCAAAGTCAGTAAAGATGACTAAATGCACTTTTCCTTTGTTCTTGGTGTGGTTTGATCCCTTATTCCCTTGAGAATGAATCTAACTATACGAATTCGTACCTAGTAATACTTGACTATGCTATTACAAGAGGGGAACACACAACCTAACACAGCCAAAGGAGTACACAAAAGAGCTCTATAATGAACCATGACAAATAGGAATCCTCCCAAATGATCTTTATGTCAAGAACTAAGGACGGATTGTAAAATGGTGACTCACTCCTGTGAAAAGCCATGTTGATAGAAAAGAGAAGAATGTGAATCGTAGAAAGACCATATGAAAGAAATGAAGCACGATAAATATTCACTAGCCTCCCTAAGCTCTCTAAATATGGATGCAAATGAGACATTATTAAAAATGTTCTCAACTTCCACGGGTAGTACAACCTAATCCGGATGGAAATCTATAAACGATAAAATACCCAACGATACCGTCTCACAACCTCATGGTGTGGCAACTCAAAATTAATGTGTCAATCAAGAAGGATATACATGGTAATTATATAGATAGGTGCATGTGTGGTGACTACATATCTATCGACAAACAAAATCTGATTGATATGCTATGTATTTGCTATGTTTGTATGTGTTAACACTTGAGGAGATCTTTGATGTGTTGGGCATGCAAAGGTTTTCAGTTCATTGGATTTAGGATGAATGAGCATTTGAGAGTATGGTCATGGTGGATATAAATTAGTTTTGGAACTTAGAGTCTTTGTAACTCAAAGTGGGTTTGGCTCAATTGTAATCTATGTTTTATGATATAGTTATGAGTAGAGTGTCATTGTGGATATTTTGAGCGTATAATAGTTTGATCAAGAATGTCGTTAGAAGACGTAGGGCTCAAGGGATTGAGTTCAAATAGGGCTCCTTGGGGTGTAGTTTTTGAATTTGTGCATTTGAAAGTGTGGTTATGATGGATATAAACGTGTGAAACTGTAGTCTTTGGTGCTCAAAATGTATTTGACTTGACTGTAATCTCTTTTTTATGATAAAGTTATGGACAAGTGTAGTCAAGTGTCCTTGTGGACAGTTTGAGAGTGGAAAAAAATATGATACACTTGTGTTTATGTATAATAATCTATATATTGTAATGTTTGTTATGATGAAATATGCATGCGCACACCACATAAGAGAGTGTTAGAGAGAGCAATGATACACATATGACTTCTTAATTGCTAGGGAGAGAAGTGATACATGTATTACTTCTTAGTTCCTTGGTAAAGAAATATTATGTCGAGTGATAAAGACATGTATCACCTCTTTGCAAAAAAGTATTGAAGAACTTTATTCAAATATTCTAATGAAAAATAGTTTTAAAGATTCTAATTAATGTGATGAGCAATCCAAATGCATCAAAAGCTGTTAATAAATTCGAAAAAAAAACATGCATTACACTTTTTTTTTCACCACATGGACCATGAGGCTTAGATGTAGTCATACATTTTCCGAAACATCACGTCCATTAATGCGTACTTCAATCTTCGAAGCCTGCGTGCATACCTCCGAGGCAACGGCATCCACCACTCCTACTCCAACATTCGCCATGGAAGCTTTCTCCTTGGATCGTCGTTTCTTGGTCCTTTTGGAGCTTAGGCCTCCCCTCAACTCCTTTCTTATCGTAGGATTTAGAGCAATCAATTGGCCAACAATTATATTGGCTTTTTGATTCCCCACATCCTCCACCACGTCGTATTTGAGCAGGGTAGATGAAATGGAGAAATCATCCATTCCCAATTTCTTCCTCGGTGCTCTCGGTTGACTCACACTTTGGATCGAGAGCTCGGCTTGGTTGATCTTCCATTGAGATGGACTCCTCCGCAAATCTTGCTCTCTTCTTCTCGTGTGCAAGAATATCAACTCTGGAACTTATAGAGCTCTCTCCCTTCTCAAACGTGCACTGATGAGGAAACACATCAATAGACGCTACTCCCTTATCCTTCGATTGACTTGGGGAGCAGAGTAGAATTGTTGTGTCTAACTCCATCATGTTGTCGAGGATTAGGACAATTTCGTTGGAAATGAGGGCCTCCATAACTAAAGCATGAAACTGTGAAGTTCCCTTGTGGTGGATTTCCTTTTGGAGTATAATTCCCATACCCTCTAGATCCTCCCCCTATATTATGTTTCCTCCTCTCCCATAGTTGTAGTACGTTAATCTTGAGATCGAAGTGTTTTACGTGATAGATTTCAACTCATGGTGCAAGTCTACCCTTTGGAGAATTTACTCTTGGCGCAACAACAAATGAGAAGGAGTTACCATTCTAACCATAACAGGTGGTGATGCTTCTCTAGCCACCAAGCTAGAATCATCGTCTTCTAGGCTCTCCTCCATTCGAATAGCAATGCGAATAGCCTCAACCTTAGAAGAGGGCTTTTCATATCTCACCTTGCTTGAATCGAGGCTTCAAACCTCCAATGAAGTTCTTTTGTCAACATCGCCACAATCCCCACCATGGTTGGCTTGACCTCGTCTCCACTCTTTCTCAACACCACACGAAAAACGTGACCGGCTTCTCCGTTCTCTCCACGTATGATCTCACCTTCTCACTCTCTCCTTGCTTCAAAAAAGGTGACTTCACACATCGCCTTCTCATAACTTTCATCCGGAAGAAAGTTTTCAACAAGATTCTCCGTCAAACTCTCCCAAGTGTCTTCCTCCACATGCTCCTTCTTGTACTCATTGTACCACTTCAATCTGAGAATCCTCCAAGAAGTCGGGCAAAAGGATAGCCCATTCGGGTTTCCTTCTCTCATTGTTTCCTATACATGCCCTCTTGAAGTCTCTCACAAAAGATTCTACATCTTCTTTCTCTCTCCCATAGAACACCATTTAAGCTTCCTCATTTCCAACTCCTTTTGTCGTTGTTGTTGGAAATTTATACGGGAGGACTCCCTAATACAACACAAACAAAACTAGCTCCATTCTAGAGTAATTCATCAATGGCAAAATGAACGGAATTGGTTGGTCCAAGATTGCCATGGCTCTCTCCTCTCCTAAACACACTATGAGCCTTACCCTCATCGACATCTTCTCGATCATTCTGAAAATGATCTCCATCTTTAGTTAGAACTTGAGCCACGGAGATTTCAACTTTTAGTATATCTGCACTCAATTTATCTTCAAAGCCCTCCACTAGTGACTCCAACAGATCTTTCACGCCACTACACTCGTGTCCTAAAGGAAGTCCGGTCACTCCACAATTTTCACAATAGGTTCCACTCTTGGATTCATGGGGAGATGATGGTCCCAGATGAAGGTTTAGCTCTCCCACGTTTCGTCTCTCTCTCAACCTCCGATCTTTGATCCTCAAAGGACAACTCACAAGCTTATGTCCCTCCTCTCCACAATAGAAGCAACTCTCACGTTTCGCTCTCGGGGAACTTTTTAGTGTCCTCTCTTCAAACTCCACTCTGAACTCCCTCGTGTTCGAATCCGCTGAAACAATCACGTCCAGCCCTTGAGGTATCTTAGACAACCGGATCTTCCAAAGAGGTTGATCTCCCATTTTCCAATGAGTGTCAAGTCATCCTCACTATGCAAAACACTCATGCACTAACTCTCTTGGAATGACCATAAACAAGGAAAAAGCAAATCTGAAAAGTAAAGCAGTTTTGCTCACTTTTATACCCCCCTATACTTTAGATATCATAACTTTCTCTATAAAAGTGATCTCTCAACGAAATTTAAACCCACATGTAATTTAGCTCCTGAGAAACAATCGTGCAAAGTTTCAAATCCTGATTTAATTCATGCACAAATTGATGACCTATGTACTCTTTTTCCCGAGAGCTATCTTTCAAAACCCGTCAAGACCCTAGCAAATTCTAAACATCATAACTTTTGATCTAGACATGATATGACTGTTATTTCAAGTGCAAAACGTATCCCATCTACTAATCTAAAATCAATAAAATCCTCGGAAAAACTTTGGAAAAAAAAGTTTTTCTCCCAAATACGTACTATAGCACTCTCGCCTCATCCCAAATAACACTTAAGTAAACAAAAGTAAACTCAAGAACGCCTTTCTCAATGGAAATCTTGGCGAGGAAGTCTACATGCAACAACCACCTGGTTACGAAGATCCGAAGTTTCTTTCCCACGTTTGTAAGTTAAGGAAATCCCTCTATGGTTTGAAACAGGCTCCGAGAGCATGGTATGAGAAGATCAATTCCTTTCTCATATCTCTTGGATTTGTAGTCTGTCATTCCGACTCATCGCTATACTACATGAGATCAGGAGTTCATTTAGTGATGATTTCCATCTACGTAGATGATCTTATTGTCACTGGGAACCATGAGGAGATGATTTCTCGCATCAAGAGTATCTTATGTTCGAATTTGAGATTCAAGACTTAGGATATCTCAAGTTCTTTCTTGGTATGGAGTATATTATAGAGGGAAAGGACATGTGACTAATACAACGCCAATATGCTTTCGATAAGCTTAAGGAGTTCAAGATGTCTGATTGTAAACCAATAGACACTACTATCCAACAAGGTCTAAAGCTAGAGTTAGACGATGGAGAGTTACTTGCAGATCCCCGCATGTATAGACAGATGGTAGGGAGTCTGATTTATCTAACTATCACTAGATCAAATTTGAGCTATGCTGTCGGTCTAGTCAATCAGTTCTCGTATACTCCACGTATATCGTATATAATGACGGTCAAGCGAATTCTCCGCTATGTGAAGTCCACACTTCATTTTGGACTTCGATCTGATTTGGAGGTGATTTGAACCTACATGGCTACACCGATGCCGATTTGATTGGGCAGAGATATTTCGGCGGGGAGATCCACGCCTAGATATGCGTTTGGACTTGGGAGCGGCCGTGAGTTGGGCTTCTAAGAAGCAACCGACCGTGGTACTTGTCTTCCACAGCGGAGTAGTATCGTGGTGCTATGAATGCCACTTGTGAAGCAGTTTGGCTTCGTTACTTACTTTCTAATATTGGAGTAGATTATCCTAGTCCTACAGATTATCCTAGTCGATAACATTAGCAAACATGATGTTAGCTAACAATCCTATTTTTCATGCTAGGACAAAGCACATTGAGGTGCCCTATCACTTTGTTAGGGAGAAGGTCCTTTCAGGTGTAGTAGATCTTATATATATACATACATGAGATCAGGTTGCATATATCTTCACCAAAGCTTAACCTAGAGAGTCGTTTGCTACATTTTGACATTGTCTAGGAGTTCAGGATGTACAGTTGAGCTTGAAGGGGAGTGTTAATATCCCAAGCTCATCTCGTTGATATAGGTTGATCCGTAGATCTAGGGTTGTTACGTATTGATGGTACAGATCTGTTTAGGGCTAACCTGAGATTAGGGTTTCCCTGTACTCACCCTATATATACAGGGGAAGGCGAAGCCTTCCCCATCTCATTCCTGTACACTCTCTCTTGTCCCTTTGGTGTGCTCTCCTCTTCTTGGAGTGATTCCTCAACAGTAAAAGAACTCAGAAGTGATACATTCTAGTGGCCATCAATTATGCTACAAAGATGGTGGAAACAGTTGCGACTTGGAGAGATGATGCAAAACCAAGTCATTTGCCGATATGGCTGCGTGCTAGAACAGGTTAGTGATCGTGGGACATATTTCTTGAATATCCTGATTGAAGTGCTGTAACAGCAAAGATACATAATATATGACAGTTATGTAGTGATTAGGTTCGTTCCCAAGGGAATGAGGGATCCGAATAGACCAACCAGGACGAATAGCAGGTGTTTACACATCTTTAGCTTACTCTAGACTTCTCAGTCCGAAGAGTTCTATGAATAGACAACTTACTAGACCTATTCCCGACCAATCCCAATTCCATCCATCAGTATGTGTAGGACCCTAGATAGGCATTTTAAGCTTTTTTTGTTTTTCGAAATAAAATGCATGATATTCGGCGGTACAGTCTTATGACGAATACAAATATGATTGTTAAGGCGAATTTGCGTGAGCAGACAGATTGTGAGGAGTATGAGTGAATACGAATATGGTTCTTAAGGCGAATAGGCATGATATGTGTGAACGCGAGTAGATTAAATCCGGCGGGAGAAGTGCAGGTTAGGGTAATGTTGTAACCGTATTGACGAGCAGTGGCAGGCGCAACACCATCAAAGTGACACGATGAAGAAGCGAGTGGCAATTCGATCGGGAGCAAGAGAAGCTATTCAATTACCTCCGCAGCAGAAGATGGCGAGCGTAATTTGACCTTTGGTGCCGAAGCCGGACTGAACGGTGGAAGAATTGAAACGACTAAAGCAATTGGGAGGAGCGTTCTTAGCATGGCGTTGGGACTATGTGTGTCCGGAGTTGTGTGATGAAGTGAGAGCAAGAAAGTTGCTAATCCAGTCGGGTGGAGAGGTTACCCGGATTCATGGGATGCAATTTTGTGGGCAAAAGCTTTAGGAAGAGATTACGCGAAGGATAAGGACGGCATCGATTGGGAAGATTCAGCGTTGCATACAGGCTTTGTTTTTGATGAGAATAAGTGGTTCGATCCACACGGAAGGAAGGGGACCAATAGGTTCAAGATCGAGTTGATTAAGGACAATTTCCTACGGAAAGTCATGTACACGTTGAATCAGCTATTCTCACCGTAGAGAACTACTTATGCTAGTATGCATAAGGTGAGGATAGTGGAAGGATTTGTTGGAGGGAAGATTAAAGTTAACTAGGGAGAAATATTCGCCCGAAATGTACAGTCTATGGGGCAGAAGTTGAAAGCAAGAGAGAAGGGAGTAGTGTATATTTCCTCTTTTCTGGTACAAATGTACTCAAGGATGGGGTGGTTAACTCCAAGGGAAAGAGTGAAGTATCAATTAGACGCAAAGGATGTTTTGCGAGAGCCGGATATGAGTGAAGCCAGTAGTGGATCCACCAGAAGCGTAGGGCCAGGAGAGGGAAGCACTCTACAGTCACCAGTTGCAGAAGACGAAGATGAGATGCCTTCGGAAGAGCTGGACAAGGTAATGCGGAGTATTGAGGATGATGTATTCGGACATGAAGAGTCTGTAGGAACTTCGGGTAAGCGAGTGCGAAGTCCAAGTGTAGAGGAAGTTCGAATGCCGGTGAATAAGAAGCGAAAGTTAAAGGAAGTTGTTAAGCCGAGGAGCCCGGTACCAAGAGTGTCACGGTCCAAGGTGAAAGCGTCAAAGACCAATGGAGGAGAACCGCTCTCTTCGGTGTTAAAGTTATCCCATAAGTTATCTAGTTGTCCATGTTCTCATGGAGCTGAACGAGATGGGAACAAATTATATCCAAGGGTAGAACCCACAGGAGGACGGTTACATGGAACTAATTCAGGTAATGAACCGCATTGCCACACGGAAGGACCAGACACATACCATTAACCAGTTAATAGCATCGGTGGGACGTCTAGAAAAGGAGAAGGCGGAGATGCAGCAGGAAGTGGCAGCAGCGAAGAAGGCCTACAGGGAAATTTGCAAGATCCGAGGAGCGGAGCTGAAGTTCGTGGAAGTCGAGAATGAGCGACTTCGGAATCAGTTGAAGGAGGTGAAGCACCAATTGCACGAAGTCGATGTAGAGAGACCAACTAGATTAGAAGTTTTAGCTAGCAAGTGTGCGAAGTATCTTTTTTCCCAGTGCGATGATGTGAAAGCCAATCGATTGGAGAAATTGGCAACAGCGATGGACACTCCTGGCGATTCAAAGGAAAAGCGAAAGGAGATGTACAAAGCGATGGGTCGTGACTGTCAGGAAGGAATGCGAATCCACCGGAGAGAGATTGTGGAGGACATTAGAGAGCTGCAAATCAGCGTTGATGCTTTCGCCTGGCGTGAAGAGACATCATCGAAGGGTACAGCAGATCTCCGAAGTTGTAGTCGAACGCGATCCATGTAGATAGCGATTCGGATAGGACGTTAGGATTGTGTATAAATAGGACTAGAGTAGTTAGTAGGAACATCTTCAATTTGCAAGAGAGAATCAGGAATTGTTCTTGTGTAGCCAGAGTAGAACGGAAACTCACGAAGCCGAGTAGAGATCGCAGTGGCCTACCTGACTGGAGATCGGATTCCTGTGAAGATACCCAAGAATTCGTCCCACGAGTTTGGCTATCGAGGATTTCGCCGGGAGAACTTCTGCGAGCTTACGCCTGGTTACTTTTAACTCTTGTAATTGGGATCGCCCAACTTCAGTAAAAGAAATTCCTTTGGAACTTCTTAGCACTTTATGTTTTGATGGGTTTCTTGTGAGATGTGAGTTGAACGCACTCTTCGGACTTGTGATTGTCCAGAGTTAATTAAAGAAGACTAAACGCACACATTTTCCACCTGACATTTGTTTAACACCCCATTCCCTTGGGAACGAATCAATAAACACTACAATCGTCCAATTCTCATGTAACCTGATTGTTACAGTATGGTAATAGCAATCGAATGATATTCAATGAATCGTTCAAACGATTTAACTGAGTTGGGGGATCTCTCCCTTACAAGGTGAAGTTGAGGTGAGAGGCTCGAAAAAGTACTCCTGACATGTGCATCATGGCTACAACTCATGGGCAAATACCCGGATAACTTCACAAGTATTCGGCACCACTCTAGACTGTTGCACACAGCACACACCAGCTTCGCGAGTTCTTGTTCTACCCTAACTACAATTACGGTTCAATTAGACAAACACTTGCAAGAAAGGAAATCCCCTTCTCTTTATTATTATGCTTATTTATATAGATTCATAATGTCTACTCCTAAATGCTGCCTACACAGATCGACTTCTCTTAATTTTATGCAAACTACCTACACCGTTTGATCGCGCCTCCAACTCTCGAGTGAACGCGTCGATTCCTACTTGCAACACTTGGATGTCGGCTGCAATCTCCTACCGATGCAAACACATCGCTTCCTTGAATTCTCTTCCTAGCTCTCGATACATCTCTTTGCGCTTCTTCTTTGAATCCCATGGTTCTTCATCACCTCCACTAGCTTCTCCAATCGCCACGGCTCTTCTTCATCACATCTCGCAAAGAGGTGTTGTGCACACTTGTCCGTCAAGATCTCCAATCGAGCCGATGTCTCCACATCCACTCGATTCAGGCGTCACTTTAGACTCCACAACGTTTCCTGAAGCTGGAGATTCTCCCTCTCCACATACCGGATCTCTACACCTCGAAGTGTGCAAATTTCTCCGTATGCGCTTTTAGATTTCTCAGCCTCTCGTTCCAATTTGGTCTTCTGCTTGATCAACCGCTCTACACTCTCGGTTAACTGTTGTACCACCTGGGCCTGATCCATCTTCTGTCTTGCTATTCGGTGCATCACCTGCACTAGATCCATGTACACGTCTGCCTACGGATCCTATCCTAGCAGGTAGTCTCGGCCCATCTCATTTAACTCCATCAAGACAGGAATCACCACCGCTTCCAACTTCTAAGATAGCTGCAAAACAGAGGCGAGAGGTTCAGCTATCTCCTTCGAGGCTTTCACCTTCGGTCTTGACACCGCCGGTAGTAGCACTTCTTCCGTCTGATCAATTGTCTTCTTCTCCTGAGGCACACGCTCGGGAGGACTGTCCACCACTGGTTCCTTTTGCTTCCTTGGGCCCTCTACAACTACCTCTTCCGATGCCAAGGCCCTATGATGTGTGCTGATCATCTCCAAAGGTCTGTCCACTACCGGAATTATGGCATCTACACTCCTGGTGGACCCACTACTATCGTCTTCGTCCTCCAAATCAGACAACCCAGACTCCACCCTGTACAGTCGTTCTCCTTGGGTGTTATCCACTCCATCTTAAAGTACAAATGTACGAGGAACGACAATAGATAGATCACACATTTGTTGTCATGCCGAAGTCGAGTAGCCATCGCTTGAACATTTCGAGCAAAGATTTCTCCCCAGTATATTTTGATCGTTCCTCCAATGAACCCTTCCACGATACGCACCTTATGCATATTAACGTAAGTAGAGAGGGGAGAAGAGCTGGTTCAAGGTGAGAGCCACCTTACGCCGGAAAACATCCTTGATTAAATCGAGCTTGTAGCCATTCGTACCCTTCCTCTCCCTAGGGTTGAACCACTTCGATTCATCAAATGTGAAAGCTGTATGTACAACCGAGCCTTCCTAGTCGACTCCATCCTTCTCTCTCTCATACGAGCATCCCAAGGCATTAGCCCACATCTTTGCATCCCATTTCTCTAGCTGCGCTCAACATCCTATCGCATGAACAACTTTGCCTCGGTGCACTTCCTCACATAGTTCAGATAGATGAAATCCCATCTCCACGATAAGAAAGCATCTTCCAGGTTCTTCAATCACAGCAATTTTGTCGGTGTCTAATCCGCCATTATAATAAGTGGCCGAGTCCTTCCCATAGTCATCTTCCTTACTGATGGAACTGCAATTCCTTTTCTGCCCGTCATGACGGTTGCCGTTCTCTTTGATATCTCGATGTTGGACTCCCTATCGGTCGCTCGTTGGTGGTTGCGTTCCCATTTCTTGAAATTGAATTGGTTAAGGCATTGTGGCTTCTTCCGCTTCTTCCCGCGTTCGTGCGATTAGCTCTCTTGCCTTCATTTGGTCCTAATTCATCTTATTTGTAGGAAGGAACTTTGTAATCCATCGAATATGACTCTTTATTTCAAAAACCACAAAAAATTCCTACAATCTTCGTATATTATGCCCCTACAAGAGCTCACCATGTACTTTCAGATAAAACATCAGAAGATGATCCCACACAACCCAAAGGCAAATGGCCTCATCGAGAAGTCCAATGGGTTATTGTACAAGATTCTTAAGGTGACAGTGAGTCATATTTATGAATGGGACACCAAGGTACTTGTCGCATTATGGGCTTTTCGCACAGCGGAAAAAATCACAACGTGACAAACTCCGTTTTACCTTACTTATGGCATGCACCCTATTGCCCTAGTGGAATTCAAAATTCCTACTTATCGTATTTTAATGGAGGATCGATTGTCCGTCAAAGAAAGTCAACTACATCTCTTGGTGGATTTGGCCAAGCTAGAGGAATCTTGCAATGAAGCTGAGGAGTTCATCAAGGTAATTCAGGCCAATTGGAAGAAGACATATGACATTTGATTGCCACCTCATAATATAGTGGTGGGGGATAAAGTCCTCCTTTACAATAGTCAACATATGAAATTCCCTGGGAAATTGCATTTGCGGTGGATGGGACCTTATAAAGTCAAGCAGATTTTTGACAATGGTTCCCTACAATTGTATGATTTAGATGGTGCTTTGTTTGCTACCCGCATGAATGGATGGCGGGTGAAGAAGTATTATGAATAGCAATCTTCGTGGGGGGTCGCTCACTGTTAAGGGCATACGTATGTAGAATCCTGGTTAGCTAAGTATAGAACTGTATTTTTTTTGTTTTTTGAATAAAGAGGTTGATATTCGGGGTAGGTGCAACAGACAAGTTACACAAAGGTTTTGCCATTTGTAAAGAATTACAGTTCGTTTCCAAGGGAATGAGGTGTTAACTCTCTATTAGCGACGAATATGTTTGTTTATGCATCTTTTGAAGACTCGAGGCATGCACAGTCCGAAGAGTGCTACGAATAAGTAGTCTGCAATCACTCATTCTGATTAACAATCCATTACATTGCACAGAATTACACATGTAATTGAAATTCCACTCCAGATTTACTGATGGAATTTGATCACTCCTTTACAAGTTGAAGACGAGGCGATGTTCTTGATGAAGTTCTACTGTGAAGTGAATCTGACCATGGCTCATGGGCAAATACCCAGGTATCTTCACATGTATCACGCACCAGTCTAGGCCGATCGAACGCAACATTCAATAGCTTCTTGAGTACTTTGTTCTACCCTGACTACACTTGCGGTTCTCAATGAACACTTGCAAAGATAGCGATAATTGTAGGGCCATACTTGGAGGTTTTGGGACTGTTTTTTTTGTTTTTGGACAAGAAACGAACAATATTCGGAGTAAGTCTGGGCCGCCGAATACGAATAGGAGAAATAAGTACGAATAAGACCAAAACGAATGAGTTGTTAAGAAACGTCTGAAGTGTCGAGCGGATTAGGGCAGTTAGTAATAACATCGACGAGTCAAGTAGACGAAATGAAGAGAAAATCGGTCATTCGATCGGGGGCTCGTGAAGCTATTCAATTGCCGGTGAAGAAGATACCGACATGAGTATATCGACCTTTGGTGCCAAAGCCAGAGTGGTCAACCGGAGAGTTAGCACGATTGAAAAACTTGGGTTGTGAGTTCTTTGCATGGCGTTGGGACTATATGTGTCCAGAATTATGCGAAGAAGTATGAGCCAAGAAGACAGCCAACCCAATAGGCTGGAGAGGGCACCCAGATTCGTGGGATGCGTTGCTTTGGGCAGAAGCCTTGGGGCGGGATTACTCGAAGGAGAAAGATGGAGTCGACTAGGAGGGATCGGTGATATACACGGGTTTCAACTTCGATGAGACTAAGTGGTTTGACCCTCGGGAGAGGAAGAGTACAAACGGCTTTAAGATTGATCTTATTCGGGATGACTTCCAACAAAAGATAATGTATACTTTGAATCAACTCTTCTCACCGCAATGCACTACTTATGTAAGCATGCATAAGGTGAGAATAGTGGAAGGATTCGTCGGCGGATTAATCAAGGTCAATTGGGGAGAGATCTTCGCTCGTAATGTACAAGCAATGGGACAGAGGCTGCAAGCCGGAGAGAAAGGAGTGATCTACATCTCCTCCTTCTTAGTGCATATGTATTCGCGCATGGGGTGGTTGACACCATAGGAGAGGAGGTGATATCAAGTGAATGCAGTCAGCAATCTCGGTGGAGCAGCGGCGAGCAGTGGCAGTAGTGGGTCGACACAGAGTATGGGACCCCATCAAGATGACAGTGTGCAGTCACCAGTGCAACCAACTCAGCAGGAGATATCCTCGGGGGAGAGAGCAAAGGCAGTGGAGGAAGCAGAGGAAGCTGTATTCAGAAGAGACGACTCTGTGGGAACCACTGAGAAGAGAAGTCCCAGTGTGGAGATAGTTGCGGAGCCTATCAACAAGAAGAGGAAGCTGAAGGAAATTGCAAGGCCGAGCAGTCCAGTACCGAAGGCATCGAGGCCTAAGGCAAAAGCGACCAAGGTAATAGTGGAAGAACCGCTTTCTTCGGTGTTACAGTTGGCGCAGAAGCTGGAAAGCATGGTAGTGCCAGTTCTGATGGAGTTGAACAAGATGGGTAGCAGTTATATTCAGGGGTGGAGTCCTCAGGAGGACGGTTACATGGACTTGATTCAGTTGATGAACCGCACTGCTCGAGGGAAGAAGGACGAGGCGGATACTATAAAGCAATTGACAGAATCAGTGGAGCATTTGGAGAAGCAAAAGAAGGAGGCCGCTCAGGAAGCTATCACGGTAAAGCACACATACAGTGAAGTCTGTAAAATTCGGAGCGCGGAGGTGAAGTTTGTAGAGAGGGAGAATGAGAAGCTTCAACAGCAATTGAAGAGGGCGAAATTGCAATTGCATGAAATCGATGTAGAACGGCTGGCTATATTAGAAGAATTGACGAGTAGGTGCTCGCAGTACCTTTTTGCTCGATGTGACGATGTGGAGGCTGAAAGGTTGGACCGTTTGACAGTGGCAATGAACACCCCTTGCGATCAGAAGGATCGAAGGAAGGAGATGTACAAGGCCATGGGACGTGAATTCTAGGAAGCGATGCGAGTCCATCGAAAGGAGATCGCGGAGGACATCAGGGAGTTGCATATGAGCGTCAATGTTTTCGCATTGAGGAAAGAGGCATCATCGAAGGGATCAGAAATTTTCTGAAGGAGTAGTAGGGCGCGATCCATGTAGGCAACGATTAGGAATCGTTGTAATTAGACTGTATAAATAGGAGTAGTGTTAGAGTAGGATTATCGCTTCCTTTATGAGTGTTCATTGAGAATCGCAAGTGTAGTCAGGATAGAACGAAGTGCTCAAGAAGCTGTTGAATGTTACGTTCGATCGGCCTTGACTGGTGGGTAATACCTGTGAAGATACCCGGGTATTCGTTAATGAGCCATAGTCGGATTCACTTCACGGTAGGACTTCATGGAGTACATCGTCTCGGCGACAGCTTGTAAAGGAGTGATCAAACTCCCATCAGTAAATTTGGAGTGACATTTCAATTACATGTGTAATTTTGTGCAATGTAATGGATGGGTAGTGGTTTGTCAATTTGACTAAGTGGTCTTGGACTACTGCCACAAAGACTCTTCGGACCGTGAATGTCCAGAGTCTTCAAAAGAAGCATAAACACTCATATTCGTCGCTGACAGAAAGATAACACCTCATTCCCTTGGGAACGAACTATAATTCTGTACCAATAACGCAACCTTTGTGTAACTTGTCTGTTACAATAATCCTACTCTAACACTACTTCTATTTATAAAATTTACTCGCACCTATTCCTAACCGTCGTCTACATAAATCAAACCTGACTAGTTCTTCGAAAAGTTGCTGGTCCCTTCGATGATGTCTCTTCCCTCAATGTGAAAGCATTGACGTTCATCTGCAACTCTCTGATATCTTCTGCGATCTCCTTTTGATGGACTTGCATTGCTTCCTGGCATTTGCGTCCCATGGCCTTGTACATTTTCTTCCTTCGATCTTTCTGTAACAGACAAGTTACACAAAGGTTTCGTTATTTGCATAGAATTACAATTCGTTCCTAGGGGAATGAGGTGTTATCTCGCTGTTAGCGACGAATATGTGAGTTTATACATCTTTTGAAGACTCTAGACATGCACAGTCCGAAGAGTACTATGAAAAAGTATTTCACAACAACTATGTCTGATTAACAACCCATTATCCATCCATTACATTGCACCGCTGTACACATGCAATTGAATTTCCTCTCCAATTTTATTGATGGGAGTTTGATCACTCCTTTACAAGCTGTCGCCGAGGCGATGTCCTCGATGAAGTTCTACTAGGAAGTGAATCCGATCATGGCTCATGGGCGAATATCCGGATATCTTCACAAGTATTACGCACCAGTCTAGGCCGATCGAACGTAACATTCAACAACTTCTCGAGCACTTCGTTCTATCCTGACTACACTTGCGATTCTCAATGAACACTCATAAAGGAAGCGATAATCCTACTCTAACACTACTCCTATTTATACAATCTACTCGCACCTATTTCTAATCGTCGTCTACACGGATCGCGACTGACTACTCCTCCGGAAAGTTGCTAATCCCTTCGATGACGTCTCTTTCCTCAACGCGAAAGCATCAACGCTCATCTGCAACTCCTTGATGTCTTCTGCGATCTCCTTTCGATGGACTCGCATTGCTTCCTGGAATTCACATCCCATGGCTTTGTACATCTCCTTCCTCCGATCCTTTGAATCACAGGGGGTGTTCATTGCCATTGTCAAACGGTCCAACCTTTTAGCCTCCACATCATCACACCGAGCAAAAAGGTATTGCGAGCACCTACTCGCCAAATCTTCTAATCTAGCCGGCCTCTCTACATCAACCTCGTGCAATTGCTGCTTCACCCTCTTCAATTGCTATTGAAGCGTTTCATTCTCCCTCTCGACGAATTTCACTTCCATGCTTCGAATCTTACAAACTTCATTCTTGGTCTGCTTCACGGTGAGAGCTTCATGCGTCGCCTCCTTCCTTGTTTCTCCATACGGTCCACAGACTCTGTCAATTGCTTTATAGTCTCCGTCTGGTCCTTCTTCCCTTGAGCTATGCGGTTTAGCAACTGAATCAGCTCCATATAACCGTCTTCTTGAGGGTTCCATCCTTAGATGTAACTACCTCCCAACTCATTCAACTCCATGAGAACTGGTACCACCACGTTCTCCAGCTTTTGTGCCAGTTGTAACACCGAAGAGATTGGTCCCTCCATTGTTACCTTTGTCATCTTCACCTTGTCGGCCTCGACGCCTTCAGTACCGGACTACTCGGCCGAGCGATTTCCTTCAGCTTCCACTTCTTACTGACAGGCTCCGCAATTATCTCCACACTTGGACTTCTCTTCTCTGTAGTTCCCACAGAGTTGTCCCTCCCGAATACGGCTTCCTCTTCATCCTCCACTGCCTTAGCTCTCTTATCCGAAGGTATCTCCTGTTGATTCGGTCGCACTGGCGACTACACACCATCGTCTTGGGGGGGGATCCCACACTTCTTGTCGACCCACTGCTACCATCACTCGCCACTAGCCCACCGAGCATGCTGACCATATTCACTTGATATCACCTTCTCTCATGTGGTGTCAACCACCCCATGCGCGAGTACATGTGTACTAAGAAGGAGGAGATGTAAATCACTCCCTTCTCTCATGCACACAGTCTCTGTCCCATCGCTTGCACATTACAAGCCAAGATCTCTCCCCAATTGACCTTAATTGATCCGCCGACAAATCCTTCGACTATTCTCACCTTATACATACTTACGTAAGTGGTCCTCTGTGGTGAGAACAACTTGTTCAAGGTATACATTATCTTCCTTCGTAAATCGTCCCGAATAAGATCAATCTTGAAACCATTGGTACCCTTCCTTTCCCTCGGGTCAAACCACTTTGTCTCGTCGAAGTTGAAGTCCGTATATATCACCGACCCTTCCCAGTCGACACCATCCTTTTCCTTTGAGTAATCTCTTCCCAATGCCTTTGCCCAGAGAAGCGCATCCCACGAATCTGGATGCCCTCTCCATCGAATTGGGTTGGCCGTCTTTTTCGTTTGTACCTCGTCACATAATTCTGGCCACACGTAGTCCCATCGCCATGCCAAGAACTCTTCTCCCAAGTTCTTCAAGTGCACTAATTCTTTGGCTGATCACTTTTCTTTGGTACCAGAGGTCGATATACTCTTGTCGGTATCTTCTTCACTGACAACTGAATAGCCTCACGAGCCCCCGATCGACTGGTTGATTTCCTTTTCATTTCGTCTCCTTGACTCGTCGGCTCGTTCTGCTCCTCTACGGCTTGTTGCAATTGTCGATGTTGTTACTAACTGCCCTAATCCGTTTGACACTTCAGACATTTCTTAACAACTCATTCGTCTTGGCCATATTTACACTTATCTCTCATATTCGTATTCGGCGGACCAGACTTCATCCGAATATCATTCGTTTTTATTCCAAAAACAAAAAAACAGTCCCAAAAACTCTAAGTATGGTCCTACACTTTCGAATTGCAAGGGGTGTTCATCGCCACAGTCAATAATTCCAACTGTTTTGTCTCCACATCGTCACACTGGGCAAAAAGGTACTACGAGCATCTACTCGCCAAATCTTCTAATCTAGCCGGTCGTTCAACATCAACTTCATGCACTTGCTGCTCGCCCTCTTCAATTGCTGTTGAAGCTTCTCATTCTCCCTCTCGACGAATTTTGCCTCCGCACTTTGAATCTTGCAAACCTCGCTATATTGTTGATCCGAATTATGAATACACAGAGAAACACTCATGCAATCAAGAGACGAGACAGAAAATACGTGGTTCACCTCATTGAGGCTACGTCCACGGAACACACAGAGTCACTTTACTAAATAACCCTAATTTGTGTTACAGAGAGCTCATGCTAGCCCTCTTATATAGTAGTACCAGCCCTAGCCCTAGTCTAACTAAACATAGTCAAACTCACCAGAGTTACTCAAGACCTGAGTTAACTCCTAACATATATGTGTAGAACCCTGGTTAGCGTGTTGTAGAGCTATTTTTTTGTTTTTTGAATAAAGAAGATGATATTCGGGGAAGTACGCCGAACATGAGTGTAAATATTTGTGATAAGTACGAATCACTCAGCCGGGTATAAATAGGCCGTTAGGGAAAGAATTAGTAGGAACAGTAGAAATTAGAAAAAGTGGAAGAAGATGCCGAAAGTCTTGTTTCAACAAGCGTCGTAGCAGGTAAGAAGGGTGGGAATCGGAGAGCGATGGATCGTGTGAATTTGACCAAGAAAAGATTTGCGAGGAGAGCAAAAGCGAGAGAGGCTATTCGATTCTTTGGTGCAATGTAAGATCAGATCCGAGCATACATGCCATTGGTGCAAAACCCGATTGGACCCTCGCATTTAATTAGAAAGATTGGAAGAATTGGGAGGAGCATTCTTAGCATGGCACTAGGATTATGTGTATTAGAGATGTGTGAGGAAGTTCGGGCCAAGAAGGAACGAAATCCAATCGGGTGGCGAGGCTATCGAGATTCGTGGGATGCGATATTATGGACGGAAGCGCTAGGACGTGATTACAAGGAGGAGAAGGATGGGATTGACAAGGAGGGCTCAGCTATGGTCTCTGGGTTCAACTTTGATGAATCGAAGTGGTTTGACCCAAAGGAACGGAAGGGCACGAACGGATACAAAATCGACCTTATCAAGGATGGCTTTCAAAGGAAGATAATGTACATCTTAGACCAGCTCTTCTCGCCTCAGCGCACTACTTATGTTAGTATGCATAAGGTGAGGATTGTTGAAGAGTTTGTGACAGGATCCGTTAGAATCAATTGGGGAGAGATATTTGCCCGTAATGTACAGGCCATGGGAGAGAAATTGCGAGCGGGAGAAAAAGGAGTCGTGTATATTTCTTCATTCTTGGTCCATATGTATTCGAGGATGGGCTGGTTGACTCCTCACGAGCGACAGAAGTAGCACCTAGGAGTAGAGGAATCAAGAGCCAAGCCTCCCTTGGAAGCAGTAAGTAGTGGGTCGACGCCAAGTCTGGATTCCACGGGATCAAGAACATCGCAGCTGAAGAGAAGTCGAACGGGAGACGACGCATCTTCGAGGGAACTGGAGAATGTTCTTCAGGAGATAGAAGCGTCAAAGAGAGAACGCGGAGAAGCAAGAGGATCCCGAAGAGAGAGAAGCCCCAGTTTGGAGATAGCTCTGGAGCCAACGACGAAGAAACAAAAACAAGCTACGTATTCCCCGACCCCCACACCAAAGAATTCACGGCTGAAGATGAAAGCTTCTAAGGTAAGAGGAGAGACCATCTCTTTGTATCTTCCAATTGACGCAGAAGATCAAGGCAGTGGCCATATCTATCTTCATGGAGCTGAACGAATTAGGATCCCGTTATATCCAAGGTGGAACCCCTAGGAGGACGGATATATGGACGTAATCAAGGCCATGGACTATGCAATCCAAGGCAAGGAAAACGAGGCAAAGGTGATTCAATAGTTGGCTAAGTCAGTAAAATGGTTAGAGAGTCAGAAATCCGCTGTAGAGAAGGAGCATCAACAATTAAAATTGGCGTATGAAGAGGTATGCAGAGCTAGAAGAGGAGACGTCATATTTGTTGGGACAAAAATCGACGAGTTGAAGCAACAATTACTGAGGTCGAAGCGGCAACTCAGAGAGGTGGATGTCGAGCAACTTGGAGATTAGAAACACTGGCTAGCAAATGTTCTGACTACCTTCTTGCGTGATGCAATGATGAAGAGATTCGACGGCTAGAAAGGATCAGGGCTGTTATGAATTCTCCTGCCGATTCGAAGGTAGGAAGAAAAGAAATGTATAAAGCCATGGGGCATGAGTGCCAAGAGTCACTCCAAATTCACACGTGAGAGATTGCAGAGGATCTCCTGAAATTGCAAGTGAGTGTGGACGATTCGCGTGGAGACTTGAATCGGTGGGAGGCCACGATGTCCGAGAAGAGAGGAGTCGAAGCACGGTGTAAATCAGTTAGCCTTAGCAGTTAGACATTCTTTTCTATAAATAGGAGTAATGCTAGTAAGATGTGATCTTCTTCTCTTGCAAGAGTTCGTTGTCGAACTGCAAATGTAGTCAGAACGGAAACTTGTGAAGTTCAGTTCTTTCGATTGGAAATTGCACAGACTGGTGAAATTTCTTGAGAAGTTAACCGAGTATTTCCCCACGAGCTATTGACCTTTGACGGACCCAGTAGAACTTCATTGAGTTTGCCGCCTCAATTCCATCTTGTAATAGAGTAGATCGACCTTTCCATCAATAAATACAGCAGTTTCTCAATCTTAAGTATAATTGGACTCTGGTGGATGTTTTGTGTATGTATGTGTGTGTGTTTCATTAAGGTGTGCGCATGAGGAAGTGGCATATTTGGTGACCCTCTTCGGACCTGAACTGTCCAGAGTGGTGAAAGATGTGTAAACTCTAAATATCTCCTTCTACGAGCAAATTACCCTTCGATCTCATGGGAACGAACTTCACTCTGCTATAACTTTGATCATCCTTTGTGCAACCTTGTCGTTACATAAAGAAGGAGTTGGACGTGACTTATTTTTGGTGCCGCTGCCGGGGATCGAAAATGGTGAATTTGCATGTGGAAGGTGTATTATAAGTAGCAAGTAGTATTGACGGAAGCGGATGCCAGAATTGGTAAGCTAGTGTTGGAAATAGTGTAGCGAAGGGGTGATAAATTGACCCCGCGCGAGAACCATGCATGAATGTTAGGCAGGGAACCAGAGCGGGAGGAAGGTTCACTTGCCTCACTACCTAAACCCACAGCTCAAGAAAGACGCGCTTTAGATCTTAGAAGAAGAGAGAGGGAAGGGAATTGGGTGAGGCCATTAGGCCGGACACAGACTCGAAGACAAAGAAGAGTCCCCTCTTCCAGGAAATCAACGAGTGGTGCAAGTGCAACCCACGAATCTCCTGTGCGATTTTGAGGAGGACAACCGAGGTATGCAAGTAGCCCAGTGTTAGTGGCAGTCGGACAAGAGCAAGAGCAAAGATCCCGATCATCCCAATCGGGAGATTCCAATGATACCAATACTTCTGACACCACTCACGCCGAGACCTCTTCAGATCCAGAGTTGGAGGATGCCTGGACGGAGTATGCCTCTGCTTCGCGTCTGATTGAAGAAGGCGACCTGGTGCAAATCCGAGCTAATCTAGAGGGCTAGTTTGATTTAGAAGAATCCATGTTGGCGTATCCTCGCGCAATGACCGTGCCTATTACGAAACATCAATATCCGAAGTTCAAGGGAACATCGGAGGATGACGATGCAGACTCTTATATCAAAATCTTCGAGGCCATTTCAACGGCCAACCGGGAGGATGATCCGGTGGATTGTCGGTGTATTTTTCCGGGTCTCTTGAGGAAGGTGGCTCGAATCTGGATGAATAACCATGAAGAGCACTACAAGGAAGAAATGGCTACCTGGGAAGGATGGTTTTTGGCCCGGTTTCGAGAGATGGGCTATGACAAGGTGTTACCACGGAAACTAAAAGCGATTAGACGGGAGAAACTTTGCGAGTACATGGAGCAATTTTTAAGCTTATTGGACCGTATGCCTTCAACTACTGCCAATACAAAACCATATTCGGCACCGATGGCGGTCGAGTGGTATGTGTCGGGATTGGGTGAGTACGATCCCGACCAGGAGATCTTATGCACAGGAGGCAGCAATACAATCCACTGAGGCCTATGAATTATCGAATATTCACAGGCGTTGTAGGAAAGAGTCTCGAGCTCCTCAGAAGAAGAGGAAGGTAAAGACCCTGAAGAGCCAAAGATGCCGAAGTCCGTCTATAAGTGAGGACACAACGAATTTGGCCGAAGATTCCAGTCCTTCGGATGAAGAATGAAAACGGGTGCCAAAGAAAGAGTCCCGGCGTATGAAGCACCCGGAGAAGAAGGGGATTGAGTCCCGGGTAGACCAGCTCACCAAGAGCTTGGAAGAGCTTAAGTTGCACCTTGTAAATAATAAGGAAAGAAGAAAGTTGCCCATGCAAGTGAGGACGAATGTTTGGTGTACCATTTGCCGGAAGCCTGGCCACTCTAATGCCAAGCATCAGCCGCGGGAGCCTTATGCTGCCCATCACGTGGAATGGGTACCAGTATGGGAGTATGCCCAACATGAAGTCTCCCACGAGGACCCGGTGTATGGGGTCCAAGATGGAGGGAGTACCTCCCAGATTCCACTTGTACATATACACCAGTGGAGATGGCCGTTAACACTCCACAACGAAGAATGGGAGTGGCACCTCCAATGGTGCCACCACCTAAACCAAATGCATGTTACAATTGTGGGGCAATGAAGCACTGGTCATCCCATTGTCCGCAGCCTCGTCGCAGGATGACGTATCAGCCCATGTGCAGTAATTGCATGCGGCCAGGGCATACCAATGTGGAATGTGATCAACCGCCCCAACCAAGGGGGAAGAGTGAGCGATACCCAACTCAGGGCATTCGGTTTGTGACCCCGCCTAAGAAGGACATCAGGGTACACCTGGTGCAACTCGAAGAAAAAGAGTCCGGTCAGGAGACAAGATGGCCAGAAGAGGCACTTGATGTACTTCGTGTCACGACACGTGCCACCAAGGCAAGCGCTTTGACAGACAAGGGACAGTTGAAACCCGCGGAGCCTTAGTAAAAGGAGAGGCAATGAAGAGCCATAAAGACTATCCTCAGACCGACAGAAAAGACTAAGGAGGGGAATACGAAGTCCCCCGAGTTTGCAGCTGATATTCGGGTTGAAGTACATGAGTATATTCAAGAGCTAGCACCGGCGATAGGTCCAAAGAATAGGGGATCAATGGTAGCATCTAGGAAGACGGAGAGAGAGAGAGCGCCCCTCGTTACACACTTGGCCAACAGCTCGAACAAGACCGACTTCGGGCCTTCCAACACTTGGGAAAAATCCAAGTATTGGGTAGTTAGGAGGGGCGCTAAGGGATGTCCAAGCCTAGCATGCCGGCCAGGTTTCCCAGTCAGTAGTGAAAGTGGTCTTATCCTTATCATCCTCTCGTATGGATACCTGGTTATAACCGGAAAACCCATCAAGAAAGCTATAACATTCATGACATGCTACATGATCTAGAATTGCGTCTGCAAATGGTAGTGGATGGTGATCTTTCTTCGTAGCAGCATTCAGCTTCCGGAAATCTTGACAGATCCAAATCTTCTCAGTATTTTTCTTAGGGACAATGACAATCGGGGCGATCCATTCACTGCTCAACACGGGGTAAATAATGCCTACTTGCAGGTATTTATCAATTTCATCTTTAACTAGTAAAGAGTATTTCGGATTTAACCGATATTGCCTCTGCCTAACTGGGACGGCTACTACTAGATCTATCTGATGTTCCCCCCACTTCTGGAGTATACCCTGCATGTCTTCAAGTCTCCATGCAAACACATCTTCATAACTCCTCAAGAGTCCTAGTAAAGGGTGTAATTCACCCAGAGTCATCTCCTTGTTCACTTTCAAATGGTGGTCAGGTGCCACCATTATCTCCCTCCACTCTCCTGGGCCAACTATCCCGTCAATGTGGCTAGCTTCACTTCTCCCCACACTGGCCTGTAATTGTTATTCTTCCTCGGATGGCATTTCCTTGTCCATTTCGTAGCATTCCAGGTAGTGCACCTGATCTTCGGACGAATACTCCGAATCGGTACTTTCTTCACTTGGGTCTGTTATTCCCGACTCGGATGAAGTCTCTCCTTGATACTTAGGATGACCCCACGTGGTGGTCACCTTTCTAGCTGGAAGTGCATCCGGATCCACTAAGGACAATGTCTTCTTCTGCCAATCGGTGACTACCTTGGCACTATATAGCCATGGTCTTCTGATGAGGACTTTATACCCGCTGTCTTCGTGGGGTTTCAGAATGATATACGTGAGAGAAAATATCATTTCCCCGATTCGGGTCATCACTCCTCGCAATACTCCAACTGGCTTTTTACGAGATTGGTCGGCCAATCTCAATATGTGTGGGGTGTCCTCATATTTCTTGTATCCCAAGGCCACCGTAGTGTCCTCGGTTATAATATTCACTCCGGATCCCGAGTCAATAGGAACCGATTTCAACACGCATCCCGCAATTTCTATTTCTACCTTAGGAGCCCCTAGATCCTCCTGCTCCACCGAATAAACAATGGATAATTTTTCAACCATTAACGTATGCGGCCGTCTGGATTTAAGCGTCTAGCTCAACAGCTTCTTATAGACTTTGTTGTCCTCCAAGAGCTACTTCATAGAGATGTTGGCCTTTATCTCCGCCAAATCTGCTACGGGATCATAATAACCCGACGAGGCGGGTATATTTGGACGGAGAGGCATCAGACCACCTTTCATTAGATGAAGCAAGAATTGATCAAGGCACCTACGTTGGTGCCACCGAATTGGGAAGCGGTGTTCCATGTTGATGTAGACACGTCATCCATTGCCATCGGCGTAGTCTTGGGCCAGAAGGATGCTGAAGGGAGGGATCATCCGATCTACTTTGCTAGTCATATGCTTATTGCTGTGGAACAAAATTATTCCACAACCGAGCGAGAAGCATTGGGTATGGTTTATGCGGTTCAAAAATTCCGCCATTACTTATTGGATTACGAGTTTGTGTACCACATGGATCATTATCCCCTGAAGTACTTGGTACGGAAAGCAGATTTATCAGGTAGATTAGCAAGATGGATGTTATTATTACAAGAATTTTCCTTCACAGTACAAACGAAGAAGGGAACACAACATACCAATGTTGACTTTTTGTCCCGATTGGAGACAACTGTGCCTACTACTGCAGTGGACAATGAGTTCCCGGACGAGCAACTTTTTCAGTTGACTGATTATAAGGAGACTCAATACTCCTTATATCGATACCTGCAAACTTTGGAGCTACCCAAAGGATTGTCGATCGAGCAGCGTACAGTGTTTGTACATAAAGGAAATATTGTTCAAACTAGGGACGGACGAGGTACTACGAAGATGTCTAGAAAAGTACGAGGTCCCTCATGTGATTCAAGCCATGCACGAAGAGGCAGCTGGTGGCCACTATGCACTGCGGAATACTGTCAAGAAAATCCTAGCAGGGTACTGGTGGCCGATGATGTATAAAGACGTCCATCGGCTGATTCAGAAATGTGATGCGGGTCGGTAGACCCACCCCTACCACGCGATGGCCACTCAAGCCAATTTTACCCCTAGCTCTCCAACCCAACCTCACTTTCTCGTTCTTCCTCGGCATTCCCTTCCGACTCAGGTTCTTGGTATGCTCTCGAGCAATTTGACGATACTCTTTCTCCGCGCCATCTAGTCGTAAGGCCGCATACTAACCCTAAGTCTTCTACACAGGTGTGAATCCACCCTACTCTACCTATTTGCTACTTAGCACAATGTTCGTTAGAATACACTTCCATTCGTCCGAATACCATACTTTATTGCAAAAACACAAAAAATTCCTATCACTTCATCTATCTATGCCCCTACATATCTTTATCCTTCTTTCTATGTATGTGCATGACAACTGTTACAACTTATGTAGCTAAAAAAATGTGAAGTACACTAATGTAGCTTTTTTTCATGTCATGGAGTGAAACATCATACACTATCCTCACCAATATTCTGATAGAATCATCGGATGTTTTAAGGTAAAGTGCAATTGTAACCACCATCTAAATGTAAGTAAATTTGATGAATTTACTTTTATTGGAAGGTCTAAATGCTCTTATGTTAGCATGCAAGCGGTCTGCATATATTCTACAGATACAAGGTAGTAGAAGTTCAAGCCACTATACATAAATATCTCCATGAAACACCACATTAAACAAGAACTTTGTGTCATGGAAAGTCGAGGCTATATACAAATTTGCAACTCATCATCTCATAGAATCTTCCGGCCACATGACACACTCTCTCAGTAGAGATTTTATTTGGAGTAGAATCGTAATTACAAGAAATGAAAAGAATATAGATAAAGTTTATGCGATAGAAGCCCTATCCAATGACACTGGTATTATGTCTGGATAATGACGAGTATTGAATTTTAGTTTGTTGTACTAAATTCTTTGGGATCTAAAATGTCCTATTAATATTTTAATAATGAAATAATTCACATTCTATAAAAAAATATATTGTTTAAATCATAAAGAACATAAAGTTGCACAAGACGTGATAGAATCTAAAGAATCTAGTTAAAAGACCAATGCATGGGAGAACACTTGTATTTGAATGGGTCAACTCATTCAAATACAAGTGTCTATGGAAAGGACTTCAAACGCGAAACTGTGAATCATATTCCACACTTCCTCGAAATTTGTGACTTCAGGATGCAGCAGCCCTTTAACCCTTCACTTTGTAACATCCAACCTGCACAGAAATTGAAAGCGTGAATCAGCTCTCTCTACGCCCTTCGAGTAAACTTTACTGTTCAGGCGGGTTAAGATATGCTCTATGACCAGCTGTTTATTCAGAATGTTCAGGAAAATGCAAGTGCATTCTATGTCAAAACGTTGGGCCAGAGAAGAAACCTAATAATATGAGGACTAAGTTCAAGGAGGTGAATAAAATTCCCTATAGGCCCTGACACATTGGCAGCAAATTCGAAAAAGTTCAATAATTGAAAAGGTTTTCGATTTGGATAGAAATGTGCAATATTCCGGGTACTAAGTGGAACTCAGTGCCTACAACACACGCTTGGGTGGTTTGAGAATGGTCAAAGGGATTCCTGTCAAAAGTCTTGAAGCATCTTGCGAAAGAGTCAGGGTCATTAAACGGTTCCCAAGAGACTCTTCGAATACAAAGAAAGAATCAGGATTAAAGAGTATCAGATCAAATTTTCTAGGCAAGTACGTAGTAATAAGCTGTCTGGATACAATTATTCATTTGATCCACTTGAGGTGCTCCTATCATCTATCATCGAAAGAATTTGAAGTAGACGCCAAAAGGATGGTTAAATCAGCTCCTCAATGTCCTAACGCCGTAGTTCATGGATGGGCAGGAACATGGCTTTGGCGAGTGAACGTTTGTTTCTTTCTTGAAAAAAAGACCTAGAATCTACCTAAACCTAGGATTCTCACTCAACTTGAGCTCTCTAGCTGCTATAAGCTAAACTTGAAGGTTACTGAAGCTTCGGGAATATAGAACGGATTTCGCTGTTAATCTGGACCTGTTAAGGAACAAAAGCCTACAGAAATCTAAATGATTTTGGACTGGATTCAAGAATTGTGTTGCCTTCTTTCCGCTGACTGGATCAGATTTGAAACTTAGAGCTACGAGGTGTGGTAGAATCTACAACGCTCGCTGTCCAACCGATGCTTGTCGCCAACCTGCAGCTCACTCCTGGTCCTCGTGTATCTTTCCAACTTTCAGGTTGTCCCCAGGGCTCTCTCACAATCGAACCTTAACGTAGAATTTTCCAATAGGACAGATGGTCTAGCATTAGAATCAGATGGGCTATACTCTCAGACCTACCAGACATGATCCATCAAGAGAGGTTGAAGGTGACATTTGCCTTCGAGTGTTGTATCAAAATAGCTTAAGAAGCAGGGGACCCAAAATTCCCCATCACTGAGCGGAACGAAGTGGGGAAGGATCAACTGCCAGCATGGTATCGTGCTGAAGACTGTCAAATTTTCAAGTATCAGTTGGTTGAGGACATGATACTTCATTTGCCACAGAGATGTAGGCAGGTGAGATTGACAGACCTTTCTCACCTCAAATGGATGCGATGAGAATGCTCGCTCCAATGTCCAGGGGCGAGGATAGATGAGACGCATACAGGTCCACGGATGGATGTATCCATTATGTAGGACAAGTATGTATCTTGGTGGAGAAGAGACGGACCTAAAATATGATGCACTTCATGTCTTCCAATTTACAAGTACAAAGTAGATGTGTGCATCATATTCTAGGTCTGTCTTTTCTCCACTAAGAACAGTTATGACCAACACTGCAATCCTTGCAGTTATGATGCTATCATCAAAGAATTCATGTCCGAGTACCCTCAACAAGAAAAGAGCAAGAACTCCTGCATGCTCGATTGAGTCACCCAACAGCTCGGAGGGCATTTTCGCCAGATATCGCGACTTAACAGCCTTGGGATAGAACATATGAACTCTTAAGAGTACACGTTGCAGTAAGCACTTCAGATGCTTTCGGCATTGGAAGGGGACGAACCTGCATTTACATTGAACATGGAAAGACGGCGAGTTGAGTGACAAGGCTCATGAACGCAATCATGATGGGAAGCAAACTGGCTCAGGTGTGTAGCGAGATCCAGGATGATCGGCAACAATCCCTTCAGAATGGAAAAGTTTCACTCTCATTCCAGGAACAGGAAATCCAGAAAATACAACGTTACATAGGTGAAAATGACCACAATAGGCTGCTGGAAACCATGATCGAGAGAGAGAGAGAGAGAGAGAGAGAGAGAGAGAGAGAGAGAGAGAGAGAGAGAAGTCCAACGTGAGCACACTGGTAGAACAGGCGGTTGAACACGAAGTGTGGGAGGTTTCGGCTGGATATTACTCGAGCTCCACAACGGCCTGAAAATGTTCGGCAATCGAGATGTTGCTATCCTGCACGCTTTAACTCGAAAATGCTATGAAAAAACCTTGAAGCCAAAGCACTCAGCTCATGACGTCTCTGACAGTCTCAGCAGCAGCTTTCCCCCAGGACCCCAACCATCGTCGAACAGATCCTCTCTCCCGGAGTCTTTCGTTCGCCAGGCTTACACATGTTCCACAAACAAGACCACATTCGTGTCATGGACATTCAGCTTTGATAGGCAGAACTGAACAAAAGAAGTTTACAAAGTAGGCTCCTCGGTGGTCGTCAGGCACATTTGAGTAATGCCTACTCGGCGCACCTGCACAATCCAGGAGTGCGAAACAGAATCGAATCTCGTTACAGGATTGACTTGCAGAAACCGTACAGAAGGGACTACGGAGGAGGACCGACCGTAAGAACAACGTACAGATATGATTTCTGTGGAGATCATAGCTGCACAAATAGCACACAATTTATGAAAATGATGACTGAAGACGACAAAATATGAGACAATCAGCTACAGGTCACTTGCCCTAGCCACCCATCCATCTACTGCCAAATTTTAGAACCAGTCAACTAGCACAAACCCTAGCGGACCAGCTCTTCGTGGCTTGGTGTTCCACTACTATCCACTTGCACATTCTGTACTAAATACCTTGACTCCATTCTTCCTTCGTTTCCTTCCATCTGAAGAGTAATTTCGTTTTCACGTGTTCACAGGGAGAATAGCACCCCAAGTGGTAGGACAATGTCCGAACCATCAGAAGCTCAGAACCTTTCCTGATTTGACAAGGATCACGTGACCAGAGTTCTGCTCTGGGTGCTTCGTTACCGATGAAGTGCCATTTCTGTCAACCACGGATGGCAGTTAGTCTTCGAAGTACCGAAAGGTGACCTTTTCAGACGACTCAATCGTCAACGTCTTGCATATCGTTACGGAGTATCTCTGACTCAGTTACCTCCCCTTGGTTGAGGCGATCCGATTACTGTCACGTGACAACAGCCATGAACTACGTTGACGTGCTCAATCCATTGACAACATCACTGCAGTCAATCAAGGTAGACGGTGTAGGAAAGAATCCCGGTAGCCCAGGTCTACTGTGGGTAGCTAGAATAGAAGAACATAGAAAATGGAGAAAAGTCTACCACCCAAAAGGCTATAAAGGGTTGTCCATGTGGATGACTCACAAGGGCGACTTTGCCACTGAGCACATGGCCGACTGCATGGAGGCACGTTACGGTCCCAGAGCAACAGTGTTTCCCTAACCGTTAACTACTCACCACAATGGCCCCTCCACTTTTGGCTCAAGCTGAACTCTACATGTGGGCATTCCTCCGTTTCAGCACAAGCTGTGGTTTGAGCCTTCGAGCTTTACGTCAGCATTCGGTATCAGCCAAGGTGACTGAAACTCCACGCGTCGCCACATTTGGCTCTAAGAAAGTTAAAGCTGTTGCCTGGCATTTCTCCCTTGTGGAAAGATCCACTTCTGCAGGTCTTAAGGGTTCGGATTTCAAGTTTCTTTGTCAACCAAGATGATTCAGAGAATTTTTTTGTCATTAAGTACAAAGTTCATCAAGGACACGTCCAAATCATTACAAATGCGTCGTGACAGCAGTCCCTTTGTTCAGATAGAGAAAAGCTGCACTTCTCCCATCTATTATTACATTTACATGTGAATTTACTTGATTTAGTTTTCAATTACTTACATTCATTGGCTCATACCCACACACATGTTGATTCCTTCCAAACTCTCATGAAAGGCCATGCCTCGAAAACAAGCGTGGCGCGATACAATCCCAAACGCAATAAGCTCCGAAGGGTGCGTTGGTAAACATTGGTGCGATACAGAAATGTTTACTACCAAGTGCGGCGCTATACACATCACGGAGACACCTTGAACACAAGTCTAAGTCCATACCGGGGAACTCAAGTGAATTTTAAAATATAACGGGGAACTAAGTAATCGTTGCCAAGTAAGTACCCCTTCTTTTCCACCCATAAAACAGAAGGTCCATGAACAATTCCGTACATCGTGCTGCAATTTCGTTGGTCACTGTCCCACCGTTGTGGCGCCATGAGTTCTCTTCTGATTCGGAAAAGTCAAATACAAGATAAAGGGAGCCCCTCTGAAAACCTCCGTGCAGTATTGTAGTGCTACGGAAAGTACGATTATGTTCGACGATTGTGAAATGCATAACTTAAAGAGTGGATAAAAAACAATCCCATGTGAAGTAAACGACAAGGATATTTGAACACAGAGAAGGATTGAGAGCCAAAAATTCCTTTGAGTCTGGGCATTCATCAAATTTAAATGAACCTAGCTCAGCCACTCTAATAACAAACTCGAGTTTAGCACTAGAGGTAAGAACCTCCGGAGTCAAGAATGCAATTTTCTATCCAGAAGTGTCATTTAAACTTACCTTTCTAAGGAAACTCCATATCAAGAAGTACCTTCATTTGTAAGTTGAGCCAATTACGACCTCTCTCTTTTTGTAAAGCACCTACATCAATTCTTCGTAGCTCGATAGATTTGAAACAAAAAGGGATATGTAAATGAGTAAGAATAAAACTTCAATGGTTCGATACTATAAGTATATCAATAAAAGTATAATTTAGTGCCAAGCCCGATCTGAT
Organism: Marchantia paleacea; assembly: GCA_014180765.2. NCBI lineage: Eukaryota > Viridiplantae > Streptophyta > Marchantiopsida > Marchantiales > Marchantiaceae > Marchantia > Marchantia paleacea. The sequence continues at coordinate 96,434 of MUAA02000123.1, forward strand.
CCACATACATGAAAAGCAATGGAAAGAGGATAGTAATAATAACTAATGATTTGGATTATTAGATAATTAAATCTAAATGTATAAAATGATAAATTTGAGATTAATTATTGATACATAGTTCATTGATATATCATACTTTATAGTTATCTCAATTGTACCTAAGTAAAATTTTGACAGCAGCACAACATGAGAACAAGAACTTAAACCAGTCAACGTGAGATACAAAAGATTGTCTACAGATATCTCAAAGATGCAAGATTACTGCAGTTGGCTAAATTTATTCGATGATTTCTTGACTCGTTGTCAAGCAAGAGCGGGTTGTGACCATGAAGAGTTTGACAGGGCGATGTTCAGGAGAAGTCGAGAAACATGTATGGAGGTTGTCTTTCTAACTTTGAAAGAAAGGTACAAAGTATAATAACAAAAGGGATGGGAAGACCCCATCAAAGCCTACAAGGATGGAACCAAACCCCTAACATGGGGCTAGGCCCCAATAGTATCACACTGGAAAATATGTCCTACAACACCTAAGATATCTCAACTATCTAGGTCAAACGGTCTACAAATAACATGAGCATCCCAAGAAGCATCACCTAACGTGATTGCTCTCCAATGGATTGCACCAGCTAGTGCTCTCTGTAGAGCAATGGAAACACATTGCCTAAAATAGGCTATACAGTAAGCTAAAGAGAGTGATACCCCATGTCGTCTAGTATGGTAGGCTCTCGCGCACTCCCTCATGAACATGTCAATAGCTTCATATAACTCCAAAGCTAGAGGAACAAAGAGGTGACCTCTCTGCATACCTCTATACTTGGAGATCTTGGCTGATGCCCTCCACTCGCCGCCCATCCTGAAGGATGGGTGATCACCCCCTCTGAAACTGTGTTTCTAGTAGGATTAGTAACCACCACATCTGCCACAGTGACCTGATCCTCTCGAACCAAGTACAGGTCTGCCCTAACCCTAGTCGACTGCAAGGCATACCTACACTCTCTCCATGTGAGGTATCCACCCTCTCGTGCCATAGCAAACACCACATCCCTAATGGCATAGTGGGTAGCTATCCTCTGCCCTTCGAATGGACAACGAGTCATATGAACACATGTTGCATCTAAAGTGATACCATACTCACATGTGAGTAATGAAGATGTAGATGGATGGACCAAATCAAGACGAAACCTCATTGCTGTGGAGAAAGTAGATGGTGCGAGTTGGAAATCCCTGATGCATGGTCGAGCCAAGATCCACAAGCATGTATCCTTGCCCGAGCAAGAGCGTAGACGAGCTCTAGTAGTATGAGAAATGGCCGGATCCACTAAGAGTAAATGTAGAGCATCCTGAAATTGACAGTCCATCAAGATAGATTGTAGACCTCTAGTCGAATCAGTAGCCAAAGAGGAAAAAGATGGATACTCATGTCGTACCTCCCGTGGTAAAGCATCTCTTGTATGTCGTAATAATACCTGTAAGGGAAATGATCCTGTATCCACATCCCTTGCATATATCTCCAAGATAGGTCTATCTGTGATCACAAATCGAGAAGATAACAAAGGTGCAACAAGCGTCCAACTCGCCAAGAATGCCATAGGTGTCATCTCCTCCATCGATAATAAGCCTAGCCCTCCACACTAAATTGGCAAAGATGTTTGTCTCCTTGCCAAATCTCCAGTCACACACTCGAATGTCCTTGGTCCGATGATATCACCAAAGACGCCCATAATACTCCTATCAAAGGCTGTCAAACGTGATATGAATGTAGGTGAAGGAGGAACCGTGCGTAGAAGGTAGATGGATCGACGAGCAATACTAGATGATAGTATATCAAATGCCACCTGCGGATCCCCTAGTAGAGGAAGGTCGTCTACATGCAAAACAACCTCAGCAAGTGCAACATCAAGGTAGCGTGAAATAAAATCCTCAAAACCTACTAGCACTCCTAGAATACGTAAGCCGTATGTCGATATCATACATCCCTCTAGAAGCTGAAGATGAGACGGAATGCCCAAAGAAGACCAAGCCCTACACTTTGACACCTTGACTCTCAAGCCTACAAGATGAAGCTCGGTAGTCAAGGAATCAAAGGCATGCCTAATGTTGTCTACAGGGCCCACAATGTGTATATCATCCACTAAGGAGGGGAACACACAACCGGATATGGCCAAAGTAGTTGACAAAAGAGCTCTATAATGAGCCATGGCAAATAAGGGTCCTCCCAAAGGATCTCCCTGTCGAGTGTCAACGGCGCACTGTAGAACGATGACTCTATCCTCGGAAAAGTCATGCTAATAAAATAGAGAAGAATGTGAACCGTATAAAGACTGTACAAAAGGAATGAGGCTTGATAGAGGTCCACCAGCCTCTCTAAGCTCTCTTAAAATGGATGCACGCGAGACGTTGTTAAAAGCGTTCTCAACGTCCACCTGCAAGACAACCCAATTCGGATGGATATCTAGAAGTACTCTAATGCCCAATGATACCTCCTCACAGCCTTTTGGTGTGGCGACTCCAAACTTATGTGGAAAAAGATGCTCCTGAAAGTGTTATCAATGCTGCAAAATAACGGTACGACTGACTAATCGCAATAAGACCTCCCCAATAGCAATCGGTCTGATGCCCCTAGTGTCTTTCTCCATCGCGAGAAGCCAACTAGCACCCAAAATCTAACTAACTAACAATGGAATTTCCCCTCTCGCAACTGATGCAGTTACCTAGAACAACTTCGTGAAACCACTAGAGGTATCATCCGCCTGAAAGCAATCTCGAAGATGCTCATATATCATCCCTCACAAATCCCCTAAGGATAAACGTGGGATTGTGCATAGAAAATGGGCAAATAATGATCTATCAAGACATAATATGGCTCATCTGGTTGATACTCCAAGACCTCTATTGGTATCTCCTCGCCCATGGGTGGATATAGAAGCCGTAAAGAGGGAATCATCTCCTCAATAGGACTAGTCATGGACAAAGGATGAAGGGCCTGTGCAGCCCTGCTATACTCCTAGGCTTACCCCAAGATCCTACATCGTCGCAATCGTACTGAATCAGAAGTATCAAGTGACTGAATCTGACTTCTAACATGTGTGGCCTGAACAGACTCCTCATGCAATGTAGCCCAATCCCCTACTCGGAATCTCCAAAATCTAGATGTCACCTCCCTATGTCCAGCACGTCCCCCTCTAGTATAAAGTATACACCATCGCGGAAGTAAAAAAAACAAAAACTATGCTAATTCGTCCATGGGATCGCGAGCCAATCGATCGAGGAGTAAGCAAAAAGCATGTCTAGCCTCGTCATGGGGTGCATGAGGAAGCTTATGGAATAAACATGGATATCGAAACCTAGTCTCAAAAAGCCCTAGAATCAAACCTGCATGGGAGCTAACCACTCACACGACCCGATCGGTATACCTAGAATGCTCAACGACAAAGTCGATGTAACATACGTGTTCCCCAAAATGATTTGTGCATCTTTCTCACGTGGGTCTTTACCCCTTGCGAGGTAGAGAGACAATAACATCTGACATGGTGTATCACACACCGCTTTTGGCGACCCCATGAAGGAAAGTGAAGCTATAGCTAGCACAAAGAGAACAATAAAGAAACTCAACACTTCATCATGTATCTACTCCCACCTGCATAAGCACAACCCCATAACACTTCATCTCAAATTAGAAAATGCTAACTATGAAAACCCTAAAATCTAAAAACACTTATAACTTTTTATTTATATCTCCATAATTTTCCAACTAGATTTCAATAAGGTAAAAAGAAAATATATAAACTAAAAAAATTTATAACATATATTTTATTGAATAAAAATTATTTAAAATTCTAAAAAACAAAAATATTCATATTTCATTATATCATTTTCCTTAATCTTTAATTTAAATACCAATAAAACTTAAATTAAAAAACAAATAAAATATATTATTTATATAAAATAAAAATATATAAAAATATTTTATTTTTTTCTTAATCTCATTACCCTTCTTTGGGTAACCATGGGATGTATAGATAGGATTGTGGACGTTGGCATGTGCTGTCCTAACATAACATGCTGGCCTGCATCGGTGAGCGGGACCACAGGACTTTGAATTGTCACACGTTCATATTTTGGCAGCATGATGGCATTTATCATACTTGAGATTGCGTCAACAATACGTGGTGTTACGCGTTAAATCTGTGTCATGTCGCGTGACTTTTGGGACGTCTCCACGTGGTGGAAACTGTATGAACTGGGGAACAGTGGAGAACTTTGAGAAAGTATCTACAGTACAACTTTCTCGAAGTTCGCATTGTCCCCTAAGTTGAACTCTGGATTCTGGGTTGGGTCCACTTTGACGAACAATACGATATCAGGAAAATCTCCATCTTATCGAGGTCTACTTTTTGTTCCAAAATAATCGAGATTCTAAAAGCTTATCTACTCCTCTGTAGCGGAGACTTGCAATGTAATAATCCCGTTCCACAGAGAGCAAATGAAGCTCTCGGCCTAGATCTGACTTAAAAAAACACTGACCAAACCAAAACATATCGCTTTTCACATGCGAAAGCATGCGATGACTTTCATTTTGTATTTGAGATCTGGTAATCTGTAGGGAAAACCAAGCCTAATGAAGGTGAACTTCTGTTATATTACAGAATTGAATGTAAATGATTATACTTTTATCCTACCATATATAATGCTTAATAAACTAATATAGATAATTATATACTTAGTATTTGGAGTATTATTTACTTCATGATTAGACTTGTGATGGAACAAGTAATAATATTCCGAACTATAATGTACCATCAGTTTTCCTGCATCCTTGTTCCATAAGATCATGCTTTTGGTATCAAGCCCTTATGTCTACGGCCAACGTGATCAACTTTCTTCCATTTCGTTTATTCATGTTGCCTCTTATTTGCCTACTTTCGGATGAAGCTTTCTATGAGTAGTAACGTCACAGTATTTCACTCACGTCAAGATCATACTTCCAGTTTATGCAATAAATTTCTTTTTCGTTGCATGTGCTGTGTCTTTAGTAGATTAGCCAACTTTATTACTATCTACTTTAGATTGATTAGTTCTGAAAACTGCAATTTACTATAATTCTTTCAAAGTTTGAATTAGGATATATCATAGAGATTGCATCTTTGTGTTGTGAGGGCCATACGACTGTAAGAGTGAGACAAAAATGTACATGGAAGTGAAAAAATGCTCTACATAAAAAAAGATCAATAACCTTAAGAGGAAAGGGAAATCCAAGTTCAGACTAATGAAAAATAAATATTATATGGTAGAATGAATATGATAGAAAATATGATCATGTTGATGAAAAGCATATTTTGCAAATCTAATGGAGTAATCTTATGTGGCCTAGAGTTAAAATCTAAGGTGGTTGATATCCATATGAGATGATAGGTTGTCAACATAAATAAAAACGTGACTATCTTTCCTTGTCAATTTGTTGCCATTTGACATATTTGTGATCTCAACTCATCCAAGTAACAGTTTTGTTACGAATTTCTCTATAAATATGCAAAGTTGAATATGAAAGAAGATTTGTGAAGCCAAATGCTCGTTCCTTTTTCATTGTCTTTTTTGTCATAAAATAGCATTGTCTCCATGTCATATGATACCTAGCTCAAGTAAATTTGAAACCATTGAAAAAATTTAAATAATTTTGAGTTCATTCTATTTTCAATCAAATTCATAAAAAAAATTATATCTAAAAATGGAAATAATTGTTAAGTAAGCTCTCCAAGTAAAAATTACATCAATTTCAATTGAAGATGAAATAGGCTGTCTCTTTTCTCAACATCTAGTACATGTTTCAAATAAAAAAATGATAATCCTTGTGCAAAAATGTTCTTAAAATATTTACATAAATGATGTTAAAGCTTCAAAAAAAAGCAATAGAAGTCATTAGCTTATGAAAATACAAAAATATGCCTTCAAGCTCCAAAAAATTCATAAAAATATTATATTTAAAAGTGAAAATAGTTGTTAATTAAGCACTTTTAATAAATATTACGTCAATTTCTATTGAAGATAAAATAGGAAGTTTCTCCTCTCAATATCTAATAGATTATCCAATAAGAAATTTATATTTGTGCAAAAATATTCTGAAAGCAATAATATCAATTATTTTAAAGCTCTAAAAAAAACAGTAGGAGTCATTTGCTTATGAAAAATCAAAAATATGCCTTCAAGCTTAAAAAAATAATAGAAGTCTTTTGCTTGTAAAAAACCAAAATCATACCTCCAAGCTTAAAAAAAACTAATAGTAGTTGTTTGCTCATGAAACATAAAAAATATGACTTCAAGCGTTATTGAAAGAAACATATTTAGCTAGACAGTGATCATGAAGAAATGAGGAAGGATTCACAAGAGATAATGAAAGCCAATTTTTATCAAATGATGTTGTAAATATCTTGTCCATGGTAACACACATCAAGAAAGTAGCGCAAAAGTCACTTGAAAACTATCTAAAAATAATTTTGTAATTATTTAATATTATATTTTATGCAAGTAGAATTTTTAGATATATGTATCATATTAAATATAATAAAATATACTAATATATTTAAAAATCATAAATAATTGGCATATTGAGCTGAAAAATAAGCATATCAAAAAAAAATTCAAAGTAATATTTATTGAATATTTTTTCATATTATTACTTGATAATAGATTGTGACTAAGTACGTAAGAATTACAATAAATTTCATCATACTGACATCATTTTGAAGAGAAAATTATGAAGTCTAATAAGATGATCAAATTATTCATCATCATCCAAAGAAATTTTTAAATATATTGTTTCAAATTATTTTTGCATAGACCTACATTGAATAATGTGTCAAAGCTTTGTGATTGTAGATTGAAACTTGTTCTTATGTATTAAATTTAATCTTTGTAGCTAGATGTTTAAAATTAATATACATTTTTTACGTTATCTTTTTTTTTCAAATGGATGTAATAAATAATATTATATTTTGATAAAATATAAATTAGTTAAATTTCACATGAAGATAAATTTAAACTATTTTACGTTATAATTTTATAAATATTTTATGCAGTCCAAATTAATTGCAACTTGCAAGAAAAAAACTTAAAATTATAAAGCTTATAGGCAAAAAAATTTGTTTTCTGCATTTTACAAGATTATAATTTCATGAAAATACATTATTTTCTCTTTGGACTTTTATATTAATAAGAGGTAAAGAATATATATAAAAATTAAGTGACATTTGATTCAATTAAATATTAGACTTGAGATTTTATATATCAAAAATATTTATGTTATTCAGGTAACATATTAGAATAAATAAATGTACTTTTTTGGATAAAAAAGTACAATATAGAATAACTCTTTTTGATGTTATTATTTTTCTAATTGATTAAATATAAAAATAAAATTATTCTTATGAATACTTAAACTAGTATAATATTATATAAAAAAATTAAATCTGATTTTTAAGGTATTTATTACACTTCTCAATATTTAAATTCAGTTGCAAATAAATAAATAAATAATTTTTAAAATGGCTAATAAATGAATTACATAAAATATGTCATGAAGCATGAAAAATTGATTAAATATTTATAATTTGATCATAATTAATATTTAAATTTTAAAAAAAGAATCATACATTAATTAATATATTTTTCAATGGATACATTAATTAGCTATTTATAATATATTTTTCAATGGATACATTAATTAGCTATTTATACTTATTAGAAAAGATTATACACTAAATATGCAAATCTACATATGTGTTAAAATAAATAGGCATGCAAAATTGCATGATAAAAATCTTTTTAATAATACTACTTCAAAATGATTTATGTACAAGTGAAAATCCACAAATCCAAAGTCAACTTATCAAAAATTAAAAGTAATCATGATAATGAAAATGATTAAGTATAAGATGGAAATTAAACTCTATACTTGTGTGATTGCACCAGATCCTACAGCCTTAAGTGTATAATGGATACATGAACGTATGTAAAGTAGATATGACTTCACAAGTTAGATTAATAATTTTAACGGATAGAAAAAGATATGTCAAATAAGTGATGCGTTTTTTTCTATCCCATGACATCATAAACTGAAAATATCAAATAAGTGACATGTACTCATTAATGTTATAAAATGAACCAGTTTGAAAGTAAAAAATAGACAATCTAAATATAATATATATTTATATACAATGTAGTTAGTGTGTTGTATTGTAATGATTATTAAAATTAATCGGTTGGATATCCATAGCATAGAAGTGCCAAATCAAAAGTAAAAAAAATAAGTAAATTATTGTTTGAAACTAAAAAAAATTCAAACAAAGATATATGAGACATTGTGTTTAAATCAATTGAAATATCTACATGTATAACCAACCAATTAAAATATGTTGCATTATGTAACAAGGAAATTGATGTGTGCATTCAAGGCAATGCATTTGCATTGCCTTGAATTTATAATAATTAATTTGCATCTTTTGTAAATAACGATTACATAATAATATGAAAAATATGAGCACTTAAAATATCATGATATTAAGGACACAAAGTTAACAAAAATTAAATGTTAAAACATATCAGCAGTAATTGGTTAAAATTTAGTGGTATTTTTAAGCTAGAAGATAAAAGATACTAAAAATATATGCATAATTAAAAATAAAATTAGAGTTATAAAAATAAAACTAGATGTTAGAATAAAAAAAACATATATAATACATATAATCTTGAATCTAGCTCATCATTTTGTTGAAAATATATGAATATGCTTAAAAATTAGGCCTGATAATGCACTAGTAAAAAAATGAGGAGTATGAATAAATCCAAGTTCAAGATAAGAATGGTCAAGATCAAGATTCTGGATTTTGTTAATGTATTTGATGTATATAATTATAATTAGTTAGTGTTAATTGCATCTTTCTTGGCAATATGTCAAGAAAGAGGTAATTTAGGACCTTTAGAACATTTAGGTTGTTCTAGTCTTTTAGGCTTGATGTGTTTGACGTTAGAGCCTCTCCTCCCTTAGAATTTAAATTTTACCTTCAAGTGCTTCACAATGGATTTAGATTTTCATCTCTCTCTCAAATATAAAATAATTCAACTTGTTACATAATATTAAAGTAAATATTTTTAAATATAAATATAATATGATTAAATAATTTACCGTAAATTTTTTTCAAGAATCATAGATAGATTTGAAGAACTTTGGTTGGTGGACCAATATCTTCATCTTGTTTCCAACTTGAATAATCCAAGTCTTAATTTATTTGTCTTGTCATGGATGATAAGAAGAAACTAATATGACCATTGGTTTGCAAATTTAGAACTGATGATTTACACATAAAGCATATTAGATTATCATTTTTTAAAATTTATTTCTTGTTTATTACTTCTTATTTCTTACATGAGGTTAGTTGTCCTTTTAAAAAAAATTTGTTTTAAAATCAGTTGAAAAAATGAATTTCTCATATTTCATTAAAATAAAACTAAACCAAATCAATGAAATAGTACATGGTATATTTTAAAGTATAATGACCGGTTCTTACAACCATTCCAACATAATTCAAATTCGAGTCAAACAACTTTGATATCAAGCAAGATGGGATTACTTAATTCCATATTATTGATATTTCAAATCTAAAAATATATTATATCTAGAGCAAGAAGAGAAGAAATATAAAGATTATGATTTCTGAACTATGGAACACTAAAACAAATAGTAGCAATAATAATTTATTTTAATTTCTTTCAAATATTATGTTGTTAGCATGTATGTATCTTAATAAATCCATCAAACTTACAATATTTTGATTTAGATATGCTAATTCAGATCTGAAATAAAAAAAAAGAAAATTAATTTATTATGATTAAGATTCAAAAAAATCCCATAAAAGATTATCTCAAGACATCGAACATAATAAGGTCTGTGTTTAAATTTACAATAAATCATTTTTCGGTACCAATATACATACTTTTTACGGACATAATATCAATCCCAATAGTGACTGTATTTTATATTTGGAAGTTGATGAGATATAATAATTTTATCATCTATTTTATACAATGTTAAATCGATAGTTCCTCATCTTTTTATCCCATATTTTTCATGATTTTTTGTAATCTAGATATAAAAGTAATCCATCCTTTTTGATATATTTTTTGATTTTTTCTCCAAAAGAAAAAAACTAAGTATAACAGTTTTAGGTGGTTTGGAGTTAGGATTTATAAAATTGGTCCATTTTCTTCAAATACTATAACGTGAGTTGTTGAAGTCCCCTATTACATGTATTAAGAAATGAAACTGAGTAAAGTAAAAATGAAAAGACCCCATCAAGTCATACATGGATGAAAGCAATAAGGTGACATGAAGCTAGGCCCCATTAGTATCACAACTGAAAATATGTCATACTACACCTAAGATATCTTAACAATCTAAGTCAACAGGTCTACAAACAACATAGCATCCAAATAAACAATTTAATGTGATTGTTCTACTATGAATCTCACTAACAGAAGATTATGCATGCAATAAAAAGTTATTCATTTACTCTGTAGATTCTCGACATCAAGGAATTGTAATGCAACGCTGCTCTAGGCCAAGTAACACTCCATGGCAAAGGAAAACCATGAAGTTTTACTTTGTTGGTGTATTTCAAAGTAACCTTACACAGGGGAACCAAGGTTCTCTCCCCGTTGATTACAGAGTGGTTCATATTACAGGACCTTCGCTCCTAGGAACAGCCAGATGTGACACTGCACATAAGACTATTGTCAGTAACAATATAGACAACTTGGAATATATTATTAAACTTGCACGGATCTGTACTGAAAGTCGCGACAAAAGACGAAATTTCAGCTACGGTATTAAATCAACGACAAGAACAGTGTTGCATTAGTGCTTTGTAGGCACTCATCCGGCACACGCACGGCGCGCACGCATTACTATGAATATGCCCAGCATACGCACGGCGCGCAGGAACTACGCGATACCGTGTTCATGTCAGCCTCTTTTTTGGGCTTTTCACGTGGTATTCAAATATTGAACACTACTTTGAACTCGACTGATCAAACAGTTTTGTGCTCGCTTCGAACAAACGATAACTGAATGGCATTGAACAACTTTGTATGGTATTATGGAATTTGTACAATGTGTGGTATATTGCAGAAGTTGAATTTCATCTTTTAAACATACAATGAAATTTTTTGTTAATATTATCATAATTCTCACCATGGTTTATTAAAAAATTGGAAATATAATTTCATCATAAATTTCAATAATATATATTTAATTTGTACTCAATGAAATTTTTTGTCAACATTGTCATAATTCTCACCATGGTTCATTAAAAAATTGAAAATATAATTTCATCCTAAACCCTAATAGTATATATCTAATTTGTAAACAAAAAATGATTAAAAACGCATGAATAAAAAGACATTGAGAGAAAACCATCAACAATAATACAAAGAAGCAAACAAGTGCTAGAAGGAATCTAGCTCAAGGGGAGACTACTTGATCATGAGTGATGGTGGTAAATGGGAGTCCAAAACAAGCATCACTAATCAAAGCAATCTTACTCTAAAAAACAGAGCTAAAACATGTTGTAATAATATACAAATGCCCAATCTAAAGTATTAAATGAAAAGTGATAGTGATAAATATGCTCCTTAAATCTATCATGATAAAGTAGAGCACATTCTCAAACAAAGGTATTCATTTTTTTGTCTTGGCATTCCATGTTTCTCCAATAATATGGTATGAAGATACGTCCCTTTTATAATCCTTGGTTCTTGCATATCTTTGCAACAACAATAAGTAACTTCTCATTTCCAACATGACACATATAACAACAATAACCTGGTACTATTGAGACATGTAGAATTCAGCTCAAATTGTGATACTTGATGTAAGGTGTATCATTGTGTTCTCCATACAACATGCAACATTGTAAATGACATATTGAATGACATGATATGTAACTATCTCCAAAATTCAAAAATGCAAAGTGTAAACTAGTATCACAAGTTATATAAAATTTTTTTTGTAATGAATGACATGGATTTTAGAGATCCATTTTCCTTATTTATTGTATATAATAGTTGTACATATTATTAAAATTTTTTGCTAAATCAGGATTTGAATGTCATGTACATCAATTAAAATTCATTTGATTAATGTAAACATTGATTGATGATATGTACAATATTAATGCTATATTTTATTTGTGCATTTTTTTCTATGAAACCTTTCTAAATTTGATAAGATAAAATTTATATATTGATGATATATTCTAATTGAAATATTTTTAGACTTATATTTTTTTTGTAAGTAAGTAAAATACATATAAATGGATGATAATTTTGTTTTAAAATAATAATTATTATTCCTTCTGAGATTAACTTGTGCAACATTTTGTATAAATTTTTTTTCTCCTTAAGTTTCATAACTTTCAATCTATCTCCTTCAAGCGTTATATTAAAAATAATATAAAAATAATCATAAGAATATAAAATATATTTTTATTTAATATTTAATTTTAATAAACTTTTAATCATTTAATAATATTATATAATACTAGTATATATCAATTAGATATTCATAATAAATTGATACATATATTAATTTGAATATTATTAATTATTTCTGTACATATTTTATTTTGTAATTTAGACATATTGATAAATATACTCCAATAAGCATAAGTATTTATTTTCTCCTTTTTTTTCTCCATGAGATTAGGTTTCTTCTTTGACTTTGTTTTGTTTGTTTGTCAAAGATTTTTTATCATGTATTTTATTCCATAGATCCTCGTTTTTTAGAATAACATCTACTTACATAGCGTTATATTATACTCCTTGATCTTGAGATGAAAAATTTCAAATAATATATTTTGTACTTTTTTATCATGGTAATAATGTATGTTATTTTTTATTTCTAAGGACATTTGTTGTCCAAAAATGCACTTCTCAATACTTAAACTTATGAAAGAACATGTCATCAATGGCCAAATCTTAATCCTCATGGCTTATTGAATCTTCATTAGGTTTTTGCTATAACCTTTGCAATCAAGAAAAAAATTATTTGAGGGATCATGTTTGTTACAAAACTCTGATATTATCTCTACTGATGAGTTGCATGCAAGCAATATTAGAGTTGTAGTTGAATACATAATATTATATTGCAATAGATATTTGCTCCAAGGTTAGATTTTACTCAAATTTTTTGAGTCTTTCCTTAAAACCATTGTTGATTTTTTTAATTATATTTTTTTATCTCATTTTAATAAGGAGTTATGAAAGATGATTTATGAATTGCAAAAAAATTTAATACAAATTTTAAGGAAGAAATATCAATCTAGTCTATAATAAAAAAATAATTCTGTATATTGCATACAATATTTTCATATTATCATTTCAAAATACAAGTATCATATACTAGCAACATCAATTTAATTTGAAAAGATAAAATTTGTCTTATTCAATGAATGAGTACAATATTCATCTTTTGACTACATATAAACTTGTAGTTGATTGATTGCATCTTCTATCATAATATTTTTTGAGATTTTTCTGAAATTTTCAATAATTTTTTGTTATTTTTACACACATATGACATCTATTTCACTAAAAGTGATAGATATTTTCAAACTAAGTCTTGTAGTCTTGTCACTTCAATTCAATTTGCAAAAAATTCCTCATAGTCTTTATCACTCTCGATGCAATAAACAAACTTATACCCCAATACATATCTTAAATAATCAAAGTTTTTAACACTCATTCTATGTTACTATAGCTTATTAAGAGAAAGAAACATGGAATATTTATGCAGAAATGTTGTTCTCCTTTTAAGATAAGTTAACTTATTGCTATCCTCTCCATGAAATTTCCTAAATTTCATATTTGTCTATCATCATATTCGAATAAAATATCATAACAAAAAAAATCCTCTATTAGCAAATCTAAATCATGATTTTTTAAGGCATTGTAGAATTACAAGGAATTCAATAGTTGAGACATTCACAATGGCACACAAACAAAAATATAAAAGATTTAATGCAAAATAAGTGAAATACAATATTTATATTTGAGATTAATCTTTTATAGAATGTCTATTATCAACAAAAATTTCATATCAAAATGACTTAATAACTATTAATAAACGGTGATTGTCACTATAATTTTAAATGAATTTAGATCCCATTTATCTTTTCTCAATGTGGTTGTTACATAAATCAAGTTCTCATTCTACCTTTACTTTCCCACAATCAATTCTTCTTCCACAAAGTATATGACAATTATTTTTTCCATTATAAGTCAATAAAATTAATAAACTTTTAACACATATTTGGATAAGATCAATTTTTGATAGTTTTGTAGAAATTTATGCATGAAATTTATAAAATAAATAACATTCGTGATAAGACCTACCTTGAAACTTTGAACATGAAGGAAGAAATATATAGCAAAAAGGATGGGAAGACCCTATCAAGGGCTGATTACCCATCCCTCATGGATGTATAATTGTCCCTTATGAAACAATGTCATGTGTGGGATATGTAACCATAAGATCTCCAACAATAACCTCGTCCTCCTAGTGTAACTATGGGTATGCCCTAACCAAGTCAACTACAAGTCATACCAATGCTCCCTCCATGTGAGGTATCCATCATCTCATGCTATAACAAACACCAAATCCCTAATGACATTATAGGTAGTCCTTTGAATGGACAATAAGTCATAGAGACTCATGTTGCATCTAAGGTAGTACCACACTCATAGATGAAAAATGAAGATGGAGTTGGGTGGATCAAGCCAAGAGAAAACCTCATTGATATAGAAAAGGTAGCTAGTGTGATTCAGAAAGCCCTGATATAGGTCAAGTCAAGATCCACAAGCTTATAATCTTGTTGGAACAAAAGTGTAGACAAGTCCTAGTAGTATGAAATGGCTCCATCCACTAAGAGAAAGTGAAGAGCATGCTGAAATCCATCAAGGTAGAATGTAGGCCTCTAATCCAATCGGTAGGCAAAGAGAAAAAAAACGTGAGCTCATGTCGTACCTATGAGGGTAAAACATCTCTCATTTGTCATAATAGTGCTTGTAAAGGAAATGATCCCTTATTCACGTTCCTTTCATACATCTCAAGGATGGATCTATATGCAATCATAAATATGGAAGATAACAAAGGTGTTCATTGAACAAATAGCCAAAAATATAATAGGTGCACTCTCCTCCATCGATAATAAACCTACCCCTTCACATGAAATTGGTAAAAGTATTTGTCTCTTTGCCAAGTACCTTTTGACAGAGTTCAAGGTTCATGGTATGATGATGTCATCAAAGACGCCCATGATCCTCATATCAAAGGCTGTCAAGCGTGATATGAATGCAGGGGAAGGAGGAACTCTTCGAAGTAGATAGGTGGATTGATGAGCAATATTAGAGGAGAGTATATCAAATGCCACATGTGGATCTCCTAGTAGAGGAAAGTAATCTATATCTAATACATCCTTGATAAGTGCCATATCTACATAGCGTGAGATAAAGTCCTCAGACCCTACTTGCATTCCTCGAATATATTGTAGCCATCTTTAGTTAGCGAGAACTAAAGTACAGGTTACATAGTGTGGAGATAGATAGTTTTGAGTTAACTATTAGTGGACTATTTAGAGATCCCACATTAGCAATCTTTGTGCTTATTAGGTTGTGTTTCTAGTGTGTTAATTGAAGTTACACATTAGTGATGTCTCTCATGTCATTGATCCACAAGGAATTGGAAGGATGGTGAATGTGGGACCTTATATGTATTGTAACTTTTTGAGGACCATATATGGAGAAAAAAAAACATCAAGGTTGTCTCTCAACTTGAGAATTCTTGAGCTATTTGAGTGCTCTGTCCTCACTTTTCTAATGTTACAATAATGTTAGAGCTAATTTGCTTTTTCCTTGAGTGTGGATTACCCCTCTTGGAATATCAAGACAATGATGATAGCTTTAAGTTCTTGAGAGTTGTATAGAGATTAATAGAGGTCATTGATCTGCATGTAGAGTAAGAGGGAAAGGGAAAACTGTGGGATGTAAATATGGATGGGCAAGAGGAAAATCCTATACCTAATTTTCCATATCCCAACTTGTTCAACATTCATATTTGATTCATGGAGAAAGATGTTTTCAGAGCATATCTTGTGACTGTAATAACATACATAAATATTACCAGGTACAAATTTGTATAGTTAGATTCGTTCCCAAGGGAATAAGGGATCAAACCATACCAACAAGAAAGGGAAAGCGCATTTAGCCATCTTTACTGACTTTGGACTGCACAATCCGAAGAGTGTACGAAGAGGAAAAGGCAATTTCTCATTCTATCACTTCTCATGCCCATCAACACAATCAATTCCATAGACAATACTAAAATGATTTTGATGAATTCTTTTACTACAAGATGAAAATCTTTATCTTTTCAAGCTTGCATTGTGGCAAGACACTCAAAAAAGTACTCATGGTGATCATAGTCAAATCCAACTCATGGACAAATATCAGGGGAACTTCGTGGATGCACAAATCAGTCAAGACTGTTTCAGCGTGGATACACCATCTCCTCGAGCTCTTATTCTATCCTTACTACAATCTGCAGTCCAACAGCGTGGATGCTTGCAAAAGTGAAAAAGATTTCATCACTTTATTCTTATGATTATTTATACAAAATTTTCTAACTTCTATTCCTAACGGTCAGTTATATGGATCATTTTCTCCTAAATCTACTTTGATCATCTAAGTCGTTCGATTGCATCTCCATCTCTCGGATGAATGCATCGATTCCTAACTACATCTCTTGCACGGCTGTAGTAATCTCATGCCGGTGTAGATTCATGGCATCCCAGGAATCTCGTCCTAGTGCTTTATACATCTCCTTGCTTTGCTCTTTCGTATCTCCGCATTCTCTATTCTTTACTAATCGCTTCCAACCGGCATTTGTGCTTCCGTGTCATCACATCAAGCATAGAGGTACTTTGCATACCTGTTGGCAAAAGTTTTCAATCGAACAAGTGCTTCCACATCAATTTGATTTAGACGTCACTTCAATTCACACACCGCCTCCCAAAGTTGCAAGTTATTCTTCTCCACGAAGTCACTTTAGCTCCCCAAATTTGACAGATCTCTCCGTAAGACTACTTCAAGGATTGCACTTGCATGGTCAACTCCGTCTTCTACTTCTCTAGTAATGACATCTTCTTTCTTGCAAGTGTTTCTTGAAGAACTAATGTGAATCATAGTCATGGAAGAACGAGAACCAAATTATGCTAATTCTGGTCTTGTAATGAATACCAGTATTGTTACACATTAGATTTTGTTATAAATAGGAATAGGATAAGATTAGTGGTATCTCCTTTCTTGAGAGTGTTTACTAAAAAATTGTAAGTATAGTCAGGATAGAACAAGAACCTGTAAAGCTAATGTGAGAGTATTTGAGCAGCCTTGACCAGGATCGAATATCTGGTAAGCTATATAGGACCCTAGTTAGGAAATTTGAGCTTGTTTTGTTATTTCTGGAATATAAGTGCACGATATTCGGGTGAAGTATGGTATGCGGAATACAAATATGTGGAATAGTATGACCGAGACAAATAGATTCTTAGGATATGTCTGAAGTATTGATGGTAGTTAGTAACAACATCAACAAGTGAGACCAGCAGCGGGCAAGCAAGAACGAGCCGACGGAGGGATTAAGTAACATGAAGAAAAGATCGATCATTCATTCGGGGACTTGGGAGGCTATTCAATTATCGCCGATGAAAAAGATGTCAATAAGAGTATATAGACCATTGGTGCCAAAGCCTAATTGGTAGTAAAATCGCATTGAATGATTCTTGTGTCAGCCATTGTGCATGAAATTGCTCTCATTGATGGAAATGGTAAATCTATAGAACATGAAGTCTGCAACCTCCTATTCATATTGCTCTTCAAACTGTGTAGTCCAGAGTACCTTAATGAAGACTAAACTCACATTTTTCCTTATGGTTGGCTTATTTGGATATCTCATTTCCTTGGAAACGAACGTAATGTACCAACAATCATCTTGGTGTATGTACCTTTGTTGTTACATGATCTCAACTGGACAAATATCCCTATTTTTTCTTCAAAAATGAAAAATTCTACTTAAAAAACTAACCTAAACTATGCTCATACATACTTGATATATACTCATCATCAATCGTGCATATGGATCATTCAATAACAATAACTAAACATTCTTCAAAATGTATATTGCCAAATAGATAAAGATTTTAGAAGAGTCTTATCCTTGTGCTCTTCGGACTTTGCAGTCCAGAGTAGATAAAGAAGTCTAAATGCTAAATTCCTCTTCCTCTGTGGTTGGTTGAGTACCTTATTCCATTGGAAACAAACCTTTCCACTGCAATTTGCCTTAGTAATGTCTTTCTATGTCATTACAAGTTGCATGTCTGTAATCCATACCATATAACAATCAATTCATATTGCATGCTAATCATATAGAAGACATCTCCGTCGCCCATTGGGCAATACATTGAGAGGATGTGTCAAACATGACATATGCCCTCGTGTTGAACAAGAATCTTAAATCAACATATTGACTACTTCACCGGCTGATCTACATAACATACATCTCAAGCATGTGTGCATAACTATCAGGCTTGGATCCATGGTACCATCAATATTTAGAAGTTGACATAGTGCACAATTACGCACATTATCCTTCCAAATCATACCATCACAACCTTATAATACCAACATTCAAGAAGTTAAAACCTCACGTACTTGAAGAATCGTGCGACCAACAATAACATCTAATGTGGTCTCTGCAATATGTTGTAAGTAAACGTAATCACCAATATGAAATCTGTAAATTGAAGGTAGATATCCATCTTCACCAGATGGTAGCATAATGCAAAATATCTCTATGCTGAGAAATAACTAGGTTTTCAAATACCATGATGAACATTCGTGCACTTCTATCCAAAATATTTTTCAGCCAATGTTGATCTAACACCCCAAGACAACAATAAGCATCGACCCACTTCGTCAATTTTCAGCAACACTTCCATCCTCAAAAATTTCCGAGCCAGATTTACACTAAGACAGAAAATATAGAAATTCAAAATCGATCAATTCTACTTCTAGATCACCATCACTGGTTGCACTCCATCAACGCCTTGCACACTCAACTGTCAACAGATCGAAGCTACCATCGATCCAAACTCGCCGAAACACATTCAGTGCTCCAAGAACTCATACATCTCACCACAAATTCCAATTTGAGTTTTGGAATTAATGTCCACAAAATGTCAAAATGTCTCAAAATGTCCACAAGGACACTCCGCTCATAACCATAGCATAAAAGAGAGATTATAGTTGAGTCAAACTCATTTTGTGATTCAAAGACTCTAGGTTCCCGCACTAGCTACTATCCACAATAGCCACATTCTCAAAGGCTCAACTTCGAAAACTGCACTCCAAAGAGCCCTAATTTGAACTCTACCCCTTGAGCCCTACGACTCCTTATGGCGCTGTCGGCCCTAATGGCAATTCTAGTGCGAACGGCGCTAACTGTATCTGCTCATGCATATGCGAATCTCCCTAACTAGAGATGGCGCTACATAAGTCGGGACAACTTTATCAACAAAATACACTAGATTCTGTCTTTCAATTTGTCACTCACAGGTAGATTCTGGCAGATAATCATTTGGAGTGCAAAGCTCAATCTACTGGCAAAATGCAATATTATCTACTTCTATCACACTAATGAAAAGTGAAGGCAATCTCATATCCTTGGCCAGTCCAGCCACAAGGCGCTAAATGAAACTGTCATATTGACAATATTAAGGGACAAAACAATTACCTAACACATGACATCCGTCGTAGACAGTCTACTTCAGAATGCGTGTGAAATCCGGATCACAATTCAAATAAACAGGAAACAGGAACGCTGGAACTATATCGCGGAACATGCTGAACTCTTACCACGGGCGCTAAAGCTGTCGTTATGAATCATGTATGCGAGCAAACGCTTTTCACCAAGTGATGCTGTTCGTGGAAGGTTCTCGAACTATCAATTCTGACATCAGTTCCATATCCCTTCGAAGATTGCTGACAAAGATGAGAAAATTGTACGGGGTTCATGCATCATTCTAGCACTCTCTGAGTGGCATCTCTCCAGCTGTTGTCGTGGTTATTTGTCATGCACTTAGAATATCTCGAACCTGTTGAGATTCTGCACTATCGGTGTGTCATTTATTATGTTGTCACTTTCATTGACATAACTTGTATGTGCCCGTTCTAATTATGTGTAGGTAGAGTTGTACTTGTGGAGTTTCTATCGATGATTGAATTACTCTTCTCCTAATCTTAATTGATTAGAACTGGTTTAGTCAAAATATGAAGTTACCACTGACCTAAAATGCTACTGCCAGCTTGCCCCGAATAATTTCAATGAATGCACAAAAGACTAACTCTTTCCTTGATAGCCCATTGTCATACACTATGCTTAAAGTGATCCGTATATGGTTTATGAATCCACGAAAAGTGATGAAAAGAGTATGGACTATGAAAAGTCAGTCAAAAGAATGCCTGATGCACCAAACCATCTTCACCTGTAGATGATGTCCTCATATAAGTAGGTCGTAGCATAATGACAAACCTGGGGAAGGAAATGATTGTGAAACTAAATCTCGGAACTCCGAGAACTGATGTTGAGAATAACATCCAACGAATATCTCCAGTTCTGTTTTTCGATACAAAATGGTGGAAAATGTAACAAACAGAGCATAGTGTTCTTGCTGAGCATTCGCTGTTCTAAAGAGGATCTTGACAACAGCAGCTAGGGAATGATCGTTCGTGTAGACCTGAAATGGACGTAGCCTCAAGCAACACTGTGTACTTGACCAGAATTACGAACTGAGCTCATATTGTTGTTGCCTGCGTAACATTCGAAGCTCAAAAGTGGCAACATCATCCAGTTAGAGGGCAGAGTAATTCAAGAAACCTTTTAGAGCTGGTTGAATTTGGTAGAATTAGAATTGTCGATCGGCCATGACGCGATCAAAATGCATCGAAGAAACTCTATTACAGGTTAGAGCGAGGAATGCTAATCTTGCAGTAAAGTGAAATTAGAATCCGTGCGTGTAGTTGAAATGGTAATTCTGAATCTCAGACTTGAAGGGCGAATGAACTGGGCAGTCCATTTCCAGTTTCAACCTGCAGCGGGGTAAGAATCGAAACTTCATCACCAATAAGATCTGTTCCAGCGGTTTCGTTACGTCCGCAACGCAAAAATGCCTGTGGGTAGACACTCACGACCTGAGAAGTTGAAGACAGGAGCAAACACTCCACCATTTACTCTCATCTCTGTTGCCACATTCCGCATTAAGAGGTTTTCATCCTCAGCACCCAAGTGTATGCTATCTGTCCATTTTCAAACTTGACACCATGAAGGCCGGGTACATCTTTAGTCCAACAACTGTGGTCTTATGAGCTACATGCATAAGCGAAAAGTTTCATCCCTAGTCATCTTTTGAAGTTAAAGCTTAGTTCTTCTGGCAGTCTATGAATTGATTTCCCCATACAAAATAATTTATACTATAGACTATACTCCAAAAGTCTTGAAAGTTGCACTCCATAGAACCATGTGAGACCATGGGCCAGAATAATGATCACTTTGTAGAAAAGCTGCAAGAAAAAGTTCCCATCTTCTCTATGTCCGGGGAACTTTTATCTAGTGATATTCTTGGCTTATGTGGAAAGCCAAGGATACCAAGACACAAGAAGCTCATGGAAGGAATGGAGAGAATCTGAAAGCCCAGTAATATAGCAAAAAGAATGGGAAGATCTCATCAAGGATTCTACCAATGGGAAATATGTCCTACTGCACATAAGATATCCTAACTCTCTAGATCAAACGATCTACATACAAAAGCATCACCTACCATGATTGCTCTCCTCTCGATTGCACTTGTCAGTGCTCTCTATGGAGCAATGGATACACTCTGCCTAAAATAAGTCACAAAATATAAAAAAGAAAGTGATACCATTGTCGCCTAGTATGGTAGGCTCTCTTGAGAGATTGCACAAGAGCTTACCATAGGAGTATGATACCATATGAGAAGTATTGGAGTCAACGTCTATAGCTGCATATAACTCCAAGGCTAGATGAACAAAGATGTGACCTCTCTGCATATCCCTATACTTGAAAATCTTGATTGTTGTGGCTCCACTCGCCTCCGAAACTAAGTATAGATCTGTCGTAACCTGAGTCGACTGCAAGGCATACCAACGCTCTTTCCATGTGAGGTATCCACCCTCTTATGCCATAGCAAAACCACATTCTTAATGGCATCATGGGTAGCTATCATCTATCCTCCAAATGGGCAACAAATCATATGGATCCTTGCTATATCTAAGGTAGTACCAACTCATATGTGAACCAAGACAAGGCGGAACCTCATAAATGTAGAAGAGATAGCTAGTGCAAGTCAAAAGTCTTGATGCATGATAGAGCCAATATCCATGAGTTTGCACCCTTGTCAGAGCAAGAGTGTACACTAGCCTTAGTAGTAATAGAAGGATCCACTAAAAGAAAGTGTGGAGCTTGTTGAAACTGTTGGTCCATTAGGATAAGCTGTAGGCCTCCAGTCCAATTGGTGGGCAAAAAGGAAAAGGACATGAACTCATGTCATGACACGGAAACAAAACATCTCTTGTTAAATGTAATAGTACATGTAGGGGAAATGATCCCTTCCATGTTCCTTGCATACATCTCAAAGATAGGCCTATCTGCAATCACAAACTAGGAAAATAGAAAAGCTATCGAGAGTGGTTAAGTAGCCAAAAACGCTATAGGTGACATCTCCTCCATCCATAATAAGCCTACCCCTCCACAAGAAATCAGCAAAGATGTCTATCTCTATGACAAATCTCTTATTACACCCTCAAAGATTCATGATCCGATGATCACACCAAAGACGTCCATGATCCTATCAAAGGTTGTCAAGGTTATAGAAATGCATGTGAAGGATATTCCATATGAAGTAGTTAGGTGGATCAATAAGCACTATAGAGACGAGTATATCAAACACCACCAATGGATCCCCTGTAGAGGCTTAGTTAGAAGAATTGGTAGGATTTTTTTGTGTTTGTGTAATAAAGTGTTATATTCGCGGAAAGGAGAAGCGTATTCTTACGAATATATCGAATTAGTAAATGTATGGATAATGTAAGAAGTCACACGAGCAAAAGAGAGAGTTAGGATTGGAACAACGTTGGACGATTGCAGGAAAGACTCTCGGAGACTCGTGCAATTGTGTGCCAAGAACTTGTAGAATTAGTGAGAACAAGAAAACGAGCAAGTACTCAATGTTATGAAGAAGAATGAAGAGAGTACCTACAGTGCACAATGCGTCGATGGGGGGAATTTGTCCATTCATCCTGATGACAGATTGGATACGGAAAAAATTGCTAAGACTTAGAGAACTGGGAGGTATCTTCTTGTCATGGCGTTGGGGATTATGTCTATCGTGAGTTGTGCGAGGAGTTGAGAAGAGGGAGAGCAATTTCCTTGGCAAGAAGATGAACACAACTAGAACAATGGGACGCAAGGTTATGGGCCAAAACACTGCGTTGCAACTATGACAAAGATAAAGATAAAGATAAAGTTGATTGGAAAGGGGTGGTATTGCTTAGCGGATTCAATTTCGACAAAAGAAAGTGGTTTAACCCTAGAGAACAGAAGGGGATGAATGGTTACAAGATCAATTTCATGATGAAAAAGTTGGTCTAAACTTCCTTCTTTATGTAACAGACAAGTTACACAAAGGTTTCGTCATTTGCATAGAATTACAGTTCGTTCCCAAGGGAATGAGGTGTTATCTCATTTGTCGCTGTAATTTAATATGTGAGTTTATACATCTTTTGAAGACTCTGGACATGCACAGTCCAAAGAGTACTACGACAAAGTAGTCCACAACAACTTTGTCTGATTAACAAACCATTACCCATCCATTACATTGCACAGTTGTACACATGCAATTGAATTTCCTCTCCAATTTTACTGATGGGAGTTTGATCACTCCTTTACAAGCTGTCGCCGAGGCGATGTCCTTGATGAAGTCCTACTGTGAAGTGAATCCGATCATGGCTCATGGGCGAATACCCGGATATCTTCACAGGTATCACGCACTAGTCTAGACCGATCGAACAGAACATTCAACAGCTTCTCGAGCACTTCGTTCTATCCTGACTACACTTGCGATTCTCAATGAACACTCATAAAGGAAGCGACAATCCTTCTCTAATCGTACTCCTATTTATACAATCTACTCGCACCTATTCCTAATCGTCGCCTACACAAATCACGCCCGACTTCTTCTCCGGAAAGTTGATGATCCCTTCGATGATGCCTCTTCCATCAACGTGAAAGCATCGACACTCATCTGCAACTCCTTGATGTCTTCTACGATCTCCTTTTGATGGACTTGCATCACTTTCTAGAATTCCCGTCCCATGGCTTTGTACATCTCCTTCCTCTGATCCTTCGAATCACAGGGGGTATTCATCGCCACTGTCAAATGGTCCAACCTTTCAGCCTCCACATCGTCACACCAAGCAAAAAGGTATTGCGAGCACCTACTAGCCAAATCTTCTAATCTAGCCGGCCTCTCAACATCAACCTCTTGCAGTTGCTGCTTCGCCCTCTTCAATTACTGTTGAAGCTTTTCATTCTCCCTCTCGACGAATTTCACCTCCGCGCTTTGAATCTTATAGACTTCACTGTAGGTCTGCTTCACGGTGAGAGCTTCATGCGTCGCCTCCTTCTTCTGTTTCTCCAGACGCTCCACGGACTCTGTCAATTGCTTTATATTCTCCATCTGGTCCTTCTTCCCTTGAGCTGTACGGTTCAGCAATTGAATCAGCTCCATATAACCATCTTCTTGAGGGTTTCATCCTTGGATGTAACTACCTCCCAACTCGTTCAACTCCATGAGAACTAATACCACCACGTTCTCCAGCTTTTGCACCAGTTGTAACACCAAAGAGATCAGTCCCTCCACTGTTACCTTCGTCGCTTTCACCTTGGGCCTTGACGCCTTCGGTACCGGACTACTCGGCTGAGCGATTTTCTTCAGCTTCCGCTTCTTATTAGCAGGCTCCGCAACTATCTCCACACTTGGACTTCTCTTCTCTGCAATTTCCACAGAGTCGTCCCTAATGAATACGGCTTCATATGCATCCTCTACTGCCTTAGCTCTCTCCTCCGAAGGTATCTCATGCTGATTCGGTCGCATTGGCAACTGCATACCATCGTCTTGGTGGGGTCCCACACTTTCTTGTCGACCCACTGCTGCCTGTAATAGCACAGGTATGCACTATTAAGTCCGAATTCATATAGATTGATTCGTTTCCAAGGGAATGAGGGATCAAATCACACTAGCGAAGAAGGAAAACAAGCATTTAGTCATCTTTCTAACTTTAGACTGCGAAGTCCAAAGAGCATTCACAACGAAGGCAATTGATTCAAGCTCAAGGCCTTCACATTCCCATCTCATCACCAATTCGACAGACACATCAAATAGATTTCAACAGTTTGCTTTACTTTAGGATGGGGATCTCTCTCATTACAAGTTTGCGTCTCGATGAAAACACCCTCTAGAGTACTTTTGATGCTACAGACAGACTCAGCTCGTGGACGAATATCCGGATAACTTCGTGGATACACGCTTCAGTCGTCACAACGTCAGCCTACAGACATCAGCTCCTCGAGTGCTCGTTCTACCCTGACTATAATTTACAATCCAACAAATTGGACACTTGCAAAGATGAAAAGATCCACCACTTTATTTCTTACGTCTATTTATAATGAATATTCTAACTGCTACTCCTAACTGCCTCTACATAGATCACTCTCTCCTAAGTCTCCTACTCTGATCTAAGCCGTTCAATCGCACCTCCGCTGTTTGTGTGAATGCGTCGATTCCTAACTGCATTTCATGTACATCGGCTGCGATCTCCTGTCGATGGAGTGCCATGGCTTCCCTGAAATCTCGACCCAACGCCTTGTACATTTCCTTTCTCCGATCTTTCGAGTACCGGGATTCTCCATTGCTGCCACCAACTGCTATAACCGCTGCGTCTCAACACGATCACACCGTGTGAACAGATGCTGCGCACAAATGTGGCGGGAGCGTTACACAATCCAAACGGCATTTTATGATAAGCATATGTCCCCCAATCAGTGGTAAAGGTGGTCTTGTTCTTATCTTCCTCCCGAATGGACACCTAATTATACCCAAAAAATCCATCTAAGAAGCTGTAGCATTCATGCTATGCGACATGATCCAAAATTGCATCCGCAAAAGACAGGGGATGATGGTCCTTCTTAGTGGCTGCATTGAGCTTTCTAAAGTCTTGACAGACTCTAATCTTGCCTGTGTTTTTCTTGACAACAATCACAATTGGTGCAACCCATTCACTGCTCAACACAGGGTAAATAATACCTGCTTGCAGGTTCTTATCAATTTCATCTTTAACCAACAAAGAGTATTTGGGATTTAAACGATACTGCCTCTGCCTTACAGGGACTACCCCTTCTATGAGGTCTATCCGATGTTCTTCCCACTTCTGGGGTATGCCCTACATATCTTCTATCTTCCAGGCGAAGACATCTTCGAACCTACTAAGGAGACTCAACAGGTGGTGGAGATCTCTGGCAGGCAAGCCTCGTTTAACTTTGAGCTGGTGGCTAGGTGTTACCGTTACTTCTTCCCATGCGTCTGTCTTGACTACACCGACAGTGTGACTGGCTTCACTCCTCCCCACACTGATATGTAATTGCTATTCGTCGTCGGTGAGGAGTTCTTCCTCTACTTCATAACACTCCAAGTAGTTAACTCTGTCTTCGGACGAATAGCCGGACTCAATCTCTTTGTCGCTTGGGTTAGTCACTCCAAAGTCCGAAGAGGTCTCCCCCTGGTACTTGGAGTGTTTCTAGGTAATCGTCACCCGTCGTGCGGAGGTAGCTCCTGGATCAAAGAAAGACAACATCTTTATTTTGCCCGACTTGTCGATACCTTTGGTCTTTGTCATTGTAAGACCCAGGGTTGTACATATAGGATAAAATGTAAGTATATAAATTGTGCCTAAGTTTAGTCATGACTATGTTTAGTTAGTTATGGTTAAGTTGGAGGAAAATATAGAGTAACTTTTGGTGTGGTAGATGAGAACTACTATTTTTTTGTTTAGTAGGAATCAAGAAATAGATTCCATCACATGGGTATCTTGACTTTCCTTGACTTGGACTAGTTTTCATTGGTTGGACTTGGTGAAGACCCTTAAATCTAGGGGCGAGATTGACTTGATACACTAGAAGTCAATTAGGGAGTAGTTGGGCTTCTAGAAGATCCAAGTGGACCAATTGCATGTTGCCATGTACCCTTTTCATTGGGGTTTGTGATCTCTACCACGTTTAAACTTGGTAAGAGAAAGTTACATGGTGATTATTTGTAGTTACTATAGTAAGATTCTAAGTAGTATAAATAGAGAGGTTGAGAAGCACCTCTCAAGTAGTTTTTCAATGGAGGTTAGTTTTGGGAGAAGATAGTGTGGTGATCTTAGTTTTGGAGAGCTTGGTTCTTGGAGAAGTAATGTTCGGATTGTAGCCTTGATTCAATGAAGACTTTGATCATCAACATGCCTCTTCCTTTTGAGTGATATCTTACTCTTGGTGGAAATTTGCATAATGGAGCTTGGACTTTGAGAGTTTGTGTAAGAGTGTGCGTTAGGGTCATGATCATCGGGTGGGATTAAGTCCTTCTAGATTCATGATGAGCTTCCAAAAAGCCATTGGAGGTAAACTTGAGTGAGAGTCAGCCCGGAGGTCACATTTTTGGTTCTGTTGCCGGGACCTCAATGTAGAAGGAGAAGAGATGTTTCGAATCCAGTTTATTGCCCGTGAGAGCGCAACGATGAGAACTCATATGGAGAGGACTGTGGGTGAAGAGCAAACCGAGATCATGATGCATAGTAATGTACCATTTGTGTATCCTGTAGTGTTATATGATGGCTTGGAAGTTATTTTGTACATTTTGTTTACTTAAGTGTTGTTTGGGATGAGGCGAGAGTGCTATAGTGCATATTTGGGAAAAAAACTTTATTTTCCAAAGTTTTTCCGAGAATTTTATTGATTTTAGAGTAGTTGATAGGATACGTTTTGCACTTGAAATAATAGTCATATCATGTCTGCATCAAAAGTTATGATGTTTACAATTTGCTAGGGTCCTGACGGGTTTTGAAAGATAGCTCTCAGGAAAAAGTGTACAGAGCTCATTAATTCATGCAAGAGTGAAATCAGGATTTGAAACTTTTCACGATTGTTTATCAGGAGCTAAGCTACATGCAGGTTCAAATTCGTTGAGAGATCATTTTTATAGAAAAAGTTATGATATCTGAAGTATAGGGGGGTATAAAAGTGAGCAAAACCGCTTTACTTTTCAGATTTGCTTTTTCCTTGTTTATGGTCATTCCGAGAGAGTTAGTGCATGAGTGTTTTGCATAGTGAGTATGACTTGACACTCATTGGAAAATGGGAGATCAACCTCTTTGGAAGATCCGGTTATCTAAGATACCTCAAGGGTTGGACGTGATTGTTTCAGCGGATTCGAACACGAGGGAGTTCTAAGTGGAGTTCGAAGAGAGGATACTAAAAAGTTCTCAGAGAGCAAAACGTGAGAGTTGTTTCTATTGTGGAGAGGAGGGACATAAGCTTGTGAGTTGTCCTTTGAGGACCAGAGATCGGAGGTTGAGAGAGAGACGAAATGTGGGAGAGCTAAACCTTCATCTGGGACCATCATCTCCCCATGAATCCAAGAGTGGAATCTATTGTGAAAATTGTGGAGTGACCGGACTTCCCTTAAGACACGAGTGTAGTGGCGTGAAAGCTCTGTTGGAGTCACTAGTGGAGGGCTTTGGAGATAAATTGAGTGCAGATACCGAAAAGTTGAAATCTCCAGGTAGTTCAAGTTCTAACTGAAGATGGAGATCATTTTCAGAATGATCGAGAAGATATCGATGAGGGTAAGGCTCATAGTGTGTTTAGGAGAAGAGAGAGCCATGGCAATCTTGGACCAACCAATTCCGTTCATTTTGCCATTGATAAATTACTATAGAATGGAGCTAATTTTGTTTGTTTTGTATTAGGGAGTCATGTATAAATTTCCAAGAAAGAACGACAAAAGGAGTTGGAAATGGGGAAGCTTCCGGTGTTCTATGGGAGAGAGAAAGAAGATGTAGAATCTTTTGTGAGAGACTTCAAGAGGGCATGTATAGGAAACAATGAGAGAAGGAAATCCGAATGGGCTATCCTTTTTTCCCGACTTCTTGGAGGATTTTGCATTGAAGTGGTACAATGAGTACAAGAAGGAGCATGTGGAGGAAGACACTTGGGAGAGTTTGACGGAGAATCTTGTTGAAAACTTTCTTCCGGATGAAAGTTACGAGAAGCTAATGTGTGAAGTCACCTTTTTGAAGCAAGGAGAGAGTGAGAAGGTGAGATCATATGTGGAGAGAACGGAGAAGTTGGAGTCATGTTTTTATGTGGTGTTGAGAAAGAGTGGAGACGAGATCCAGCCAACCATGATGGGGATTGTGGCGATGTTGACAAAGAACTTCATTGGAGGTTTGAAGCCTCAAATTCGAAGCAAGGCGAGATATGAAAAGCCCTCTTCTAAGGTTGAGGCTATTCGCATTGCTATTCGAATGGAGGAGAGCCTAGAAGACGATGATTCTAGCTTGGTGGCTAGAGAAGCATCACCACCTATTGTGGTTAGAATGACAACTCCTACTGTTGTTGCTGCGTCAGTAGTAAATTCTCCGGTGGTAGACTTGCACCATGAGTTGAAATCTATCACAGAAACACTCCGTGATCTCAAGATTAATGTAGTACAACTATGGGAGAGGAGGAATTAGAATGTAGGGGGAGGATCTAGAGGGTATGGAAACTATCCTCCAAAAGGAAATCCACCACAAGGGAACTTCACAGTTTCATGCTTTAGTTGTGGAGGCCCTCATTTCCAACGGAATTGTCCTAATCCTTGACAACATGATGGAGTTAGACACAACAATCCTAATCCTGCTTCAAGTCAATCGAAGGATAAGGGAGTAGCGTCTATTGATGTGTTTCCTCATTAGTGCACATTTGAGAAGGGAGAGAGCTCTATAAGTTCGAGAGTAGATATTTTTGCATATGAGAAGAAGAGAGCAAGATTTGCAGAGGAGTCCATCTCAATGGAAGATCAACCAAGCCGGAGCACTCGATCCAGTGGTGTGAGTCAACCGAGAGCACCGAGAAAGAAGTTGGGAATGGATGATTTCTCCATTTCATCTACCCAACTCAAATACGACGTGGTGGAGGATGTGGGGAATCAAAAAGCCAATATAACTGTTGGCCAATTGATTGCTCTAAATCCTACGATAAGAAAGGAGTTGAGGGGAGGCCTAAGCTCCAAAAGGAGCAAGAAGCGACGATCCAAGGGGAAAGCTTCCATGGCGAATGTTGGAGTAGGAGTGGTGGATGCTGCTGCCTTGGAGGTGTACTCATGCTTCGAAGATTGAAGTACGTATTAATGGATGTGATGTTTCGGATGTATTAGTGGATGGTGGATCTACGGTGAATGCCATGTCGGAACGTTTGTTGAAGAAGTTGGGGATGAAGCTTTCAAGACCTTCCAACATCATTGTTGGGATGGCCAACAAGCAAAAGGTGCGACCCATTGGAGTGGTGGACAAGGTGGTGGTAAGTGTGATGGGAGTTCAAACCTTGTTGTCCTTTCAAGTGCTTGAGGAGGCTAGCTACGACTTGTTGTTAGGAAGACCTTGGTTGAGGGCTGTGAGGACAACTGATCGGTGGCATAAGGGTTATCTTCGTATAGGGCCGAAAAACCATCGAGTGAAGGTCCCTCTCACAAGTGGTGGAGGAGCAGTCTCAGACTCGGATAGACCTACGAGTGATTACTCAGAGTATGAAAGTGAAGAAAGTGGTAGTTTTTCAGAGGTTGACACCAACATGTCAACCGATGAGGAGACATCATCTGAAGATACCTCGGCCGATGATGTTCAAGTTCAAGTTCTTGCTGCAATGGATTTACTTCCTAGGCCAGGGGTGGTGAAAGATCCCGACAAGATGAAGATGAGTGAAGATGAGATAACTCGACGGCTCTCCACTCTCAAGTTTGGTCCCAAGGTTACTATGGAGGAGAAGTCAAGGTTCTTGGATATATTTCGTAAATATATCCATGTCTTTGCCTTTAGCTACGAGGATTTGAAGGAAGTAACCTTAGAAACTCATCGTAGTGAGTTAGAGGAGAAGGCTCGTCTAGTACGTCAGAAGCAACGTTGGATAAATCCACCAACGGCTGTGGTGGTCAAGGAGGAGATCAACAAGCTAAAGGATGCAGGTTTCATCTATGAGGTAAAGAATTCTGAATGGGTTTCTCCTATTGTGATAGTCAAGAAGAAGAATGGTAAGCTACGTGTATGCGTAGATTACAAGAAGTTGAATGCTGTCACTAAGAAGGATTATTATCCTTTACCATTCATCGATGAGATTTTGGAGGAGGTAGCAGGTCATGAGTGGTATAGCTTTGGAGATGGTTATAGTGGTTATAACCAAATTCAAATTGCTCCTTAAGATCAGCTCAAAACCACTTTTACCACGCCATGGGGAACTTTTGCCTTTAGGGTAATGCCCTTTGGTCTATGTAATGCTCAAGCAACTTTTCAGAGGTTCATGAACAAGGTGTTTGAACCTTTTATTGGGAAATTTGTGTGAGATCTCATAGATGATTTTTGTGTTTACGGGAAGAAGGAGGATCATTTTGATCATTTGATCAAAATTCTACAACGGTTGGAGAAAGCCAAGGCCTCGCTCAATCCAGAAAAATGAATTTTTGGATGTGAGGAAGGTTTGTTGTTAGGGCACATCATCTCCAAGGATGGTATAGCGGTGGATGCAGAAAAGGTGAAACGCATCCTCGACTTACCTTTTCCGGTGATCTTGACCAAGTTGAGGCAGTTCCTTGGAATGGTGGGATACTATCGACGGTTCATCTTTTCCTTCTCCAACAAGACTTATGCCTTGACGGTTTATATGAAGAAGGGGATGGATTACGATTTAATCCTTAAGGATGGAGAGGTAGCTGTGGCGTTCGAACTTCTTAAAAAGGCGTTGGTAACGGCTCCTATTTTAGCCAAACCAAATTGGGGTAAACCTTTCATTCTCTACACGGATGCATCAAACATTGCTATAGGATGCACTCTAAGCCAGTTAGATGATGATAACCATGATCATCCAATTGCTTATGCTAGTAGACAGATGGTGCAATCTGAGAGAAACTATTCAGTAACAGAAAGGGAGGCTTTAGCTATGATCTTCTCACTCAAGAAGTTTTGACACTATCTGTTGGGAGGAAAATTTACTATCGTTACTGATCACAAGGCTTTGAAGTACATTTTCAAAAAGCCTAATGCTGAGGGTAGGATAGCCATATGGAATTTCTTAATGGCGGAGTTTGATTACATCATTGAGGATTGACCCGGTAAGAAGCATGCCAATGCTGATTTGTGTTGAGAAATTGACTCTTCAGGAATCACTCCAAGAAGAGGAGAGCACACCAAAGGGACAAGAAAGAGTGTACAGGAATGAGATGGGGAAGGCTTCGCCTTCCCCTGTATATATAGGGTGAGTACATGGAAATCCTAATTTCGGGTTAGCCCTAAATAGATCTGTACCACTGGTACGTAACAACCCTAGATCTACGGATCAATCTATATCAACGAGATGAGCTTGGGATATTAACACTCCCCTTCAAGCTCAACTGTACATCCTGAACTCCTAGACAATGTTGAAATGTAGCAAATGACTCTCTAGGTAAAGCTTTGGTGAAGATATCTGCAACCTGATCTCCTGTATGTATATATCTAAGATCTACTACACCTGAAAGAATCTTCTCCCTAACAAAGTGATAATGCACCTCAATGTGCTTTGTCCTAGCATGAAAAACAGGATTGTTAGCTAACATCATGTCGCTAATGTTATCTCTGCTAGGATAAGCGTAGGACTAGGATAATCTACTCCAATATCGAAAGCAAGGAGGCAAGCCAAAGCGCTTCACAAGTGGCATTCATAGCACCACGATACTCTGCCTCTGTGGAAGACAATGCCACAGTCGGTTGCTTCTTAGAAGCCCAGCTCACAACCGCACTCCCAAGTCCAAACGCATATCCAGACGTGGATCTCCCCGCCGTAAATATCTCCTGCCCAATAAGCATCGGTGTAGCCATGCAGGTTAAGCTCACCTCCAAATCTGTATCGAAGTCCAAAATGAAGTGTGGACTTCACATAGCGGAGAATCCGCTTGACCGCCATCATATGCATTACCCGTGGAGCATGCAGAAACTGACTGACTAGACCAAAAGTGTAGCTCAAATCTGGTCTAGTGATAGTCAGATAAATCAAACTCCCAACCATCTGTATATACATGCGGGGATCTGTAAGTAACTCTCTATCGTCTAGCTCTAGCTTTAGACCTTGTTGGATAGGAGTGTCTATTGGTTTACAATCAGACATCTTGAACTCCTTAAGCTTATCTAAAGCATATTGGCGTTGTATTAGCCACATATCCTTTCCCTCTCGGAGCCTGTTTCAAACCATAGAGGGATTTCCTTAACTTACAAACGCGGGAAAGAAACTTCGGATCTTCATAACCAAGTGGTTGTTGCATGTAGACTTCCTCGCCGAGATCTCCATTGAGAAAGGCGTTCTTGAAGTCCATTTGATGCATTCGCCATCCCTTGTTGACAGAAATAGCAACCACGCATTTAATCGTTGCCATCTTGGCAATTGACTAAACGTCTCTTCGTAGTCCACTCCATCTTTGTTGTGCGTAGCCCTTGGCTACCAATCTAGCCTTGTATCGAGATACAGTGCCATCCGAGTTGCGCTTGACCTTGAAGATCCATATGCAACCAATCGCTTTCTTACCTTGAGGTAAGTCTACCAACTCCCAAGTATGTTGGTGACGAAGTGCAGCAAGTTGTGTCTCCATAGCATCAAGCCACTCACCATTTTGCATCGCCTCCTCAAGCGCACTCGGCCTCGGCTCAAGAAGAACGTGAGTCATGTATGCATGATGATCAACAAGGAAACTTCCATGCATAAATCTCTGAACCGGATGCCGAACTCTCTCAGATTTACGTGAGGGCGTGATCGATGTACTTGTTCGTCTCCTATTGCTTCGGATCTGAGGTACCAGTAGCGTCATTCTGGGAGGCTTCATCCAACGGATGAATATTAGTAATCCGTGGTGAGGACATCATATGTTGCAAAATAACATGATCCTGAAGACTAGGAGTCGGTCTGGATGGTGCTCGATGAACTTCATCCGTAGTAGCTTCAGTGCAGTGAGACTTCGACTCTAGACTGTGTGACTCCAGAAACTCCACTCTGTAAAGGTACAGTGGACGGACTCCTTGGTGCGTTTCAAAGCAGAAGAGTGGGTATGACCGAACACTCGCAGTGCATACCAAGATTGCAACTCTTCAAATACAACATCTCTATCGATATAGAATTGCCTAGAGGAAGGATTATAGCATCTATATCCTTTCGTATCTAAGGAATATCCAAGGAAAATACACTTCTCAACTTTTGGATCTAGCTTCTTACGCTTCTCATCCGGAATGTGTACATAACAGATGCAACCAAAAACTTTCAGAAATGAGTAATCAGGCTTGTGGCATGTGAATACCTCCATCGGGGTCTTGTTGTGAACTGCTGTAGTCAGAGTTCGATTCATCAAGTACACCGCAACGAAAAATGACTTCTACCCGTAAGCGGTCTAGGCAGGTTCTTCTCGTTCAACATAGCACGAGCAGCTTCTGCTATGTGACGATTCTTCCTCTCCGCAACGCCATTCTGTTGTGGAGTATAACTGCAAGTCTTATGGCGCTGTATGCCATGCTTACGTAGATAAGCAGTGAATTCATCAGATAGAAACTAGTCTCCTCCATCCGAATGTAGACAAAGGATAGATTGTCCAGACTGTTTCTCCACCAAGGTGTGGAAAGTCTGGAAAGCTGACAACACATCTGAAGAGCTCTTACTCTTAAGGAAGTAAACCCATGTGTAACGAGAGAAATCATCAATGAAGGACACGAAGTACTCAACACCTGATAAACTTGGTTGAGAAGAAGTCCATACATCTGTGTGCACCAGCTCTAGAAGCTTGGTCGCTCTCCTACATGATCCCTTAAAGGGTTGTCTAGCTTGCTTGCCGAACTGACAAGCGGGACACACTGTAGTGGGCTGAGCAAAAGTGAAGTTAGGCAAACCTATGACTAGATCTGAACTCGGAAGAGTCTTCAGTTTCTGAAAGTTCATATGCCCAATTCGCTTGTGCCACATATCTATGTCAGATACTGCAAAGCCACTTTCTGTAATGACAGGAGTTGGCTATTTACTGACATTAACTGTAGCATCTAGCTTGAACAATCTACCACTCCTGCTACCTTGAGCTACGACAATACCAGTGGAGTCTTCAACAAAGCATCCATCTTTGTTGAAATGCACTTGGAAACTTTGTTCTACCATCCGTCCCCATCGATACTTGATTTCGAGTTAGAGTAGGAACATGTAAAACGTTTCCGATTCTATAAAGATTAGATCCTGGAATATCAATCAGAATTTTACCCTTATGCTTGATCTCATGCTTCGTATCATCTCCAGTCACCATGAACCGAGGAGTCTCCACAGTGTCGAGCGACACAAACCATTCTTGATGCGGCGTCATGTGGCCGGTAGCTCCGAATCGATCACCCAATCAGATCAAAGCGAAAGCAAAGATAACCCCTGGTCTGTCACAATGAATAGCTGTTCTTCAGCAGCTACATGGCCCTGTAGGCCCGAAGCGCTATTGCAAAGGACAATTCTTCGCTCTGAGAACGCCTGAGCGCCCGGGTCAGAGAAGAAGAACCTCTAGAACCTTGTGTGAACTGTCAATCTCTTCTTCTTCTCCTCAGCACTCCACATTACAACTGGTAAAACTTCAACGGAAGAAGATCATGATATCCGATGATTCGACTAATAACTTTCGCTCAAACTTTACTGAAAGTTGCTTCACAACTTTTTTAGTCTGCTAGAAAAGTTTCAGGTGTTTTTGCCTTCTAGATCTCTCAAAACAATTGTTGATTTTCCCAATATATCACAAAGCGATATGTAGACCCCTGTGTACAAAACCCATCACACATCCCAATCTTTAACTCCAATTGCTCTCAAATTTCGTGAGAAGATCATTCATTATCCGAACTTCAACTTTGAATAGTTTTATTGACAGAACTTTATGATATCACAAGATATGATCGATGTACTAAGTTTGTGATAGTCAGTGCAATCCTGCAACTCTGACTTGCTTACACAAACTTTAACCTATCACTCTGTACTCAAAACTCATCCAATCGAGTCAAAACCTGGATCAAAACACAAGCCCGAGTTGTAAACTGTATCTTAGTTGACTCAGATCTCCCAAAACCCTCGTAAGATTCTCACAAACACTCCAAATACACTCAAAGATCGAAATTTCTCTCTCTAACTTTGAATCACCGTTTCAGAGTGACAAATCCTTCAAATCCATCCATTCTTGAGCCCACGTTGTAGCTCGTCACGCCAGCTTTCCAACCCTATCCTCAAATCTTCCAATCCCCACCTGAAAAGTCTCCAAAATCCCTAAAAACCTCAAAAAGTTGCCTTAGTGTCCTCATTGGTCAAAACTCATTGACCAATGGGAATGGAGAATGCTATTTTGACCTCTAGTGTGGCCAAATTAGCTGCATTGTAACTTAGAGCTTTACAACTATCCTAAAGACACTACTTAGACATCCTATATACAATATGAGTTGTCACTAACAAGAGTTAAAATGACAACTTGAAACCGATCACGATGAAGACACCGGATGTTGATCACAAATGGACTCGACATTGATACATCTGGAGGATCAGGTTGTCCTCTATCCATGTTCTATGTTGACTCCACTTTGATCAGATAAGCTCCTTAGTCAGCAAGATGATGTGTCTAGATCTCCCCAGCTCTTTACAGCCTTACAACGCCGTCAGTTATCCTAACCAAAAGTATCGCCGTCATGACAACAGCTCTGAAGATGACACATGTTATCATCTTCTCATAGTAGCCGCGTCTTAACACGACATCGTACAGATCGTTGTGATGCTTGTAACAATTTTTGGCATAGTGGCCATTCTTGTGACAGTAGTTGCAGGTGTTAACCTGCCTTTGGTAGCCGGTGGCGCACCTGGTTGGTTGGGCGCCTTGTTCTGTACACGACCTTTACCACCACCATATCCGGCTCCTCTGCCACGACTTCTGCTTCGACTTCCAAAGCCTGCAAAAAATACACATTCTTGCGGGCTGGACGAAGCACTAATACTGCATAGAATTCACATTTCTTCTCCTAACATCATTGGGACCAGTTCGTCAAACTTTGGAAGAGGTTCTCTGGTCGAAATTGACGTAATGAACTGCTTGTACTTGGCAGGCAGTCCTTGCAATGTCGCACCGATAATCACGGTCGGATCAAGTTGAACATTGACAGATGCAACTGGCAGATCAGTTGCTTGATGTGATTGACGTAGTCACTGGCACACATCGAGCCTTTCTTGACCGTATTGAATTGTTGTAGCAACTACAGCTTCTGAGCTTCTGTTTCCGAATGGAACATTTGTGACAACGCGTCCCAAGCTTCCTTGGGTGTGTCACAGTCTTGAATGTGACCGATCATCGAGCCTGAAATCGTAAGCGCAATGTAATGGATGGCTTGATACGATCGCTTTCTCCACTCACGCAATGTCTGCTCACTGCGAAGATCACTAGCAACCACGATTGGTGCTTTCTCCTCCCCGGTCACAAGCTCCCATAGCCCTTGGCCTTGAAGGAAGGTCTTCATTTGAAATTTCCACGTTTGGAAATTGTTCTTATCGAGTTTCTCTCCAGTGATCATGCTCACGGATTCTGCCATGGTTGTGGTCACGAGCGGAAATCACGACCCGAACACGGCAAGTACCTCCACAGACACAAAAAGAACATCTCTGCGATTACGGCGGAAAAAATAGCTCCTCTGCACTTTGATCAAGAAACATGCAAACTCCAGAAATTGGCGAAATGCGCATGTCTTGACCCGTAGACGAAGAATGAAATGTGTTCGTGATTCTGCGCCTGCACAGTACTTAAGCAAAAATGACGAAGAAAGCTTGGATTGAGCTGAAATTTTTCGTGGTAGGAGCTTTGACAGAGGTTGAGCATTGTTCCATTTCTTAGCCTTTGCTCTGGTAGAAACCCTCAAAACTCTAAAAAACCTCATTTAAGCCTCCAAACAGCTCCTCAAAGATTTTGAAAAGGTGATAACTATCACCAACAACTCCAAATCACACGAAAACTTCATGGCAACCAAATTCGACCATTCTGCGCAAGACAACCTCCTTTAGGAAGTTGGGCGATCAGAAATAGGTCGAAAACGATCATCTTGACCTCCAAAAATACGATTGAAGATTTTGAGAAAACACGAAATGGTTCCCCAACAATCTAATCGCTTTAGCGGTATGACCTCTCCACCCCGAGGCACACTCCTCACTGATCTCCAGCACTCCTTTATGTCTAATCTACAAAACTAAAATGCTCCCACCATGCTCTGATACCATGTTGAGAAATCGACTCCTCAGGAATCACTCCAAGAAGAGGAGAGCACACCAAAGGGACAAGAGAGAGTGTACAAGAATGAGATGGGGAAGGCTTCGCCTTCCCCTGTATATATAGGGTGAGTACATGGAAGCCCTAATTTCGGGTTAGCCCTAAACAGATCTGTACCACTGGTACGTAACAATCCTAGATCGACGGATCAATCTATATCAACGAGATGAGTTTGGGATATTAACAATTTGATATCTCGATCATACGATGAGGAAGGAGATCAACTAGTGGATGATACATTTCCAGATGAGGATTTGCTGATGATGGACACCATAACAAAGGTTCCAGCTGAATACAAGGGGATATGGGATTTCATCTCGGAGGGAGAGTTTCCCCAAGGCATGCATTCATGGGAGAGGAATGCATTGGTGAAGCGATGTGAACCTTATACCATCATAGAGGACATGTTGTTTCATCAAGGAGCGGATGGACTACTCATAAGGGCTGTTGGAAGGGAGGAGTCAATTCAACTTATGAAGGAGTTTCACGAAGGTATGTGGAGTACACTTTGCAGGAAAGGTAACTGCATTTAAGATCCTAGATGCATGCTATCATTGGAAGGGCATTTTCAAAGATTGTGTGGAATTTTGCAAGAGTTGTGATGTGTGTCAAGCTTTTGCTAAAAAGTCCATGAAAACCCCTCCTTTGACATCAGTTCCTATTTTAGGTCCTTTTGAGAAATGGGGAATAGATTTTGTAGGACCCTTGAATCTTACTCCTCGGGGTAACAAGTTCATTGTGGTAGCTACAGATTATTTAACCAAGTGGGTAGAAGCTAGACCTCTAAAATCTACTAGTGAGGAAGAAGTGGATAGATTTATGTACGAGAGGATAATAACTAGATTCGGATGCCCTCTAGAAATTGTATTTGATAGAGGTGGTGAGTTTGTTGGAAGCATTATACAAGCCATGCTAGGTCATTTCTCCATCAAGGCACGGGTGACTACATCCTACAAACCAAATGCTAGTGGGTTGGCAGAGCGAACCAACTATACACTTTGCATGATGTTGGCCAAGGATGCAGACATGGACGGGAGCAAGCAAAATTGGGACAAGAGGCTGCATGCTATCTTGTGGGAGTATCGGACGACTTGGAAGACATCAACAAGGTACTCACCTTTCCGTATGATATATGGTGTCGAGTCAAAACTTCCAATTCAATTTGATTTGATGACCTTCTTAACTATCCAATGGAAGTTAAAGAGGACGAATGGAGTAGAAGCTATCAAATCAAGACGTCAACAACTGTTGGAGTTGGAGGAGGCTCGAGTTGTGACCATGGTACGTGTGAAGCGGGCTCAACAATTGCAAAAGAAGTATCATGATAATCGACTTGGGACGAAGAAGATGAAGACTTTCAAAGAAGGTGATTGGGTAATGCTTTATGACTCCATTAGATATAAGAGAGCAAGAAAGAAATTTCTTCCAAAGTACTTTGGTCCTTTCATAGTTCACAAGGTGTGGGGAAACTTTACTTACGATTTGAAGGAGTTGGGAGGACGATATTTTGCCCGGATGAATCACGACAAGTTGAAGCCGTTTCATCGACGATCAGATTCTTTCACTCCGAGGATGGAGTGAAATCTTGGTCCGGGGGTAAATGTTAGACCCAGGGTTGTACATATAGGATAAAATGTAAGTATATAAATTATGCCTAAGTTTAGTCATGACTATGTTTAGCTAGTTATGGTTAAGTTGGAGGAAAATATAGAGTAACTTTTGGTGTGGTAGATGAAAACTACTATTTTTTTGTTGAGTAGGAATCAAGAAATAGATTCCATCACATGGGTATCTTGACTTTTCTTGACTTGGACTAGTTTTCATTGGTTGGACTTGGTGAAGACCCTTAAATCTAGGGGCGAGATTGACTTAGTACACTAGAAGTCAATTAGGGAGTAGTTGGGCTTCTAGAAGATCCAAGTGGACCAATTGCATGTTGCCATGTACCCTTTTCATTGGGGTTTGTGATCTCTACCACGTTTAAACTTGGTAAGAGAAAGTTACATGGTGATTATTTATAGTTACTATAGTAAGATTCTAATTAGTATAAATAGAGAGGTTGAGAAGCACCTCTCAAGTAGTTTTTCAATGGAGGTTAGTTTTGGGAGAAGACAGTGTGGTGATCTTAGTTTTGGAGAGCTTGGTTCTTGGAGAAGTAATGTTCGGATTGTAGACTTGATTCAATGAAGACTTTGATCATCAACATGCCTCTTCCTTTTGAGTGATATCTTACTCTTGGTGGAAATTTGCATAATGGAGCTTGGATTTTGAGAGTTTGCATTAGGGTCATGGTCATCGGGTGGGATTAAGTCCTTCTAGATTCATGATGAGCTTCCAAAAAGCCATTGGAGATAAACCTGAGTGAGAGTCATCCCGGAGGTCACAGTATAGCCAAGGCCTCCCTATTAACACTTTGTACCCACTATCCTACTGGGGTTTGAGGATTATGTAGGTAAGCGAGAAAGGTACGCCCCCTATTAGGGTCTGAACCCCTCGAAGTAGCCCTACTGGTTTCTTACGAGACAGGTCTGCCAGTCTCAAAATTCGGGGGGTATCTTCATAGTGCTTGTACCCCAAGGCCACTGCCGTGTCCTCCGTCATGATGTTTACTCCTGATCCCGAGTCGATGGGTATGGACTTCATCATACATCCCGCGATCTCAATCTCAATTTTTGGGGCACCTAAGTCTTCATGTTCCACGGAATACATCATGGGTAACTTGTTTCTTCTTAGAGCTCCCGGCTTATTGGTCTTCAATACTTGGATGAGAATCTTCTTGTATACTTTGTTGTCATCCAACAATTGCTTCATAGATATGTTTGCCCTGACTTAGGCAAGGTCCACCACGGGATCGTAGTAAGTGTGGGGCGTAGCCGCCCATACCTCTGGTTCTGATCCCTTTGGGTCGCCCCTTATTAGAACCTGTAACAAACAAGTTACACAAAGGTTGTGTTATTGGTACAGAATTACAATTCGTTCCCAAGGGAATGAGGTGTTATCTTGCTGTCAACGAGGAATATGAGTGTTTATGCTTCTTTTGAAGACTCTGGACATTTACAGTCCGAAGAGTACTGTGACAAAGTAGTCCAAGACCACTTAGTCGAATTGACAATCCACTACCCATCCATTACATTGCACAGAATTACACATGTAATTGAAATGTCACTCCAGATTTACTGATTGGAGTTTGATCACTCCTTTACAAGCTTTCGCCGAGACGATGTACTCGATGAAGTCCTAATGCGAAGTGAATCCGACTATGGCTCATGGACGAATACATGGGTATCTTCATAG
Organism: Marchantia paleacea; assembly: GCA_014180765.2. Taxonomy (NCBI): domain Eukaryota; kingdom Viridiplantae; phylum Streptophyta; class Marchantiopsida; order Marchantiales; family Marchantiaceae; genus Marchantia; species Marchantia paleacea. The sequence goes on from MUAA02000123.1 coordinate 138,574, forward strand.
GTATTGCGCACCAGTCAAGGTCAATCGAACGTAATATTCAACAGCTTCCCAAGCACTTTGTTCTACCTTGACTACAATTATGGTTCTCAATGAACACTTGTAAAGAAAGCGATAATCCTTCTCTAACACTACTCCTATTTATACAATCTAAGTACACCGATTCCTAATCGTCGCCTACACAGATCGTGCCCTACTACTCCTACGGAAAATTGCTGATCCCTTCAATGACGCCTCTTCCCTCAATGCAAAAGCATCGATGCTCATCTGCAATTCCCTGATGTCCTCCGCGATCTCCTTTCGATGGACTCGCATTGCTTCCTGGAATTTGCGTCCCATGGCTTTGTACATCTCCTTCCTTCGATCCTTCTGATCGCAAGGGGTGTCCATCACCACTGTCAAACAATCCAATCTTTCAGCCTCCACGTCGTCACATCGAGCAAAACGGTATTGCGAGCATCTACTCGTCAAATCTTCTAATCTAGCCGGCCTCTCAACATCGACTTCATGCAATTGCTGCTTCGCCCTCTTCAATTGCTGTTGAAGCTTCTCATTCTCCCTCTCTACAAACTTCACCTCCGCGCTCCGAATTTTACAGACTTCACTGTAAGTCTACTTCATCGTGATAGCTGCTTGAGCGGCCTTCTTCTTCTGCTTCTCCAAACGCTTCACAGACTTTGTCAACTGCTTTATAGTCTCCGCCTGGTACTTCTTCCCTCGAGCAGTGCGGTTGAGCAAATGAATCAGGTCCATGTAACCGTCCTCCTGAGGATTCCACCCCTGAATATAACTACTATCCATCTCATTCAACTCCATCAGAATTGGCACTACCACGCTCTCCAGCTTCTGTGCCAAATGTAACACCGAAGAAAGCTGTTCTTCCACTGTTACCTTGGTCGCTTTTGCCTTAGGCCTCGACGCCTTCGGTACTGTGACCTCCGGGTTGACTCTCACTCAGGTTTACCTCCGATGGCTTTTTGGAAGCTCATCATGAATCTAGAAGGACTTAGTCCCACCCTTTGCCCATGATCCTATTGCTCACTCTTACACAAACTCTCAAAGTCCAAGCTCTATTATGCACATTATCACCAAGAGTAAGATATCACTCAAAAGGAAAGGGATACTTTGGTAATCAAAGTCTTCATTGAATCAAGGCTCCACTCCGAACATGACGTCTCCAAGAACCAAGCTCCCCAAAACTAAGACCACCACACTATCTTCTCCCAAAACTAACTTCCATTGAAAAACTACTTGAGAGGTGCTTCTCAACCTCTCTATTTATACTACTTAGAATCTTACCCTAGTAACTACAAGTAATCACCATGTAACTTCCTCTTACCAAGTTTAAACGAGGTAGAGATCACAAACCCCAATGAAAAGGGTACATGGCAACATGCAATTGGTCCACTTGGATCTTCTAGAAGCCCAACTACTCCCTAATTGACTTCTAGTGTACCAAGTCAATCTCGCCCCTAGATTTAAGGGTGTTCACCAAGTCCAACCAATGAAAACTAGTCCAAGTCAAGGGAAGTCAAGATACCCATGTGATGGAATCTATTCCTTGATTCCTACTAAATAACAAAATAGTAGTTCTCATCTACCACACCAAAAGTTACTCTATATTTTCCTCCAACTTAACCATAACTAGCTAAATATAGTCATGACTAAAATAAACTTAGGCACAATTTAGATATACTTACATTTTATCCTATATGTACAACCCTGGGTCTTACAGTACTGGACTGCTCGGCCTTGCAATTTCCTTCAACTTTCTCTTCTTGTTGACAGGCTCTGCAACTATCTCCACACTGTGACTTCTCTTCTCAATGATCCCCATAGAGTCGTCTCTTCCGAATACAGCTTCCTCTGCATCCTCCAACACCTTAGCTCTCTCCCCCGAGGATATATCCTGACGAGTTGGTTGCACTGGTGACTGCACACTGTCATCTTGGTGGGGTTACTCTGTACGTACAAGTCTGGTAAACTTCAACGGGGTCCAGAAACAAGTAGAAGGACAAGATCCCTTGGAATTTATTCACTTGTTGCATCTATCAAAAGTTTGAGGTTTCATCAGGTCTAAACCAAAGTCTTGATTTAGACCAAAATATTACATATTACATGCACAATATTACATATTGTGCATTTGAACTTCGTTGATTTATTTGTATGATGTATATATATAATTGTAATACATATATTTCATATAATTATTAATTTGATTAATAATTTATTTCTTTAACTTATTTAATTTTTTTGAATTTATCTTGCTCCGTAAAAAGAACATTAGCTACACTAATTCAGTATGCTTAAAAAATACCTTTGGTATAAAAATAACAACCTAACAAGGTTTTAAAGTAATTTTGAGGTCTTATTGCATCTTGTCAGTCATACTATTTGTCATTCAGCATCGTTCTCACTTCAAACATCGGCTTTGTCCACATCATTTTGGAGTTGTCACAAAAAGAGATTGTGTGGCTGTATTGTTGAGCATTAGAGCACTCATAGATATCCATCCGGATTGGGTTGTCTTGCAGGTGGATATTGAGAACAGTTTTAATAATATCTCATATGCATACATCTTTAGAGAGCTTAGGAAGGCTGATGAACGTTTGACAAACTTCATTCGTGTCATACGGTTCTCCTTCTTCTCTCTTCTATCATCATAGTTTTTTCACATGAGGGAATCACTAGTTTATAGTCCACCACTGGTACTCGATAAGGAGATCTTTGGAAGGACTTCTATTTGCCATGGCTCATTATAGAGCTCTTTTGTGTATTATTTTTGGATGTATCAATTGTGTGTTCCACTTCTTTGCACATGATACACACATTGTGCACCATGTAGACTAGACAAGCTTTCGATTACTTGACTATGGAGTTTCATTTTGTACTCTTGAGAGTGTGAGAAGAAGAAAATTATTTGAAAAAATTTTCTTCTTCTCACACTATGAGATTAGAATTTCCATACAATTAACAGATCATCTCTCCATCTTGAGGAGGAATTGAGGTTCATACATGAACTTATCAAACACATGCATACATATACTAAATCCACAATGTAATCAATATTTTATTACATTTGGAAGAAAATTTCAGTTCAATATCTGGAAATAAAATTTATAATCGTTAATAATGAAATTTTTTAATACTTGATTCATTATATACATTAATCAAATATGTTAATGCACAAAAATATACATCCTTGCAAAATCAAAACATATATTCATATGCAAAAAATAAAATAACAGATAAAGTAACAAACACATGAATATAATTATCTTCATATATTTTTAAATTTTAAAGTAAATTTTTTTCGATCCTCCAATTTTATACCAAATATAAAGCCTATTGCTTGGCAGTATCCAAAGGAGGATATATATTTGCTGGATCTGTTTGGAGGGATTAACAAAGGTTTGATTGCTATTTTGTAGTTTGGCATACAAATACATCGATACTTGTATGTGGAACGAGATGAGATTGCAAGATATATCTCATTACGTCATGTGGCACAGTTGGTGCGGAGATACCCAAATCTTCTACTATTGTTGATGGATCAAGGATATTAGCAGGCCTTGCCATCAGATATTTTGTTACTGGGGGCGTAAGACCTTACTCGGCATGACACCATACATTTGGTTATTTTGTTGAACAGTTGGAAACCATAGTTACGCAAAGTCTCTTCTTTAGCCTGCCATGTTAGAGGCACACACGAGCTAGTAATAATCATGAGCTACAAAATTCACATTCTAGCAAAGAACTTATATATTCTCGGAGTGCTAGTGGGATCTGAGGACTTTGTCTCATGCTACCTAGACATAGCTCTTACCGAGAATATTATGCATGCATATCAACTTCCTCTACTAGATGGTCCACATGTGGATCATATAGTAGATCTTATATTTGTAGTTGATAAAATTCATTTTTTCTTTTAATGTTATTATATGATGAGAATTACAAGGAACTAAAGATTTTTTTTGGTTTTATGAAATTTCATAAATTGGTGTTTAAAATTTCATATTATTTTAGCAAAAGAAAATTTTTATTGAATAAATCCATGTAAAGACAAACCTAAATCAATAGTTATCAATTTTTGAAAAAAATTGGGATTGTATAAGTGATAGACTTGCAACATGACTGAAAATCTATCATGAAAATGCTCGTTGACCTTGAGATCAATGTAATACAAATATAGGGGAGGAGGAATCAAAATATAAGCGAGAGATTCTAGAGTGTATGAAAATCATCCTCCGAAAGTAAATCCACCTTAAGGGTATTTCACAATTTTATTTGTTAGTTGTGGAGGTCTTCATTTCCAGAGGACTTGTCATAATCCTTGACATCATGATGGAGTTAGACACAAAAATCTTTCTCCTACTCCAAGTCAATCGCAGGATAAAGGAGTAATGTCTATTAATGTGTTTCCTCATCAATGCACGTTTGAAAAGATAGAGAGAGCTTTATGAGTTCAGAAGTAGATATTGTTGCACATGATAAGAAGAAAGCAAGGTTTGCATAGGAGTCAATTTCAAGGGAGGATCAACAACGTTGGAGCATTTGATCTAGTGGTGTGAGATAATTGAAAAATCAAGAAAGAAGTTGGGAATCGATAATTTCTCCATTTCATCCATCCAATTTAAATACAACGTGATGGAGGATGTGAAGAATCAAAAGACAATATAATTGTTGGTTAATTGATTGCTCTAAATTCTATTTTGAGAAGGGAGTTGAAAGGAGGTTTAAGCTCGAAAAGGAACAAGAAGTGAAGATCTAAGGAGAAAACTTCCATGGTGAATATTGGAGTAGAAGTGATGGATGTTATTGCTTTGGAGGTATGTAATTAAGCTTCTCATATTGAAGTATTTCTTAATGGAATGACATTTTGGATGTGTTGGTGGATGGAGGATTTTTTGTGAACGTCATGTCGGAATACTTGTTGAAGAAGTTAGGGATGAAGCCTTCAAAACCTTCCAGCATCATTGTTGGCATGGTCAACATGCAAAAATGTGTCACCCATTGGAGTGGCGTACAAGATGGTAATAAGTGTGATGGGAGTTTAAACCTTTTTAAATACTTGAGGAGTCTAGCTATGACTTGTTGTTAGGAATACCTTGGTTAAATGCGGTGATGACTATTGATTGATGGCACAAGGGTTATCTTCGTATAGGGTAAAAAAAACCAAATGAAAGTTGCTCTAACAAGTGATGGAGGAACAATATTAGACTTGGATAGGCCCTAAACCCTAAACCCTAAACAGTGATTATTAGGAGTTTGAAAGTCAAAAAACTGGCAATTTTTCAAAAGTTGACATCGATATGTTGACTAAAGAGGAGACATCATCTAAAGACACTTTAGAGTATGATGTTCAAATATAAGTTCTTGGTACAATGGATATACTTCCTAGGCCATGGTTGATAAAGGATCCTAACAAGACAAAGATGACTGAAGAGGAGATTACTCTGTTATTCTCCACTCTCAAGTTTGATCCCAAGGTTACTACGGAGGAGATGGTAATATTCTTGGATATATTTCACAAATACATCCATGTTTTTGCTTTTAGCTATAAGGATTTGAAGCAAGTAACTTTTCAAAACTCATCATATTGAGTTAGAGTATAACGATTGTCTAGTACATCAGAAATAATATTGTATAAGTTCATCTATAGTTGTGGTGATAAAGGAGGAGATCAACAAGCTAAAGGAGTCAGGTTTCATCTTTGAGGTAGAGAATTCTTAATGAGTTTCTTTTATTGTGATAGTCAAGAAGAAAATTGGTAAACTACGTGTATGCGTAGATTTCAAAAAGTTGAATATTGTCATAAAGAAATATTATTATCTTTTATCTTTCATAGATGACATTTTAAAGGAGATGGTAGGTCAAGAGTGATATAATTTTGGAGATGATTTTAGTGGTTATAATCAGATTTAAATTGTTCCTAAGATCAGCTCATAATCACTTTCTTCACACCATATCGCCTCCTCTCCTGTGGCGTCAACCACCCCATGCGCGAATACATATGCACCAAGAAGGAGGAGATGTAGATCACTCCTTTCTCTCCCGCTCGCAACCTCTGTCCCATTGTTTGCACATTACGAGCAAAGATCTCTCCCCAATTAACCTTGATCGATCTGCCGACAAACCCCTCCACTATTCTCACCTTATGCATGCTTACATAAGTAGTGCATTGTGGTGAGAAGAGTTGATTCAAAGTATACATTATCTTCCGTCGGAAGTCGTCATGAATAAGATCAATCTTGAAGCCATTTGTACCCTTCCTCTCCCGAGGGTCAAACCATTTAGTCTCATCGAAGTTGAATCCCGTGTATATCTCCAACCCTTCCCAGTTGACTCCATCTTTCTCTTTCGAGTAATCCCTTCCTAAGGCTTCTGCCCAAAGCAATGCATCACACAAATCTGGGTGTCCTCTCTAGCCTATTGGGTTGACTGTCTTCTTGACTCGAACTTCTTCGCACAATTTTGGATACACATAGTCCCAACGCCATGCCAAGAACTCACCGCCCAAGTTCTTCAATCGTGCTAACTCTCTGGCTGACCACTTTGGCTTTGGCACCAAAGGTCGATATACTCATGTCGGCATCTTTTTCACCGGCAATTGAATAGCTTCACGAGCCCCCGATCGAATGACTGATTTCCTCTTCATTTCGTTTTTTTGACTCGTCGGCTCGTGCTTGCTCCTCCGCAGCTCGTCGCACTCGTTGATGTTGTTACTAACTGCCCTAATCCGTTCGACACTTCAGACGTTTCTTAACAACTCATTCGTCTTGGCCTTATTCGTACTTATTTCTCCTATTCGTATTCGGCGGCCCAGAATTCCTCCCGAATATCGTGCATTTCTTATCAAAAACAAAAAAATAGTGTCAAAACCTCCAAATATGGCCCTACAATATAGGATAAAATATGAATATATCTAAATATGACTAAGTTTATCTTAGTAATGAATATATTTAGCTAGTTATGGTTAAGTTGAAGGAAAATATAGGGAAGCTCTTGATGTAATAGATGAGAACATGTATTTTGTTGTTTAGTGGAAATCAATGAATAGATTATATCACATGAGTATTTTGACTTTCCTTGATTTGGATTAGTTTTCATTGGTTTGACTTGGTGAGTATACTTAAATCTAGACGAGAGATTGACTTGATACACCAAAGTAAATTAGAAAATAGTTGGATTTTTTAAAGATCCAAGTGGATCAATTGCATATTGCAATGTATCATTTCTCATTGGGGTTTGTGATCTCTATCTCAATTAAACTTTGTAAGAGAAAGTTATATGATTATTATTTTTAGTTACTAAGATAAAAATCTAAATATTACAAATAAAATGGTTGAGAGTCATCTTTCAAGGGAGTTTTGGAGAAGTTAGTTTTGGGAGATTTGGATTTTGGAGAAACATTGTTTAGAGGTGAAGCCTTGTTTAGGTTTGGAGCGTTGTTTTGAAGAAACCTTTGATCATCAATAAAGGATCTCTACCTTTTGAGTGATATTTGAGTATTTATGAAAATTTTCATGAGATTATGGAGTCTTGAATTTAAGAATTTGTTTAAGTGGGTGCATTAGGGCTATGGTCATCAAGTTGGAACATGTCCTTATAAATTCATGATGAGATTCCAAAAAACCATCGGAGGTAAACGTGAGAGTTAGCCCAAAGATCACAGATCCCTCCAAATAGATCTAGCACACATATACTCTTCTTTGGATACTGCCAAGCAATAGACGTTGTATCTTAAGATGAAAGCTTAGTGGGAGTGGAAATAACTTTCTTTGTCTCCTTCATCTCTAAAGCAAAAAACTCACTACAAACCTAATGTATTACATGATTTGACATCTGTTGTAGATGCATACATGAAATACCTAGTGATTCATCCAATGTGGATGACACTATTCCACTAAGACTTGGTATGATAATAACATCTTATGGACCATGACTAATATGTGCATCCATATTTTCCTTCAACAAATCACTAGTCCAACACAAAAAGTGAAGGCCGCAACATATGCCAAACCTCCACTTAGTAAAGGTGAGAACCTGTAATGAATCGTACTGATAATCAACTCACTTGACCATCATTAGATTATCAATCTGGCCAATAAGAGATTGTCTTTTCCCAATAATCAATGGTAAACCTTATCGGGTATAACACTATCACAGCCACCAATACATCATAGGACTCTACAAGTGTAATTATAGCACGTGGTTGCATTGTAGAGCTATCAATGACATGATCTGATTACATTTGCATAGTCAACTCTATCCGTATGATGTATGATGGCGGTGCATCATTAGAACCTTCAAGGGATGTCTGAATTTGAAATGCACATCTTTCCACGTTGATCTTTTGCAAATCAAGACCAAGCAATGTATCCTTATCTAGCATAAGGGGTTGTGCACCAAAATTCAATAACACTCGTTGAGATTGATAAACCTTTCCTGAAGGTCTGAGCAAATAGAAGACACCACTCATGTTATCCTATATCATTGCACTTGGTGACATCATGATATGTTAGTATGATGGTATGGCTGGTATCTTTATCATTCTAGCGGCAACAGCTTGCCAAGCTCCACTAGTAGATGTCTTAATCCCATGATCAACACTACTAGTGTTGTCACTATCTGTAGCAACCAACACATCCTTTTTGTTTTTGCGATGTATAGCTGCCAATCATCATACATGGGATGAAGATACTCCCAATGTCAATAAATCCTTGGCTAAGAAAACAAGAGAATGAACAAAAGTCTTTGCCGCCTCCAACATTTTGCTGGATGCTACCTCATACGATATTGATGGTTGGATCCTACTTGCTGCATCTCTAAGTACATCAACATTGACTTGCCCCCTAATCTCTCTAGTATTATATCTAAAACTCAATCTCCTAAGGATGTTCATGTCGAAACTCATGATAATCATCCATTCACATACCCTCCAAATGCTGGAATAATCCCTTCCAAGCCATAAATGGACATAAGAACGTAGAGTTACGCATCTACTGTAAATCACACCATGAGTCAAATTCATGTATGAAGTCATCTAACATAATGGTACCAATTGTATCCGAATATTATATGGGACCCTTGGTAGTCCCATAGATATCATCCATGTTCCAAAACAATGTGACACACTCCAAGATATCACCAAGCCAAACTCCTTCACTCTCTAACATCAAATCAAAGTCTTTTGTTAACCTCAAATGCCAATATTGATACCGAACTTCACTACGGATGTTTCCAATGCTAACCCCAACAGTCTCTTCTTTGAAAACTCTAGAGCATTCCACTCCAATACAAGTGATTCACATCCATAATCGTATAGCAATAGATCTCCAATTGGAAATAAAATTTACAACAAAAGGTACAAAAGGCATCACAAAGTGCTAACACAAGGGCAACCTGAAATCTACCATGTCCATATGCACTCATCCAGTCTATAAATCTGCAAGTTTTGTCTTATTGAGGACAAACATGAATAGTTTGACTAATATGCAAATCTAGACTCACTATCAACAGCACACAGGAGCACTAACACTCCAAACAACAAAGTACCAACACAAAAAATTATAGAACATAAAAAAAAGCCAAGATAGATTTATATCAATAACAAAAAACATAAAATACAATACTACAGATTAAAAACATCCATCAAAGGGGTCAAACCATCTAAATCATGACTTACATGGCCTAAGGAGGGCATTTAAAAAGACTAAAATTCAATTTTGGAGACATTCTACTCTCCAAATCAATAATATGATGTTTATTATTGTACTAAATAAGATTTTATCTTTTTCTATCTAACAAATTTTATTTTTACAAACGGACACCATTTGAAACTTCCATAGGATTTTGAAAATCTTTGACTCTAATTTTTGTTGAATCAGGAATCACTCCAAGAAGAGGAGAGCACACCAAAGAGACAAGAGAGAGTGTACAGGAATGAGATGGGAAAGGCTTCGCCTTCCCCTATATATATAGGGTGAGTACAGGGAAACCCTAATCTCATGTTAGCCCTAAATAGATATGTACCATCGATACGTAACAACCCTAGATCTATGGCATGTAGTCATCAGACACGGATCGACCTATATCAACTCGATGAGCTTGGGATATTAACACTCCCCTTCAAGCTCAACTGTACTGTAAGACCCAGGGTTGTACATATAGGATAAAATGAAAGTATATCTAAATTGTGCCTAAGTTTATCTTAGTCATGACTATGTTTAGCTAGTTATGGTTAAGTTGGAGGAAAATATAGAGTAACTTTTGGTGTGGTAGATGAGAACTACTATTTTGTTGTTTAGTATGAGTCAAGGAATAGATTCCATCACATGGGTATCTTGACTTCCCTTGACTTGGACTAGTTTTCATTGGTTGGACTTGGTGAAGACCCTTAAATCTAGGGGCGAGATTGACTTGGTACACTAGAAGTCAATTAGGGAGTAGTTGGGCTTCTAGAAGATCCAAGTGGACCAATTGATTGTTGCCATGTACCCTTTTCATTGGGGTTTGTGATCTCTACCTCGTTTAAACTTGGTAAGAGGAAGTTACATGGTGATTACTTGTAGTTATTAGGGTAAGATTCTAAGTAGTATAAATAGAGAGGTTGAGAAGCACCTCTCAAGCAGTTTTTTCAATGGAAGTTAGTTTTGGGAGAAGATAGTGTGGTGATCTTAGTTTTGGGGAGCTTGGTTCTTGGAGATGTCATGTTCGGAGTGGAACCTTGATTCAATGAAGACTTTGATTACCAAAGTATCCCTTTCCTTTTGAGTGATATCTTACTCTTGGTGATAATGTGCATAATAGAGCTTGGACTTTGAGAGTTTGTGTAAGAGGGAGCAATAGGATCATGGGCAAAGGGTGGGACTAAGTCCTTCTAGATTCATGATGAGCTTCCAAAAAGCCATCGGAGGTAAAACCTGAGTGAGAGTCAGCCCGGAGGTCACATTTTTGGTTCCGTTGCCGGGACCTCGGCCTAGAAGGAGAAGAGATGTTCGAATCCAGTTTATTGCCCGTGAGAGCGCAACGATGAGAACTCATATGGAGAGGACTGTGGGGGAAGAGCGAACCGAGATCATGATGCATAGTAATGTACCATTTGTGTATCCGTAGTGTTATATGATAGCCTGGAAGTTATTTTGTACATTTTGTTTACTTAAGTGTTGTTTGGGATGAGGCGAGAGTGCTATAGTATGTATTTGGGAGGAAAACTTTATTTTCCAAAGTTTTTCCGATAATTTTATTGATTTTAGATTAGTAGATAGGATACGTTTTGCACTTGAAATAACATTCATATCATGTCTAGATCAAAAGTTATGATGTTTAGAATTTGCTAGGGTCTTGATGGGTTTTGAAAGATAGCTCTCGGGAAAAAGTGTACAGAGCTTATCAATTCGTGCAAGAATTGAATCAGGATTTGAAACTTTGCACGATTGTATATCAGGAGCTAAGCTACATGTGGGTTCAAATTTCGTTGAGAGATCATTTTTATTGAGAAAGTTATGATACCTGAAGTATAGGGGGGTATAAAAGTGAGCAAAACTGCTTTACTTTTCAGATTTACTTTTTCCTTGTTTATGGTCATTCCGAGAGAGTGAGTGCATGAGTGTTTTGCATAGTGAGGATGACTTGACACTCATTGGAAAATGGGAGATCAACCTCTTTGGAAGATCCGGTTATCTAAGATACCTCAAGGGCTGGACGTGATTGTTTCAGCGGATTCGAACACGAGGGAGTTCAGAGTGGAGTTTGAAGAGAGGACACTAAAAAGTTCCCCGAGAGCGAAACGTGAGAGTTGCTTCTATTGTGGAGAGAGGGACATAAGCTTGTGAGTTGTCCTTTGAGGACCAAAGATCGGAGGAGGTTGAGAGAGACGAAACGTGGGAGAGCTAAACCTTCATCCGGGGACCATCATCTCCCCATGAATCCAAGAGTGGAAACTATTGTGAAAATTGTGGAGTGACCGGACTTCCCTTAGGACACGAGTGTAGTGGCGTGAAAGCTCTGTTGGAGTCACTAGTGGAGGGCTTTGAAGATAAATTGAGTGCAGATACCGAAAAGCTGAAATCTCAGGTGGCTCAAGTTCTAATGAAGATGGAGATCATTTTCAGAATGATCGAGAAGATGTCGATGAGGGTAAGGCTCATAGTGTGTTTAGGAGAGAGAGAGCCATGGCAATCTTGGACCAACCAATTCCGTTCATTTTGCCATTGATGAATTACTCTAGAATGGAGCTAGTTTTGTTTGTGTTGTATTAGGGAGTCCCGTATAAATTTCCAACAACAACGACAAAAGGAGTTGGAAATGGGGAAGCTTCCGGTGTTCTATGGGAGAGAGAAAGAAGATGTAGAATCTTTTGTGAGAGACTTCAAGAGGGCATGCATAGGAAACAATGAGAGAAGGAAACCCGAATGGGCTATCCTTTTGCCCGACTTCTTGGAGGATTCTCGCATTGAAGTGGTACAATGAGTACAAGAAGGAGCATGTGGAGGAAGACACTTGGGAGAGTTTGACGGAGAATCTTGTTGAAAACTTTCTTCCGGATGAAAGTTACGAGAAGCTGATGTGTGAAGTCACCTTTTGAAGCAAGGAGAGAGTGAGAAGGTGAGATCATACGAGAGAGAACGGAGAAATTTGGAGTCACGCTTTTCGTGTGGTGTTGAGAAAGAGTGAGACGAGGTCGAGCCAACCATGGTGGGGATTGTGGCGATGTTGACAAAGAACTTCATTGGAGGTTTGAAGCCTTAGATTCGAAGCAAGGTGAGATATGAAAAGCCCTCTTCTAAGGTTGAGGCTATTCGCATTGCTATTCGAATGGAGGAGAGCCTAGAAAGCGATGATTCTAGCTTGGTGGCTAGAGAAGCATCACCACTGTTGTGGTTAGAATGGCAACTCCTCATTTGTTGTTGCCGCGCCAATAGTAAATTCTCGGTGGTAGACTTGCACCATGAGTTGAAATCTATCACGTAAAACACTCGCTGATCTCAAGATTAACGTAGTACAACTATGGGAGAGGAGGAATCAGAATGTAGGGGGAGGATCTAGAGGGTATGGGAATTATCCTCCAAAAAGGAAATCCACCACAAGGGAACTTCACAGTTTCATGCTTTAGTTGTGGAGGCCCTCATTTCCAACTGAATTGTCCTAATCCTCGACAACATGATGGAGTTAGACACAACAATTCTACTCCCCTGCTCCAAGTCAATCGAAGGATAAGGGAGTAGCGTCTATTGATGTGTTTCCTCATCAGTGCACGTTTGAGAAGGGAGAGAGCTCTATAAGTTCGAGTTGATATTCTTGCACACGAGAAGAAGAGAGCAAGATTTGCAGAGGAGTCCATCTCAATGGAAGATCAACCAAGCCGGAGCACTCGATCCAGTGGTGTGAGTCAACCGAGAGCACCGAGAAAGAAGTTGGGAATGGATGATTTCTCCATTTCATCTACCCAGCTCAAATACGACGTGGTGGAGGATGTGGGGAATCAAAAAGCCAATATAACTGTTGGCCAATTGATTGCTCTAAATCCTACGATAAGAAAGGAGTTGAGGGAGGCCTAAGCTCCAAAAGGACCAAGAAGCGACGATCCAAGGGGAAAGCTTCCATGGCGAATGTTGGAGTAGGAGTGGTGGATGCCGCTGCCTCGGAGGTATGCACTCAGGCCAAGATTGAAGTACGCATTAATGGACGTGATGTTTCGGATGTACTAGTGGATGGTGGATCTGCGGTGAATGCCATGTCGAACGCGTTTGTTGAAGAAGTTGGGGATGAAGCTTTCAAGACCTTCCAACATCATTGTTGGGATGGCCAACAAGCAAAAGGTGCGACCCATTGGAGTGGTGGACAAGGTGGTGGTAAGCGTGATGGGAGTTCAAACCTTGTTGTCCTTTCAAGTGCTTGAGGAGGCTAGCTACGACTTGTTGTTAGGAAGACCTTGGTTGAGGGTGTGAGGACAACTGATCGGTGGCATAAGGGTTACCTTCGTATAGGGCCGAAAAACCATCGAGTGAAGGTCCCTCTCACAAGTGGCGGAGGAGCGGTCTCAGACTCGGATAGACCTACAGTGATTACTCGAGTCCGAGAGTGAAGAAAGTGGTAGTTTTTCAGGAGGTTGACACCAACATGTCGGCCGATGAGGAGACATCATCTGAAGATACCTCGGACGATGATGTTCAAGTTCAAGTTCTTGCTGCAATGGATTTACTTCCTAGGCCGGGGTGGTGAAAGATCCCGACAAGATGAAGATGAGTGAAGATGAGATAACTCGACGGCTCTCCACTCTCAAGTTTGGTCCCAAGGTTACTATGGAGGAGAAGTCAAGGTTCTTGGATATATTTCGAAAATATATCCATGTCTTTGCCTTTAGCTACAAGGATTTGAAGGAAGTAACCTTAGAAACTCATCGCATTGAGTTAGAGGAGAAGGCTCGTCCAAGACGTCCGGAAACAACGTCGGATAAATCCACCAACGGCCTGTGGTGGTCAAGGAGGAGATCGACAAGCTAAAGGATGCGGGTTTCATCTATGAGGTAGAGAATTCTGAATGGGTTTCTCCTATTGTGATAGTCAAGAAGAAGAATGGTAAGCTACGTGTATGCGTAGATTACAAGAAGTTGAATGTTTGTCACAAAGAAGGATTACTATCCTTTACCTTTCATAGATGAGATTCTAGAGGAGGTGGCAGGTCATGAGTGGTATAGTTTTGGAGATGGTTATAGTGGTTATAACCAAATTCAAATTGCTCTCAAGATCAGCTCGAAACCACTTTTACCACGCCATGGGGAACTTTTGCCTTTAGGGTAATGCCCTTTGGTCTATGTAATGCTCCAAAGAACTTTTCAGAGGTTCATGAACAAGGTGTTTGAACCTTTTATTGGGAAATTTGTGCGAGATTTCATAGATGATTTTTGTGTATACGGAAGAAGGAGGATCATTTTGATCATTTGATCAAAATTCTACAACGGTTGAGAAAGCCAAGGCCTCGCTCAATCCAGAAAAATGCATTTTTGGATGTGAGGAAGGTTTGTTGTTAGGGCACATCATCTCCAAAGATGGTATAGCGGTGGATCCGAGAAAAGGTGAAACGCATCCTCGACTTACCTTTTTCGGTGACGTTGACCAAGTTGAGGCGGTTCCTTGGAATGGTGGGATACTATCGACGGTTCATCTTTTCCTTCTCCAACAAAGCTTATGCCTTGACGGTTTACATGAAGAAGGGGACGGATTACGATTTAATCCTCAAGGATGGAGAGGGCGGTGTATGTTCGAACTTCTTAAGAAGGCGTTGGTAACGGCTCCTATTTTAGCCAAACCAAATTGGGGTAAACCTTTCATTCTCTACACGGATGCATCAAACATTGCTATAGGATGCACTCTAAGCCAATTAGATGAAGATAGCCATGATCATCCAATTGCTTATGCTAGTAGACGGATGGTGCGGTGAGAGAAATCATTCAAAGGACGAAAGGGAGGCTTTAGTCTGTGATCTTCTCACTCAAGAAGTTTCGACACTATCTATTGGGAGGGAAGTTTACTATCGTTATCGACCACAAGGCTTTGAAGTACATTTTCAACAAGCCTAATGCCGAGGGTAGGATAGCCGATGGAAGTTGTTATTGGCGGAGTTTGATTACATCATTGAGGATCGACCGGTAAGAAACATGCCAATGCCGATTTGATGTCTCGAGCATACGATGAGGAAGGAGATCAACCGTGGATGATACATTTCGGATGAGGATTTGGTTGATGATGGACACCATAACAAAGGTACCGGCCTGAATACAAGGGGATATGGGATTTCATCTCGGAGGGAGAGTTTCCCAAGGCATGCATTCACGGGAGAGGAATGCATTGGTGAAGCGATGTGAACCTTATACCATCATAGAGGACGTGTTGTTTCATCAAGGAGCAGATGGACTACTCAGAAGGGTTGTTGGAAGGGAGGAGTCAATTCAACTTATGAAGGAGTTTCATGAAGGCTCGGTATGTGGAGGACACTTTGTAGGAAAGGTAATTGCATTTAAGATCCTAGATGTGCTATCATTGGAAGGGCATTTTCAAAGATTGTGTGGAATTTTGCAAGAGTTGTGATGTGTGTCAAGCTTTTGCTAAAAAGTCCATGAAAACCCCTCCTTTGACATCGGTTCCTATTTTAGGTCCTTTTGAGAAATGGGGAATAGATTTTGTAGGACCCTTGAATCTTACTCCTCGGGGTAACAAGTTCATTGTGGTAGCTACAGATTATCTAACCAAGTGGGTAGAAGCTAGACCTCTAAAATCTACTAGTGAGGAAGAAGTGGGTAGATTTCTGTATGAGAGGATAATAACTAGATTCGGATGCCCTCTAGAAATTGTATCTGATAGAGGTGGTGAGTTTGTTGGAAGCATTATACAAGCCATGCTAGGTCATTTCTCCATCAAGGCACGGGTGACTACTTCCTACAAACCAAATGCTAATGGGTTGGCGGAAGCGAACCAACTATACGCTTTGCATGATGTTGGCCAAGGATGCAGACATGGACGGGAGCAAGCAAAATTGGGACAAGAGGCTGCATGCTATCTTGTGGGAGTATCGGACGACTTGGAAGACATCAACAGGGGTACTCACCTTTCCGTATGGTATATGGTGTCGAGTCAAAGCTTCAATTCAATTTGATTTGACGACCTTCTTAACTATCCAACGGAAGTTAAAGAGGAAGAATGGAGTAGAAGCTATCAAATCAAGATGTCAACAACTGTTTTGATTTGGAGGAGGCTCGGTATGTGGGCCATGGTACGTGTGGAGCGGGCTCAACAATTGCAGAAGAAGTATCATGATAATCGATTTGGGACGAAGAAGATGAAGATTTTCAAAGAAGGTGATTGGGTAATGCTTTACGATTCCATTAGATATAAGAGAGCAAGAAAGAAATTTCTTCCAAAGTACTTTGGTCCTTTCATAGTTCACAAGGTGTGGGGAAACTTTACTTACGATTTGAAGGAGTTGGGAGGACGACATTTTGACCGGGTGAATCACGACAAGTTGAAGCCGTTTCATCGACGATCAGATTCTTTCACTCCGAGGACGGAGGAAATCTTGGTCCGGGGTAAATGTAAGACCCAGGGTTGTACATATAGGATAAAATGAAAGTATATCTAAATTGTGCCTAAGTTTATCTTAGTCATGACTATGTTTAGCTAGTTATGGTTAAGTTGGAGGAAAATATAGAGTAACTTTTGGTGTGGTAGATGAGAACTACTATTTTGTTGTTTAGTATGAGTCAAGGAATAGATTCCATCACATGGGTATC
This sequence comes from Marchantia paleacea, assembly GCA_014180765.2. Lineage (NCBI taxonomy): Eukaryota > Viridiplantae > Streptophyta > Marchantiopsida > Marchantiales > Marchantiaceae > Marchantia > Marchantia paleacea. The sequence goes on from MUAA02000123.1 coordinate 155,861, forward strand.
TTGACTTCCCTTGACTTGGACTAGTTTTCATTGGTTGGACTTGGTGAAGACCCTTAAATCTAGGGGCGAGATTGACTTGGTACACTAGAAGTCAATTAGGGAGTAGTTGGGCTTCTAGAAGATCCAAGTGGACCAATTGCATGTTGCCATGTACCCTTTTCATTGGGGTTTGTGATCTCTACCTCGTTTAAACTTGGTAAGAGGAAGTTACATGGTGATTACTTGTAGTTATTAGGGTAAGATTCTAAGTAGTATAAATAGAGAGGTTGAGAAGCACCTCTCAAGCAGTTTTTTCAATGGAAGTTAGTTTTGGGAGAAGATAGTGTGGTGATCTTAGTTTTGGGGAGCTTGGTTCTTGGAGATGTCATGTTCGGAGTGGAACCTTGATTCAATGAAGACTTTGATTACCAAAGTATCCCTTTCCTTTTGAGTGATATCTTACTCTTGGTGATAATGTGCATAATAGAGCTTGGACTTTGAGAGTTTGTGTAAGAGGGAGCAATAGGATCATGGGCAAAGGGTGGGACTAAGTCCTTCTAGATTCATGATGAGCTTCCAAAAAGCCATCGGAGGTAAACCTGAGTGAGAGTCAGCCCGGAGGTCACAGTACATCTTGAACTCCTAGACAATGTTGAAATGTAGCAAACGACTCTCTAGGTAAAGCTTTGGTGAAGATATCTACAACCTGATCTCCTGTATGTATATATCTAAGATCTACTACATCTGAAAGTACCTTCTCCCTAACAAAGTGATAGTGCACCTCAATGTGCTTTGTCCTAGCATGAAAAACATGATTGTTAGCTAACATCATGCTGCTAATGTTATCAGCTAGGATAACTGTAGTATTAGGATAATCTACTCCAATATCAGAAAGCAAATAACGAAGCCAAACTGCTTCACAAGTGGCTTTCATAGCACCATGATACTCTGCCTCTGTGGAAGACAGTGCCACGGTCGGTTGCTTCTTAGAAGCCCAGCTCAAAGCCGCACTGCCAAGTCCAAATGCATATCCAGACGTGGATCTCCTGCCAGAAATATCTCCTGTCCAATCAACATCGGTGTAGCCATGCAGGTTCAGCTCACCTCCAAATCTGTATCGAAGTCCAAGTGTGGACTTCACATAGCGGAGAATCCGCTTGACCCGTGGAGCATGCAGGAACTGACTGACTAGACCAACAGCGTAGCTCAAATCCGGTCTAGTGATAGTCAGATAAATCAAACTCCCAACCATCTGTCTGTACAGGCAGGGATTTTAACTTTCCATCGTCTAACTCTAGCTTTAGACCTTGTTGGAGATGAGTGTCTATTGGTTTACAATTAGACATCTTGAACTCCTTAAGCTTATCTAAAGCATATTGGCATTGTATTAGCCACATATCCTTTCCTTCTGTAATAAACTCCACACCAAGAAAGAATTTAAGATACCCTAAGTCTTGTATCTCAAATTCGGAACATAAGATACTCTTGATGCGAGAAATCATCTCCTCATGGTTCCGAGTGACAATAAGATCATCTACATAGATGGAAATCATCACTACATGAACTCCTTATCTCATGGAGTATAGCGATGAGTCGGAATGACAGACTACAAATCCAAGAGATATGAGAAATGAATTGATCTTCTCATACCATGATCTCGGCGCTACGTGGGAAAGAAACTTCGGATCTTTGTAACCAGTTGGTTGTTGTATGTTGACTTCCTCGCCGAGATCTTCATTGAGAAAGGCGTTCTTGAAGTCCATTTGATGCATTCGCCATCCATTGTTGACAACAATAGCAACCATCGTACGAATCGTTGCCATCTTGGCAACTGGACTAAACGTCTCTTCGTAGTCCACTCCATGCTTGTGTGTGTAGCCCTTGGCTACCAATCTAGCTTTGTATCGAGATACAGTGCCATCCGAGTTGCGCTTGACCTTGAAGACCCATATGCAACCAATCGCTTTCTTACCTTGAGGTAAGTCCACCAACTCCCATGTTTGTTGGTGACGAAGTGCAGCAAGTTGTGTCTCCATGGCTTCAATCCACTCATTTTTGTGCATCGCCTCCTCAAGCGTACTCGGTTCTGGCTCAGGAAGAACGTGAGTCATGTATGCATGATGATCAGCAAGGAAACTTCCATGCATAAATCTCTGAACCGGATGCCGAACTCTCTCAGATTTACGTAGGGCAATATCAGATGAATTTTTTGTCTCCCCTTGCTTCGGATCTGAGGTACCAGCTGCGTTGTTCTGGGAGGCTTCATCCAACGGATGAATATCGGTAATCCGTGGTGAGGACATCATATGTTGCAAAATAACATGATCCTGAAGACTAGGAGTCGGTCTGGATGGTGCTCGATGAACTTCATCTGTAGTAGCTCCAGGTACAGTAGACTCAGCTCTAGACTGTGTGACTCCAGAAACTCCACTCTGTAAAGGTACAGTGGACGGACTCCTTGGTGCGAGCCAAAGCGGGAAGAGTGGGTATGACTGGAACACTCGCAGGTGCATACCAAGATTGCAACTCTTCAAATACAACATCTCTACTAATATAGAATTGCCTAGAGGAAGGATTATAGCATCTATATTCTTTCGTATCTAAGGCATATCCAAGGAAAAAACACTTCTCAGCTTTCGGATCTAGCTTCTTGCGCTTCTCATCCGGAATGTGTACATAACAGATGCAACCGAAAACTTTCAGAAATGAGTAATCAGGCTTGTGGCATGTGAATACCTCCATCGGGGTCTTGTTGTGAATTTCTGCAATCGGAGTTTGATTCATCAAGTACACCGCAACGGGAAATGCCTTCCGCCCGTAGCGGTCTAGGTAATTTCTTCTCGCGTTCAACATAGCGCGGCGCCTACGCTATGTGACGATTCTTCCTCTCTGCAACGCCATTCTGTTGTGGAGTATAACTGCAAGTCTTATGACGATGTATGCCATGCTTACGTAGGTAAGCAGTGAATTCTCCAGATAGAAACTGGCCTCCTCCATCCGAACGTAGACAAAGGATAGATTGTCCAGACTGTTTCTCCACCAAGGTGTGGAAAGTCTGGAAAGCTGACTACACATCTGAAGAGCTCTTGCTCTTAAGGAAGTAAACCCAAGTGTAGCGAGAGAAATCATCAATGAAGGACACGAAGTACTCAAAACCTGATAAACTTGGTTGAGAAGAAGTCCATACATCTGTGTGCACCAGCTCTAGAAACTTGGTCGCTCTCCTACCTGATCCCTTAAAGGGTTGTCTAGCTTGCTTGCCGAACTGACAAGCGGGACACACTGCAGTGGGCTCAGCAGAAGTGAAGTTGGGCAAACCTGTGACTAGATCTGAACTCGGAAGAGTCTTCATTTTCTGAAAGTTCATATGCCCAATTCGCTTGTGCCAAATATCTATGTTAGATACTGCAAAGCCACTTTACGTAATGACGGGGAGTTGGTTTTTGACATGCTTGTAGCATCTAGCTTGAACAGGCTACCTTGAGCTACGATAGTACCTGTGGAGTCTTCGACAAAGCATCCATCTTTGTTGAAACGCACTTGGAAACTTTGTTCTACCATCTGTCCTACTGATAACAGATTTCGAGTCAGAGTAGGAACATGTAAAACGTTTCCAATTCTATAAAGATTAGATCCTGGAATATCAATCAGAATTTTACCCTTATGCTTGATCTCGTGCTTTGTATCATCGCCAGTCACCATGAACTTAAAAGTCTCCATAGTGTCGAGCGATGCAAACCATTCTTGATGCGGCGTCATGTGGCTGGTAGCTCAGGAATCGATCACCCAATCTGTATTAGGTGCGAAAGTATCATAACTCTGGTGTGTCATACTAAGTAGCTATTCTTCAGCAGCTACATGGCCATGTTGGCCTGAAGCGCGCAAATTGTTCTGACGCTTGTAACAATCTTTGGCATAGTGGCCATTCTTGTGACAGTAGTTGCAGGTGTTAACCTGCCTTCTGGCAACCGGTGGCGCATCTGGTTGGTTCGGCGTCTTGTTCTGCGCACAACCTCTACCACCACCATATCCGGCTCCTCTGTCACGACCTCTGCCTCGACCTCCAGAACCTGCAAAAAATACACCTTCTTGCGGGCTAGACGAAGCACTAGTACTGCCCAGGATTTGCACTTCTTCTCCCAACATCATTGGGACCAGTTCGTTGAACTTCGGAAGAGGTTCTCTGGTCAAAATTGACGTAATGAACTACTTGTACTCGGCAGGCAGTCCTTGCAATGTCGCACCGATAATCACAGTCGGATCAAGTTGAACATTGACAGATGCTAACTGATCTGCTAGTTGCTTGATGTGATTGACGTAGTCACTGTCACACATCGAGCCTTTCTTGACCGTATTGAATTGTTGCAGCAAGCTTCTGAGCTTCTGATCCCGAATGGAACATCTGTGATCACGCGTTCCAAGCTTCCTTGGATGTGTCACAAACTTGAATGTGACCGATCATGGAGCCTGAAATTGTGGTCGTAATGTAGTGGATGACTTGATACGATCGCTTTCTCCACTCACGTAATATTTGCTCACTGCGAAGATCACTAGCAACCACGATTGGTGCTTTCTCCTCCCCGGTCACAAGCTCCCATAGCCCCTAGCCTTGAAGAAAGGTCTTCATTTGAAATTTCCACGTTTGGAAATTGTTCTTGTCGAGTTTCTCTTCAGTGATCATGCTCATGGATTCTACCATGGTTGTGGTCACGAGTGGAAATCACGACCCCAACACGGCAAGTACCTGCACAGACACAAAATGAACACAAAGAACACCTCCGTGACTATGGCGGAAAAATAGCTCCTTTGCACCTCGATCAAGAAACATGCAAAACTCCAGAAACTGGCGAAATGCGCTTGTCTTGACCCGCAGACGAAGAAGGAAATGTGTTCGCGATTCTGCGCCTGCACAATACTTAAGCGAAAACGACGAAGAAAGCTTGGATTGAGCTGAAATTTTTCGTGGCAGGAGCTCTGACAGAGGTGAGCAAAGTTTCGTTTCTACTTGAGCCAAGGCTAAGCCTTGGCTCAGGTAGAAACCCTCAAACCTCTAAAAAACTTTGTTTAGACCTCCAAACAGCTCCTCAAAGATTTTGGAAAGGCGATAACTATCACCAACAACTCCAAATCACGAAAACTTCATGCCTACCAAATTCGACCATTTTGCATAAGACAACTCCCTTTAGAGAGTTGGGCAATCAGAAATAGGTCGAAAACGATCATCTTGACCTCCAAAAATGAGATTGAAGATTCTGAGAAAATACGAAACGGTTCCCCAACAATCTAATCGCTTCAGCGGGACAGCCTCCAATTCTGAGGCACACTCCTCACTGATCTCCATCACTCCTCTATGTCTAATCTACAAAACTAATGCTCCCACCAGATACCATGTTGAGGAACCGACTCTTCAGGAATCAATCCAAGAAGAGGAGAGCACACCAAAGAGACAAGAGAGAGTGTATATGAATGAGATGGGGAAGGCTTCGCCTTCCCTTGTATATATAGGGTGAGTACAGGGAAACCCTAATCTCGGGTTAGCCCTAAACAGATCTGTACCATCAGTACGTAACAACCCTAGATCTACAGCTTGTAGTCATCAGCCACGGATCGACCTATATCAACTCAATGAGCTTGGAATATTAATAATTTTGAATCCTTAAACATCAAAATTTTGTAATTATGACACTGCCAATTTTATGTTTGACATCTCTTTTCCCACACAAGATACGTTACATCTTTTATGATTTCATCAAATTTCAAATCAAACGTACACTATATGATAATCTTAAAGTATGACACTTCTATTTTTGACCCAAAAATTTCGAAACATAAAATCTTGGAATTTGAGCACTTTTGTTTATAATTATTTTCAAGATTGGCCATTTTTTATTTTAAGTCTGAAAGTAACTATAAGCATCCAGTCACTTTGTTAATTTTTAGCACCACTTCTGCCCTCCAAAGTTATTAATTCGGATTTAAGCACTAAAATAAAAAATAAAAAATATTAAAATTGATCAAACCATCTTTGAATTGACTCTACTTGTAGATCACCACCACATCTTTGCTCCATCAATGTTTTCATACTTTATAATAAAAATATTGAAGGTATCATTTATCAAAACTCACCTAAACGCCTTCAGTGCTCCAAGAATTCATAATTCTCCATCACAAAATCAAATTTCAGTTTTTGAAGTAATATTTTTCATTCTCAAAACGTCCATAAAAACACTTTGCTGAAAATTATAGCATAAAAGAGAGATTATAGTGGAGCCAAACTCACTTTGTGCTTCAAAGATTCAAGATTCTTGCACTAGCTACTATCCATCATAATCACATTCTCAAAGGTTCAACTTCATAAATTGCATCCCCATAAATCCTAATTTAAACTCTATCCTTTGAGCTGTAAGTCTCATAATGGCATTGCCTTCCCTAACACAAACTCATGTAGTTAAGTAGTGACATCACTAATTAGGTAGATACATGCACACATACCTAACTAGGGATGCCGTTACATAAGTCGTGATATCATGCTTTTGCTCTGGAAATGATGAAGGCTCATGAATCTTGGCTCGACTATGCATGAAGACTTTTTGACTCGCATCGATTACTTTTTTTACAACGATAAGATTCCATCTTGGCTTGGTCCACCCATCTACATCTTCAATACTCACATGTGAGTAAGATACTTAGATGTAGCATGGATGCATATGACTTGTTGCCCATTCGGAGGGCAAAAGATAACTATCCATGATATCATTATGGATGTGGTGTTTACTATGATGCAAGAGGATGGATACCTCACATATTGGTATGCCCACTTGGATTAGGGCATACCTATACTTGGTTCGGAAAGATCACATTACTGTTGTAATTTGGGTTAGAGATTCTACACGTGACACGGTTTTAGAGCAGATTATTACCCATCCTCATAGATGGGCAGCGAGTGGAGCGATAACAATGAAGGTCTCGAAGTATGGGAGTATGCAAAGCAATCATCTCTTTGTTCCTCTAGCTTTGGAGTTATATGGAGCTATGGATACCGACTTTGACATGATCGTGAGAGACTACGCGAGAGCCTATCAAACTAGACACTCTCATTAGCTTATCATATAGCCTATTTCAGATAACATGTTTACATTTCTCTATAGAGAGTACTAGCTGGTGTAATGACGTTAGGTGATGTTTCTTGGGATGATCTTTTGTCGTGTGTAGACCTTTGACCTAGATAATTTTGATATCTTAAGTGAAGTATGATATATTTTACATTGTGATGCTATTGGGCCTAGCTCCATGTTATGGGTTTGGTTGTTTGTAGATCCATATAGTTTGGATATCTTACGTGCACTAATATATATATTTCCCATTGTGATGCTAGTGGGGGCTAGTTGTTACACATTTGGTTTCAAACATGTACAACTTGATGGGGCCATGCCATTCTTTTTTGATATTTTATTTTGTCATTACCCTTAAATTTAAAAAAAAATAAAATTGCTTCATTCTATATGTTAAGACGTCTTGAAATCTACGAGGACTGTGTGAATTCTGTCACTAACTAAAACAAAATCAAATACGCCAATTCATGTAGACAAGTTGCCCTCTGACAACATTTCACAGGAGCCTAGTCTTGTCAGAAACGTTATGAAATTCCTCATCTTTTTACAACCAGTCAGCACGTACTGTATTCGGTAAACAATAAATTTATCACAAGTTTCCAGTTCTAAAAGAAACAGCGCATTGATTTTCCATGCATGAATAACCCGTTGAGCAATCCATAGGACTCTCTAGCTGCGGAAAGTTCTTAGTGCTACTGTTTCCTTGACACAGGCCGCGAAGCTACAAAGTGGTATGGGAAACTGGACTCGTAAGGACGGATTTGGCTGGCTTATTCAGTTTGCTGGTTTTATCTCAGCACCAGCCAGATTCGGCGTCCTTCGCAAATGCCTTCGGCATTTCTGTCATGTGTACAGCTTTCTGAATCTTGTTTCCAACATTTAATATGCGATTAAGTAGAAGTGAACTGCAAATACAGGGCCTCTATATATTGCTAGGGAATGAGACATCTTTTGGGTGCTAAGTATGACTGTAGATTCCACTTGAGAGTGTGGGCACTGACACATTACCGCAGAATTTTACTTCCTCGTACCCCAAAAACTCTAAAATTACTCTATTATACCCCGATTTCACAAACAGTCACTGTCGTGTATGGTCACTGAACAGAGAACTTTCGTTTGTGACAAGAGTGCTTACTAGAACAATGCCAAATTCTTTGATTGATGACTTTTTTTTCAAGTGCAACGCAACGGCAGAACGCAGCTCACCGACCCCTTCCAAGTACAGTTCTTTCCTTATTCAAATAAGGAAAGACACTCTAACAGCGACAGCTGAGAGCGAGTTAGAGAGAGAGAGAGAGAGCAGCCACCGTGTTTCTTTGTCATGTTGAGGTTCATCATTCTATGTTTTAGAGCGTATTTCAACTTGGAGACATTAGATTTTAAAGTCATTACATCCCACTTGGAAATAACTGTTCCTGAGTCAAATGACACACCGACACAAGAACATGACCGAATACCGAGGTGGTTCTTAAGGTCCGACCTCCCAGGGTTCGAGGAAGTAATGTTTACGGTTTGGGGGATAAGAGAATAATTTTACAATTTTTAGTGTATGAGGAAGTAAAAACCTTCAGAGTACCGACATGTACAGAAGTGCTCTCCTCTGTAGTGTAATTATGTAAGTCTCTTTTCCCATATACTAACCGAGTCTCCTTCGAGTTTGAGGGTCCTGGATACTCTCGAAAGATTCATACTGACGTTCAAAACTCTTCTCAAACCTTACATGATTTATTAATGTACAACGTGTACGGTAGGTTGTGCGTGCCTAATCAGTGAAATATTATTTGCATATCGGCGCTACAATTGCCAAGAACTGTGAAAGTACTATCGACATTCTGCAATCGTCGAGACTACATTGTTGTGAGACACGTGAGCGAATAGCTTGGAAGAAATTTCGGAATGGTTTCGGTGAACGGCGTTCTGAAATACAATAGGTTGGTATGTTCACACTTTTTGATCTATAGCAAAGCTGACATTACTGTTTACCGATTCAGATTTCCTCTTCAGTGAACAAGAACAAACAGTCACTGCTGCTGCTACACTTCAGCATTCGCGTGCAGCGCGAAAATCTGCTCTACAGGGTGCAACTCGATATACACCTTTATCAACCATGAGTTTCTTGCTAGACCTCAGTCTCTATCATCCTCCACCAGTCTGAATATCTCTGATTGATCTAGGTTCTGGTTTCCAGTCAAAGAAGTCAACAAGAGCAGGAGGGAAGAAAATGACGGTTGAGATGCGCGGCAACTGCATGCTGGTATCCGAAGTTGGAATGATTTCACAGCCTCGATCCCACCCTTTGCCCTACTATCAACCTAATCGTCATCCTCATCCAAGTGAATCAGCCCATATGTAATGATATCTTGATGATGCGACTGCTCTTTGCATGTGGTTGAGACCGTGGAGGGTGGAGGATGCAGGTACTATTGGCATGCTCTCACAGGCTCTTTATGTTTAAAATGATGTTTTATCTGCTTGATCAGAGATAGTTATTCTCGTGGTTTAGGTTTTGGATCGCAACAATTGATTGATACATGGCAAGAGAAGCAAGATTCGATGAAAACAAAAAAAATAAAGTGATGCTCCTCAAAGGTATGGGCTCATAACCTAAACTCAATAACAAATGAACTGAAAACACAAAGCAATGTTCAAATTGGTTTACTTGATGGATAAATAGATATACAGCAAAAGTGACCCTTGAGTGATGCTTATGGCTATCTTGAGAACTTGGTCTTACATGTAAGAGTTATGTATGAATGCCACCTACCTACCCACTAGCCAACTGTCTTGTATTTTTGCAACAGCCCACACACCTATATGTGCATGATAGTCTAGTATGACATAAATCTGTGGATAGCGGCCAATAAGAAGGCGTCACTAGGGTCAACAGAGTACGGTGAAAGGTCAAAAGGAACCTGGATCAAAGCATTAGAAACACGGAGAGACTCTATGATTGCCTACAAGAAATACACTTGGCAAAAAGGAGGAGTGTTGTTTAGAATGACACTGGCCTCATCCTTCATCCCCATTCCGGACTCTCTTGAAGACCCATCTGTGCGGTTGGAAATGCTCGAATGGTTTCAAGTGCTTGCTGTGCCAGAGTAACTAATAAATTTGACTTTCGCGATCTGTAAAATAGGTAGTGAGTGTTGGAAGGCTCGTGTGTCAAGTAAGCAGAGAACACGGCGTTAAGGAGTGTCAATGGCTGCACCCCCACCTCCGAAGGGATGGAAAGTTGAGTACGCAAAGTCTGGAAGGGCAATGTGCAAAACTTGCAACACTCTGATCGCTAAGGACTGTCTGCGCATTGCGAAAGTAGAGAAATCCTTCCAGTATGATGGATTGATGATGGTAAGTGTCATTAAAATCAGACACAGGGTTTTCTATCGAGCATTTCCACTGCTTTGAATACATGGTCTTGATTGGGAAGTTAACCTTATACAGTAATTCCTTTGGGTAACTAGCATAGACAGGCCATTGTTTCAAGATCACACTTCATAACAGTAGTGTGTAATTAATAAATCTCACATAGAGACAGAGAGGAGGAAACAAATCTCGCAATTATTAAACATAGCTTTCTGCAAGTTTTGAACGTTCACAGTAAAATTTAAAACGTATTCAGAATGTATAACTCATCTTGTAAGGTATTTCATTTGACCCTCCAGCTTTTACGTCAAAACACGCCCTTTCGGCTATTATTTCCGATCTCGAAAATCTGCTCATCCTCTATTCTCTGATGTACAGATGTGGCACCATATGGATTGTATTCAAAGCAAGCCCGGGCTTCTTAAGTCGTGAGTATTCATCTTTCATTCGATATCAGTTTTCTACATCAGAATGAGTTTGTTAGCACTGTGATCTGGGAGGCGCAGTTGAACGATCAGTACTTTGGTTATCGATGGTTTGGTATTTGGAACTTTGGTTATCGACGGATCTGGGACCACATAACGAACAGAGCTAAAATAATTGATAACTACTGGGTCTGATAGTAGGTTTTTTTACTTTGTTCAGATCCTCCGGGTACCTGGATCCTTGGATGGAGTATTTAAGAAGAAACTTTGTTGTTTGCTACCAAGAAAGTACATTGACTACCATGGCGATATGTGATTCCTTACAGGTTAGCTGATATAGAGGGAGCAAATGATATACGATGGGAGGATAGCCAGAAGCTGAAGAAATACGTTGAAGACGGAGGAGGAGAGGAGGAAGAAGAAGCTGGAGGCGAAGACGATCAAGGAACTGGAGAGTATGCATGCGAGATTTCAAAAAGTTCCAGAGCTCTGTGCAAATCCTGCAAGGAGAAAATCACCAAGGGAGAAGTAAGTATCCGTGGTTTGGAGTTTGTAAGTAATGCAGAAAGACAATTACCTGCCTATGCGTTAACCTCTAATTTCCTACGTGTAATTTATTTACTAGATTACGTTGATTGTTTACAAGCTAAGATTTTTCCTTTTTTAAGGTACGCGTGTCAACAATTGTGGACACTGGAAGATTTGGAAAAGTTCCTGCCTGGAGGCATGCAAAATGTTTCGTTGACCTGGGATGGTGGAAGGAACCGATGGAGGATATTCCTGGCTGGGATAGCCTGGGTGCAGACAAACAAAAGATTTTGCATGATCTTGTTAAGACTGGCAATATGAAAAGGTAAAAAGTTAGCATATTGAAGAGTTGTTTTAAGTGGGATATCGGGTGAATAGAATGTTTTTTTCCTTCTGCATCATGTGGTGCTCCTGATCTCAATCTTCAAAACTTGACTGCATGGACTTCAGTCAGAGAGGTCAGGACTCAATTGAAAAGGAAGCATGTAATCATCAATGGTGTGAATATAGACCTTCTTGTCCAAATGCAAAGCCGTGGAATAAAAAGTCACTCGTACTGCAGCTTTTGAACATTGAAAGATGTCTTTTCGATTTGATGATGAAATACTGCCGCTGTCCCTCCTACAATTAAATTGACACTTCTCAGGAGTATAATATCTGAAATTTTCCTAATAAACAAATAAAGTAACTAATTTGTCGTAGTGAGAATGCTGCTACACTGTCAGCTACGATTACCTAGTAAATGATAAGTTGTTTATCAGGTACATTTCAGAGATTGTGAATAAGCTTTAGTGTTTCAGAATCCGAATTATAACCTTAAAAGTTTAGAACCAAGAATGCAATGGTTAGCTTATTTGCACCGGAGTTGCTTGCGGACACAGCTGGATGATCTGGATAACATGCCTCCAGAAAACTCCATAATAAAATCTTCTTTCTTCTTCACCAACGAATATTTCAATTTGCTCCAAGAATCCACTCCAAATAGAATCTATTGTAGCTTAAATAACTAAATATCAGCGTGGGCAGAAACAAATCCATAAGAGTGAAAAGGACGTCAAGAATCTTTGACCACTGTAGCCATTAGGACCATTAGCAGTCTCCATGTACCGTAAGTGGAAGTGATCATGATCTCAAGATTAATGTACCATCTTATCATGTCACATCAGGATTTCTATCATTGAACATCGTTCCAGTTAGGTGACCATCACTCATCTCCTTTTCATCGAAAAGGAGATGAGTGATGGGTAACATGGGGCTAGGCCCCATGTTACCCGTTTGTTTTCATCCATGTTCGACTTGATGTGTCTTCCCATCCTTTTTGTTCTTTTACTTTGTACTTTAACTTTTTTCATCGAAAGAATAAAATCTTATGACCGTCAAAAGCCTGTGGGAAATATAAGGATTAAAAAAAATATAGTTGAATTCTTCGACGACAGGATTATATCGCGTTAACCATCCATTTCTTAAAAAGTGTCAGCTTCTAACTTGAGACTGTTTCTCTACCGATGAGTCTACAAAAACTCATGTGAATCATTGCATCCATGCATATATTATCGTTATCTTTTACAAAGAACCCCCGAATTGCCTTGTTTCTCTTACATCTTTGACCATCACCGCTGAATGTTGGTTGTGGTACAATTTTACCTTACATGACATAAATCTGTACTCTTCTCAAGATTTTGTGGACACATGTAGACAAAAATCCTGTTTCTGAGTTCTAGGTGAAGACGAAGACAGTCACCTTTCTAATAAAATCATTCATTGGTCGACAACTGATCAAATTAGTAGCTTGTAAACAGACGGTCAACCGAATAACAGAGGAAACTCAAGAGCTTTATTTGGCTTGAGTTGAACACAGGAAGCCAGTGGTTGCAAGAAACCTCTTGTTACTGAGAGTAGGCCAAGTACCATATCAAATCCACACCTCATAACTAGGTACATGCCAAATTTGGAGTCAAAACATATCTTGTCACAAAAAGTCAAGGTGTTCACTTCTACAAAAGTTAAAATCATAGAGGTGTTTTCAGAAGAAAACAAAGTAATCCATCTCAGAAGTGAAATTCTTACTGATAAAATTACGCAGGTTTGAACAGATTCAAGTCTATGCATACAATACCGGTACTTTAAACGAGCAGTACTCCATGATGAGTCAAACCTTTCTAGTCCACAATAAATGGCTAGCATTTTCTTGCGTGAAGAACTAGATCGTACTTTGGTACTTACTATCATGCTGCTAATGAAAATGGCATCCTCTGTCATACAGAGACATACATGTGAACCTCAAAGAATAAGCTGTTTCAGGTTGATGTCTGCAACCACGAGCAGATAATTGTGGACAAGCAACGTCAGTTTTAAGCACTACAGAAAATTAGTTAGTCCACAAAGTATAGGGCTGAACAAGATCATGGTCGTCAACATATATTCCGTTCCAGGAAAATTGAGATGGCAGAGCAGATTGTTTACTGCATACTTCATAAGCTTCATCTATAATGGAGCAATTTTCCTCATCGATTCATCTAGAGGACGGGCAGTCAACGGGCGTGCAAGATGTAAAGCTTGCGTTGTATAGCCAATCCGCAAGACGAAGTAACTTTGTTCTCTTTTGTTCACAAGCAAAGTCTTCAAGACTCGACTTCTGAACATCGACGAAAATACCAACGGCTTTTTGCAGACGCGTAGAATTGAGGGTGTTCTTCTTGTGCTTCTCATTTCAAACATGCTTCTGTTCGTTCACATTAAAGCAGATGATCCAGACGGAGTCACTTCAGCAGGACACCCTGAGGGTATTTTAGACGAGACGCCCGCAGTGGCATCGATGAGCTCTTCGAGATAGTGGACACAAATCGAAGACGCGATCCTTCAAAAGCTGGCAATACTTCCACTGCTCGAATTATCGGCTCGATTTGAGCCTCAACTCAACGATCTCATGCATTAACCCCTAAGTCACATTGACATTTCCATTGGAGATCAACACAACCGTTGGCATGGTCGCTTAATGAAATAATTTAAATCAGTCTTGTTGATAACTACATCTCGCCATGGTGTGAAACATTTTTTTTACTGCCGCTGCAAACCTGTATGTTCCACAGGGTGCTCAGTCCTGAGCTCCCCGTGTTACAAATCAAATTCACACAATAGTTATTGGAACTTAGTGTTAGAGTATGTAGAAGTGATTAAATGGTGTGAAATTAGTAGGTTACTGTCGTATCCTTGACATTTTTGTCACAAATTTATAATTTAGTTATATCAAACTACAAGCATAACATAGTTAAAGATTTCAGAAGGCAGATCTTGGGACTTCTTATTTTAGTTCTATACAGTAGGTTCGTTATTTTCAGACTTTTGCACTTACTCTGATATCAGTGTATTCACTACCATGACACCATAATCACAAAAAGATACTTTTGGCAGGAGGTAAGGAGAAATTTTTAATGAGTAAAATAGAACATTAAACCAAATGTATGATAACTTTCAAATGCAATACCAGACAATTAGGACTAATTTTTGAGACAAAGATCATGAAAGAAGTAAATATTTCAGATGCTGAGATTGGACAACTAGACTTAAATAATAATTGTGTTATAAACATTCCTTGATTGATGATTAAATCTTATAAATAATATTTTTAATATAAAATATACACATTAAACTTGAATGTGTGAGAATTGTCAGATTATAAATTTTTTATGTTTAGGGGTTCAAAAGTAGAGTAAAAGATTTTCAAAATTTCACATATAAAGGTTACCACTGCATACGTATACTTTTTTAATTCTCTATCTCTTCTAATTATTTTTTCACAAACGGACACCGTTTGTAACTTGTGTGGGATTTCAAATCAAGCATGAGATTATCAATCTAGAAAGAATACATGCTTCAAAAATTGCATTTTTGTGATTTTTTATTACCCTCCTAAGGCAATGTGAGTCCAGATTGGGTTGGTATGATCCCTTTCATAGATATTTGTGAGATAGAAGATTGTTGTTTACATTTTCTTCCATTGATTTAGCTCCATCTTGGCTTCATGTTTGTGCACCATGTTTGTTTATGTTGGTGCTTTGTTATGCAAAGTGTTAGTAATCTTGTGTACTATCCATAGTGAAGTTGGATTTGTAAACAAGACAGATTATCCATATTTTTTCTTATTGAGACATGTCTTACCGATCTATAAACTAGTGATAACAGGTTTGATATTGCCCTTCTGTAATCACCTTGCAATGACTTCGTTATCTTGTGTTATGGTTTTTGATTGAATTGGAGATCTATTGCTAATTGGGTGTCGTAAGGACATTGTTTCACTCTAATAATGCATAAGCATTTGGTTGTAGAATAACCTTTCTAACCCTCGTGTGCGCGCTGTTATCCTCTCTTTCTCATCCATACTAATAACTGTTGCAATAAACTCAAATATAGAGTTTATTGCAACAGTTAGAAGATTATAACTTCTGCATAAGAAGATTATAATAGTCAATAATTGGACTATTAATTCTTGTGTGTGCATTAGGGTATGCATGAGGTATTTCGGTATCACATGATATTGAGACACGTAGAACTCGAAATTCTCATGAAGAGATAACTTTCTGTCCATCGAATGTTTTGCCCATGAGATGAGGATGTATAGATCGCAGTAAAGGAGGACACTGGCTCCAGCGAAATATAGCTGTCGAGTTTGCAGGGAGAGAACAAGAGCACCATCGTCTTCATCATAAGAGATGAACCGACCGAGCAGAATGGTAATCACTGTAACAGGGCCAATGAAAAAAGCGAGGACGGCTAGTATCAGGAGTGTGGATAGAGCTGAGAACACAAAACTAGCCGAAACAACCGCAATAAAGAACCCACAGAGGAAGACCATCCAACCAATTACATACAAACACCAGTAGATCGTGTCAACGCACGCCAGCAGTGGTATGAGCAGACATGGATGCAATGTCCTGGTAGCCGAGTACCGCCAGGATTGAGCTGTGGCAGTGAAATTGTACCAGACATCCTTCATGTATTCCCTGCCGCTGCTGATCCTGTCGTCCCATGAACATTCTGGATGAGCAGCATCAGGATCTGGATTTTTCTCCATTGCTTAGATCTAGGTGAGGAGGAGAAACTGGATTTCTGTGTCTCAAAGTCCCGTAGGTTGATCCGATCGTCCCTCTTTCTCTTCTGTGCTCCTTAGATTGTCTAGTACTTTCAGTGCTAGAATGTCTCTGTATCCGATGTGCACAATTCGAGTTCAAGTTGGTGAATTCGAATGCCGTGTGCAGAGATCAGCAATTCGATCGGTGGACGCCTCTACTCGCTGGCAGTGGTCCACGTTCTTGCTGATCGTCCGAAGCTTGTCGATCTATCGAGTAAAATGCAAATCTTGCATCGACCCTCGTAGTTTGACATTTTTTAATGAGCCATCATCGAGTCCATCTTCCACTCAGTCATGCCCCAAATCAGGGCCAGAGAAGTTTCTTTTGGTTTGGTTTCCGCGTCCGAAGAAACGTCCTTGGCACGTAATGCATCAATCTCTTTGATGAGCCCACACGCTAGAAAGGTTGATGTCCGATCTCTTGAATCTAATGAATCACAGTAAAATATGAACTTTTAGTTCGACTCAAAGTTCATATCTTTCTGTTCACTAGATCGTGGCGAATCCATCGTAACGGTGACATTTGGTTTCTCACATGTGGTCTAAGTCTCTTGAAACGCCTTCGCATTCACAGTGAAGCAGCGGTACCCTACTGCTTACAAGGGACCTGCTCTGAGTAGTTTACATGTCCTTGATTTAGGTCAGTTAACTTTATATCAGTTTACTCCTGCCGTCAGGTTAATGGATACAAGTAATATAGCAAGAAGGATGGAAGACCTAACGGAAAGACGAAGTAAAATCTCAAAAGGGATGGGAAGACCCCAAAAGTAGTATAGGATGAAACCAAACGGGTAGGAGTCACTAGGCCCCAATAGCATCACAATTGTAAATATGTCATGTAACATATCCAAAGTATGTAGTTAGAACTGCCTACATAATACATGAATATCTCAATAATCATCAACTTACATGATTGTTATTCTATTGATTACACTAGCTCTATGTAAAGCAATGACTACGCTGTTGACTTCATCTAGTTATTCACTTTTTAACCCAAGTATATTTCTTTCTACTTGAGTGTCCAATTTCGTGTGGAGGGGTAGGCTTATTGTCGACGGAGAAGACGACACCTATGGCATTCTTGGCGAGTTGGGCACCTTTGTTATCTTCTCAATTTGTGATCTCAGATAGACCTATCTTGGAGATATATGCGAGAGACGTGGATACATGATCATTTTCTTTACAGGTATTATTATGACATACGAGAGATCTTTCTGCGGGAGGAACGACATGAGTTCCCATCTTTTTTCTCTTTGGCTACCAATTGGACTAGAGGTCTACGGTGTATCTTGATGGACCAATAGTTTCAAGAGGCTCTACATTCACTCTTAGTGGATCCGGCCATTCTTCGTACTACTAGAGCTCGGCCGACATTCTTGCTCGAATAAAGGCGGGCTCATGGATCTTGGCTCGACCATGCATCAGGACTTTCCGACTCGCACCAGCTACTTTCTCCATATCGATGAGATTCCGTCTTGGCTTGGTCCATCCATCTACATCTTCATTACTCACATGTGAGTGTGGTATCACTTTAGATGCAAACGGTGTTCATATGATTTCGTTATTCCATTCGAAGGCAAAGGATAGCTACCCATGATGCCATTAGGGATGTGGTGTTTGCTATGGCGCGAGAGGGTGGATACCTCACATGGAGAGAGCGTTGGTATGTCTTGCGGTCGACTAGGGTTAGAGGCCAGACTGCATCTTGGTTCGGGGAAGACTAGGTCACTTGCGGATGTGGTGGTTACCGATCCTACTAGAGACACAGTTTCAGAGGGGGTGATCACCCATCCTCCATGATGGACGGCGAGTGGAACGGCAGCAACCAAGGTCTCCAAGTATAGAGGTATGCAGAGAGGTCACCTCTTTGTTCCTCTAGCTTTGAAGTTATATGGATACCGACTTCGACATGTTCGTGAGGGAGTGCGCAAGAGCCTATCATACTAGGCGGCATGGGATATCACTCCCTTTTGTTTACTATATAGCCCCTCCTCATTCCCTCCCTCCCTCTCAAGCGGCTTCTTTCGCCCCCACTTCTGCCCCGGTCCTTTTACCCCTTCCTAGTTCTGCCCCCTCACCCGCTCCTGGTGGCCCTGGCTCCCCTAACATGTGTGGCCCGAACAGACTCATCTTGCAATGTAGCCCAATCCCCTGCTCGAAATCTCCGAAATCTAGCTGTCACCTCCTTATGTCCGGCACGTCCCGCTTTAGTATAATGTAGACACCATTGCGAAAGTAATAGAAATAAAAATCACGCTTACTCGTCCATGGAATCACGTGCCAACCGATCGACTTATAAGCAAAAAGCACGTCTAGCATCGTCATGGAGTGCACGAGGTAGCCTATGGAATAAACGTGGACATGGAAACCTAGTCTCCATAAACCCTAAAATTGAACTTACATGGGAAGCTAGCCATTCCTACGGCCGATCGGGTATATCCGAAATGATCAACGAAAGAATCGATATAGTATACGTGTTCCCCAAAGTGACAAATATCGATGTCTATGTGATCGTCATTCTCACGTACGCATCCCAAGTGATCCAATCATATTCTTCGTGCATCTTTTCCATGTGAGTCTTTACCTCTAACGAGGTAAAGAGAGGATGACACACTGGACATGGTGTATCATGCACCGGTTTGGAGGCCCCATGAGAGAAAATGAAAGTTTATAGCTAGTACAAAGAGAATGATAAAGACACCAAACACTTCATCATGTATCTACTCTCATTGTAGAACCACAACCCCCTAACACCTCAACTCACATGGGAAAATATTAACTATGAAAACTCTAAAATCTAAAGTCACTCATAACTTTTTATTTAGATCTTTATAATTTTCCAACTATGAACCAATGCAGTAAAAGTAAAAGATTGGAAAAAAAATCAGACCCATATGTATAATTTGAAAAAAATTATTCAAAATTAAATCAAAACCATAAAATAGCAAAAAATAATCATATCTCACTATATTATTTTCTATAGTCTTCAATTTAGATACTAATAGAATCCAAATTGAAAAAGTGAATTGAAATGAATACTCACTCTCCATGTTTGGCAAAATGTAAACCCATGAGATACAAGAAAGTATAGTCCACTATTATACTGTCTCTTCTCCGAATAATCTCCATACCATCGAGAACCGTATTAGTCACATTAGGAGTCACCGTCAGGCGACCATCGAGTACCCTAGGAGTCACAGTAGAGTCACCGTCATGATTCTGAACACATATGCAGTTTCACAGAAGAAAACATGGACTTTTGGCTTTTTATACGCTGAACTATTTAAGTGGGCTCCACTCCCACTGAAGATGGCCACGATGAACAATTTGGACCACTTTTGTGGAAATCTCATTAAACCTGGTCTATCAGTAAAGTGCTTCAGTCCTTCGGTTGAAAACTTTCTTGCCTGGTGACGTACTAGAGTGTGTTGAATCTAAGAAATAGTCAAAACTAAATCCCGATCGATTGCGTGTCCGATCCTCGCCTGACGACTTGCCCAGCCAAGAAGGAAGGGACAAGGAAACCGATAAGATGCATGTCGGATTATAAAGTGTCGAAAATGTTGCCCTCAGTTCTTGTTCTTGTTCTTGCCTTGCTCATTGACTGATCGACTGTTCTCCGGCCTGAATCCTACTGCTATTTAGACAACAAGTTGGAGAGGAGTGACACGAAAGAGCGTCCAGCGTTGCGTTTCATGGCAACAAACCATTTCCGTGTAAGGTGAGCTCGAGCACGATCGGGATTTACTTCCGCATGCAGCTGACCTGATTTATGCTAGATTGCATGAGGAATAGCCCGATCCCGATTGAAGACTCTGAAGGTGATTGCACTTGAAAAGAGATTCGTACTACAAAAGCAACTTCAAGCTCTAAGATAACAAAACGCTATGAAGACATCCCATAGCTACCCAAGCGATTTCCGTCCACGAGGGATCAGGAGAATAGAAGTCACAGCTGGTTATCAACGTTCATCCTGCGCTTGAATTTGCCAAATCCACTGACGATCGCCATCACTTCCGGACACAACGGGGATAAAAGGGGCCCTCCGAGTTAGAACGTTATCAGCAGAGAAACACAATCCTTGAAGGTGCTCGATGGGGACAGTTTCACAGTCCGAGATCCAGTGTCAAAATCAACGGATCTGGATAGAATACTGGCGGAAAATCACTCTGAGAGCTCAATCTTGGTGGGCTTGGGCCTCCAACAACCTTCATCCGTCTCTGCTGGTGGTGTTAAAAGCTCTATACTGGTGCTTGGTAATCTCTTCGTTTTTCGTGTGTTTCTTGGCTGTAAGTTCCCTCCTTATTATCAGTTATGGGGCCTTTATGGCTCCTTATCTGTACGTTGTTTTATGGCTTATTGAAGCGGTGCCCATTGCGCATTCTACCGAACCTAAACCTGAACAATCAACTTTCTACACTGAAATGGTACAAATCTTATTTGCGCTAGCTAGTATCCTCCTTTTCTACATTCTGTACATGCTACACAGTCTTGCTCTGACATTATTTCCTAAACATATGGAGAAACTCTCACCGGAAAACATAAATAACCTGCCTCTACTTTTCAAAATAGTCGTCGGGTTCACATTTTACATCGGAATCAGTGTACTAACGGCTGTTTTTTCAGTTGCCGTCAGTGCTGTCATGATTTTTCTCGCGTATCTTCCATATAATTCAATCTTACTATGTGACATCCTCGGCCTCTATGTTCCTTGGTACGTTATTCTTGTTGCCTTCATTATTCTTATCCTTTTATTCGTAGCAGTCATTCGGTTTTGTTCAGACCAAAGGGACGTCTCGGTCGTTAGTTCTACGCCTCCAAAAGCTGTAGACGGTGACGAGTTACTTTAGATAGTTAAGATTGATGAGGTTCTCAACTCTTCAGTCCATCTTCTGCATACTTCTCCTTACCTGACGATAGATAGAGGTATTTGAGCAGATGATGCACAGTAAGAATGGTAGAGAAAAAGAGTGGGGATGCGACTCTACTCACATCTGGAGAGTGCAAGCTTCAACTCTTATTTGTGATGATCTACATTCACATGTGTTCATGAGATAAATTTCATATTTGAAAACTGTGCTACGTTTCTTTTTTAAGATTTTGAATGGGTGGACTTATAGCATTGACTATTCTCTCTTTTATATCTGGTTGCTTGCTAGTACATGCAGACACCATTGATGGGGTTGTGCTACGGAGGCTGTAACTTGCGAAATCGGTTGAAAATTGCTCATTCAGCACGCTTGGTATGCCAGATTCAAAGCACAAAATAGAGATAATTCAAATTGAAGTGGAATAGGTGTTGAAAATTAGAAATATTTGTTATTGTAGGTCCTTGTGACGACCTCCAGTTGTTTTTAACACTGATGATAATGGAACATGTTATCACCGAGTGCTTTTGTGTGGAGATTTTGCAATCGAATAAAATTACTAATCATGATGGGCGTTTTAAGCCACTAATTGAAGATATGTTTGATATTATTGAGAAACGAAAATTTTATTTGCATACTAGATTTAAACCCAACTTACTTTTAGGTTAAGATGCACCCAAAGAGTATTGGGAAGCAAAGTCTTTCAACAAACGGAGGTCGTTACCAATGTTCACGTATGGTTATTGAAATTGCAAATCATTATTATGAATGATCTATATTGATTACTCATCTGCATGATAATCATACAAAATGTCTTACTTTGATGACAATTTTGTATGAGAAAAAATATTGATGACACTTTGATTCATACAGATTCTGTTCATAATGAACTTATCAACCTTTTAGTTGCTCCAAAGAAAACTAAGTTGTTTGTGACTCCAGTCAATTATCTTGGTTTAACATAAGCATTCATCAAAATAATTTTAAATCCATATAGATAATTTGATATTAATATGTGGCCAACGAAAGTGTATAAGTGATGCACTTTGTAAATATTCAATTTTTGTATAAAAAACGATGGACTTAGGATTTTTTCATAAGATGTTTATTTTGTATGATGTCACAGGTTGTGATAGATGCAAATAATATAAGTCATGAAAAATATTTTTTAATTATAAAATATTTTTTTACCAAAAAATTTATTATATTTCACTTTGATTTTTGTTATTTGTTATTTTGTTATTGTGCAAATTATGTGGAGATCGGATAGCAATATTAGTTCTGTGAGAGAGCATGTCAAACTTTATGATTCCAAAAGTATATTTTAAGATAATAAAAATATTCTTTAATCAAAGTCAAAAGATTCTGTGTGTATAGATTTTTGAATTACAAAATTATTTCAAATATATTTTTATGAAGTCAAGTTTTTAGTTGAAACTGATCACCTAGTGTTGCAATATTTACAAAAAAATCAATTAACTGAACATTTAGGTCGTAAAATTATTAAACTAAAAGTATTTAAATTCTATATTTAATATCAGCAAGTAAATTATCATGTCTGTATATGCTATGAATTGCATCAACACATACACAAGAGAGATAAAAAGATATGTAAGCTCATTGTGGAGCAATCTGATGTACGAATTAAATATTTAGGGGAAAAAATCTCAACTCATAATATATGAATAAAAAGATAGAACATACTCTAAGGTGAAAAAAGGATTAAAATAACAATGACAAGTGGACAAGTACTGTGACAGACCTCCCATTTTTCAAGTGAAAAAAAATGATACAATAGAAATTATTTTGCTACATTGAAGGAATTCATGCAAAGAATAATTTTTATATTTTAAAACTTTTTCTAATTTTTAAAATACATGTTTTGGCATGCACCATGAAATCTGCCAAAACATATGTTTAAAAGTTCTTTTTAAGCATTGACTTGAAAATTGAGAAACATGTATCACTTCATAATGACTTTTCTGCAAATTCTAGAAATGAGTGGATGGACAGAGAATAAAACACTCAAAGTTTTGTAAAGCATTCATATTCACATGAGAATCAAATTAGACTCTATTTTTTTTAATTAATACATAGTAATCCACACATTATCTAAAACAATCAACTTTTTGAAAATCATGGTGAGAAAAAAATTGAGAGATATCACATTTTTCAATCTTTCATTGAATGCACAGTTTTGAGAACAGATTTATTTAACTACAGTTGTTAGGAAATTTGTGCAAGATGATATAAACAACTGATACTTTAGAAGATACTATCAAAAAAGGTAAATGTGGTTGATTCAATCAATCAAAAGCATATGCAACCATACTAAACAAACAAAGGTTACATGATGACAAAGAAAATTTTTTATTGATTTTTTTTTTTCAAAATTTTGAAAATTTCAAATCATGATTTAAAATAATAATAAATCAATTATTGAATAATATAAATCGATTTTTGTGAAGATAAAATTTTATTTCAAGAAGTAAAAATAATTTTCAGTATATTCTATCCTCTTCTATTATAGGATAAAACACCAAGCCAAAAATTTTTCTTAAACTTGTCCACATTCATTGTAATTCTATCTAGATAACAACACAAAATTAAATGGGATAAAAAGTACAGAAGTGATAGATATATCAAAGCACAAAACATGAATGAGAATAAGACATACTGATAGATGTATTATAACATGGAACATGAGTGAAAATAACACAAAGTGATACATGTATCACAAATCCATCACAAGTTGAACGTGGGTAAAATGTGGGACAGGAATGTAATCAAAAAGTGATACATGTACCATAAATAAAGATTCATCAAATATCAAATTTCACTCCAATATCACATTTGTCACACATCATCTTTTTAATCATTGTCCATTGCTTTGTGGAGTGAAACATAACCAAACATCATAATTTGAAAGATGAGGACATGGAAAAATACTCCACAACAGTGGAGATTTTACTTTTTGAAAAATGAAATCTTGTTATTTTTTGCATCATGCATCTTCAAAATATAAAGGATATCTATAATCCCCAAGGTGCAATCCATTTTCAAGAGAAATTTCAAAATATGTAAACAATAATTCTGGAAAATCATTCAAAAGATCTTTATTTTTTTATATTACAACCAAAATTCAAAAAATGTTATGATTTCTTACACCTCTTTATTTTTTAATTTGGAATCCTTCTACTCTACTGTAATAAACAAAGATGCTAAGAAAAATACTACTCCAATGGAACTGAAGCAATATGAGTATTTCAAAGTAATACATGTATCATTAAATATTTTTAAAAGAAATAAAAGGAAAAAGAGTTGAGTTGTTTTAGAGTTATCTGTTCCAAAAAATTCTTCATGCATGTTGTGCAGCTGATTCAAGAGGGATATAAAAAAATCAGAATATTGAAGAGATCTTTTATGCGTATTGCTTTATTTGTCATTTTTTTAAAGAAAATCTTTTTTCTACTGATTGAAAAGATAGATTTTGTCCACTTTCTCCCAAATTGCTAAAAGTGGTACCCATTGCACAAGCTTGATGTCATTTGCAAGCTTCACAATCTTTCTGCATAATCTCCTCATAGAATTTTTTTTTATGGAGTTGATGTTTTCTTCTGCCTCTTCATTTTTTGGCTGAGGTTGGCTTGTAGTCATTGTCTACCGACTCCCCGAGTTCTTCATTAGAACAAATTCTATGTTTTGATAAAGATTGGTTTGCGGTCAAATACTGCTTTTTTTTAATTTCTTTTTTTGAGTAGCGATGATTGAACATATTTTTATTATTTTTTAGAGCCAAAGGAATATTAGAATGACTATAAATGACGAGCACCTTCATAACTAGTTTTAAATAATTTTCCAAACTTCTTATGATAAATAAGCAAAAAAAAATATCCATGAAGGAGTTACACTTTGGTCATGCAGTCTGTTTGATTTCTTCTTAAGATTGTCAATATTTTGTAGAGCTGGTCAGCCAATTTTATCTTCTCCTTTTGTTTTCACATGATTTTTTTCTCGTCCATCATGTGAATGAAAAAATATTTTAGTGACTTTATACATATGCATCCATGTGGCCTATTTGTAAAGATTGAACTATTACATTTTTGTTAATGACTTGTGCTCACTAGGATTTTGACTTGACGAACAAAAATTGAGAGATAAAAATCAAATTTTTTGTCCAAGAATGCTTAAAAAAAGATATCAATAAATAACTCAATAAATGATAAATTCATCAATAAATTACTTATTTACCTTCTAGAAAAGATCAATGCACATTTACTATTAGGTCATGTGACTTTTAATCCAACTTCTTGCAAGAAAAAAAATGATTCTTCGTTAAGAAAAAAATATTTTATGAGAGAAAATGCATCATATTTTGTTTTTAAACATGAATAAAATGGAATAAAGATGAACCCAACTCGGAAGAAGTGATACATTTATCATTATTTTAGGAATCAAATTTTTTTTTATTAAAAACTACTAACTTTATAATTCATTAAAAAAAATTCAAATTCTAAAGAAGTGATACATGTTTTAATTCTTCTAAGTGAATGTAAAGTGTTAAAAAAATGATGCATGAAAAAAATGAAAGTTTAAAGTAAAAAAAAGTGATACATGTATCACTTCTTTTAATTGAAAGTTCAAAGTCAAAGTATGACTTCTTTCAATAGAAAATATCATTTTTTTCTATTAAAAGTCCATAATTAAAAGAAATGATAAATATATTACTCTTTCATATGAAATTTCGGAAGCCAAAGTAATGATACATAAATCATTTCCTTCAAGTGAAAGTTTATAGTACAAAGAAATAATACATATATCACTTTTTTCATGTCAAAAATTTGATAGGCCAAAAAAGTGATACATTTTTTACACTTTGAGATTAAAGTTCAGAGTCAAGAGAACTGATACATGTATTATATTTTTGAAATGAAAGTTTGAAGGCGATTGAAATGAAAGTCTTATTTCTGTGTTTATAGCAATCATTGTTGGAGAAAGTGATACATGCAGGTGAAATTAGCCTCATGGATTCTAAGATTATATCAAGTGGCTCCTTGAGGTTGCATTTAGAGTTCCAAGTAATGAAAACAAACAGCAGTAGAAAAGAATAAAAAATGATTCACGCATTCAAGCAATACACATTAAAACTTGAAGATCAAATTGCACTAGAATTGGTTAAATATATTGACTTGAAGTTTTGTTTTTTTTTCCAATGAAAAGTGAAGAGTACAATATGTTTCTATACAAATTTAAACAATGAAATATGTTGCGTAAATTTCCGAACGGATAATAGTCCACCACAAGATTGATTTTCATATTTTTTCATCCTCAACCACTGACCCACCATGTTTGACCTTGTATAGTTGTTGTTCAACTCCAACATATTCTTCTTTGGATTCCTTTTTCACCTTGCATTTTGTTAGTCAATGATGTTTCAAAAAAGTTTTACATAGTCAAACCAAGGACCAAAGATGTTAAAATCTCCATTTTTTTAATAAAATTTTGCAAAAATTATAATATGGGTTGTAATGTAAATTTCAAACCTTAGTGGAACAAAAAAATAATGAAGATTAAAATTACAAATATTACAAAGTTCTCAAGAAAGTGAGAGGTGGGTACCCTCAAATGCAAACTTGCGCATCAAAGCTCACTTGACTGAAATTGGAATGCAAAGTTCAAATCAAAGTTGGACTTAAAAACGATAAAGAGTGAAAGAATGACAACAATATTTTGAAAAAGATGAGATATGGGTCTTCAGATTATGAAAAGTAAGGAATGGGGGCACAAGTTGAAGGAGTGAGTGTTTTTGGGAGTCGCTACTCATGGTAAGTCATGAGGAAAGAGCAATATGTGTCGGCTAGTGTAAGTCTTTGAAGCAATGACGATTCAAGGAAGTATAATGTCCAGATTTATGGACATTGCATAATATTTCATTTTAAACCAAATGACTACATGACACTACTTGCATTCAAGAATGATTCAAAACTCCTCAGCCATCACTTTTATGCACGCATAGGATGTTGAAAAATAAATGTAAAATTTCAAGTCCATAGGCTTCTACACAAGAACTCATCCTTGAAATTAACAATTATGCAGTTATTTTTTGAAATATTTCGCATTAGATTTCAATCTTTTTTATGCATGTGTGAAGTAGGACACATGCATAAACAAAACAGTGATATGAAAATTCAAATTCAACCATATGTTTAACTCAAGTTCATCTTTCCAAAAAGTTTCCAAATAGAAGCAAAATATGAGAAAAAAAATTATTAGAAGAAAAAACCCTATGAGATTTATACTGAAAAATAATTGTTTTTCTATAATTATGTTATAATTAAAAATTTACTCATATAAATATTTTATCATTTTGATATTATGAATTATTCAAATTATTCAAATTAATATTAAAATAAATATAAATTTTTCAAGAACTTTTTGAAAATAAATTAAATTTTTAAAACACTCTTATGAAGTTCTTGATCAATAATTTTAAAATTAAACAATTAAAAAATATTTTTCAATATGAAAAAAATCCGGATAGTCTAAAAATTGGATAAAATTATTGAATTTTTTGGAATTAAAAATAAAAATATCAAAATACATTGACAATAATTCAAAAAAAAAGTATCTAAGCTTTATGAATATTAAATTTTATTTCTATTATTTTAAAAAATATTTTTTTATCAAAGAGTGATTGCAAAAATACAAAATTAAAATTAAAAATATATCTATAAAATAATAATTTTAATTTTAATATTGAAGTTGAATCCAATTTTTTGCAAAATATTGTAAAGGTCTAACAGCTATATTTTATTTTTTAAAAACATAAAGTGAAAAAAATAGATGCAACAAAAAATTTGCACATAGATTCATTAAATATAGATGTCAAATTTATATATTAATTTATGTTAAAATATTTTTTGAAAATTAAAAAAAAATTAATTTGCAATAAATGAAAAAAATTGCATAAAAATTAATATTAAAAGGTGTATATAAAATTTATTTGAAATTATGAAACCAGAAAATATATTTAAAAAGCTCCAAGTTAATATGATATTTCAAATCCTTTTTAAATTTGTGATGAGTATTTTTGTAAATCATCTGAGATAAATTTGAATAGATTAACAATGAAGCCACCATGTAGACATGTTTATTTTCTATGAATTTTTTTTGTGATAATTTTGTGCCATGTTCAAAAAAATTTGAAATAGAATATTTTTTTCAAAAAAAAATACAAACACCACAAATTTGAAAAGTTTGCATTTAGATTGATTTGAATCTTTGCAAAATTTGTTTATTAGACTGAAATTTACTTCAGACATATAAGTATGATTGATGCTTATTCTTAATACATTTGAAGCTATGATCAATCCAAATTTTCATTAACTTTACAGCTAAGCTTAAAAATCTCACATGAGAAAATATAAAAATTATAATTAGATCAAATCAAGATTTTTTAATATTTTTTATATAAGATGGATTTTATAACTTATATGAACAATATATTGTAGTATATTGATAGCACATACAATTTAGTAATTCTAGAATCACTGTTTTAAACATAGATTTCCGTGAATTGTGAATCGGAATAGTACAATCATCAATTAACATCCAAAAATAAGTAATTGTTCACCTTTGACAATGCATGTGAGAAGAGAGAGAGAGTTTGTATAAGCAATGAATGAAAAAATATAATAAGTATGGTAGGCTCTCGAACACTCCCTCACGAACATGTCGAAGTCGGTGTCCATAGCTCCATATAACTCCAAAGCTAGAGGAACAAAGAGGTGACCTCTCTGCATACCTCTATACTTCGAGACCTTGGCTGCTGCCGCTCCACTCGCCGCCCATCCTGGAGGATGGGTGATCACCCCCTATATTCCTTGGTTCCCATTTGGGATATATGCTCTTGCTATTAGTTCTCCGTGATTCAAATGGATTTAATCTAGTACGTGATTATACAAGTTATCAAGGTGTGAAAGCATAGCATGACATGGAACAGAAAACTGGTCCAATCAGCATTTCAAGATGACTGACTTCACTGAATGCAACATATTGCCAGAAAGAACCTACTTAGTAAGCCACATGAGAATAGATTCGTAATCTCCTTGCAAGTATTGTACGAGTTGTATTATGATGATTCATGCGTGAGAAGGTTGCTTCCTCTTGATTTTGTCGCTCATACAGGTTTAGATGGATTCAAATCTCAGTAACCATTATCTTTCTGGCAAAAAGCAGAGTGGGTCCTTTAACCATCCTACTTCGTAAAACGCAGACGCCATGGATTTGCGAGCCACATGTTCGCTGACCTCACATGTTGTCCTTCTTGGAATTGTCTCCTATGTAAGTGTAGGCAGATACGACGTCTACACGATATGTCGAATTGTACTCTCTTGATGAATTGCAGCTGCCTCTTAGAGTCCTCATTCAAAAGTAAACCTTTTGGATGTGGAAAGTACCTAAGAGTCAGGACTAGTAGACACATGCACTGTCTTATATGTGGAATCTGTATTGAAAAAAAAACGGAAATTCTGAAAACTGTAAACAACACTTTTTGCAGTTGCCTCGCAAGCTTTCCAGATTGTTTCACAAGTGGAGAAATTTAAGTCAAATTTAAGTGTCAGAAATTATCAAAGAGGGAGTTTTGTCCTTGTAAAGTTCATTCATATAACAAAACTTAAGGGTAAAGAAATGCGAATGGGCTCAAGACTCTGATTTTTCAACAATCTAAGGATTTCATATCTTAAGCCTTTGTTTTTTATATACAATAAATAATACTTAACTCAAGCTGTAAAGTTTGTTCATGCTTTTTGATAATAAATTGATTTAATTGCATGAACCTCAATCTTGAGAAACCCTTGGCGGATGCTAGACTTTCCGAGATCCTTTTGAAATGTTTGAAGATCATACAGTATATTACTTTGCAGCACGCCCTATATCTTGCTACAGAGCTTCTGAACCACCTAAACTAAACGTGGGAGATGGTCAATACACTGTCTATCAATTTGAAACCTCTGAATATAGGTGATGGCAAGCCGGTTCCAACAAATTTCTGATTAAGCACATGATAGAACGATCATGAAACTTACTGCGATCAACATCAATCCTATCAAAAAGTTGTATGATTCAAACTTGCTTGCAAGTGAGGAGAGGATGTGTTGTATCCATGAATTGAAGAAAATTTCAAATGCTAAATGTTAAATAACCATGATTTCGTAACTTCAGATGAAGATTTGTTCTAGAGAATTATTGATAATATAAACTTACATATAGAAAAATATTTGATATATCTACTAAAATGAAACATCTTTTAGTCCATCTTTTGCACTCTAATGCTCAAATCATAAGTCCAAATAGTAAATCTCAATAATCAAAATATGTCGATGAAAAGTTTAGACTACACATCTCAAGTATTAAAATGGTTGATACGAATTATCATAAACATGTCTGTCAATAGTTTAGTTTTAGTTGCTATTGGACTATTACCATCCCATAACACATTAAAAATAAACAAACAAATTTAGATGAATATATTGTGCAAAAACATATCAACTTGAAATTTAGATTCTAAATTTTGGGAAAAATAATTTAATAAATAATTTAAATAAATATATAAGAATAAATTTGAATAAAAAAAAAAAAAAAAAAAATGAAAAAATAAAATAATAAAAAATAAATAAAAAATAAATAAAAATTTTGAAAATTTCATAAAATAAATAATAGTAAATAAAATTTAAAAAATTATAATCAAATTGAATAAAAATAATAAAAATAACTAAATACATCACAATAATAATAAAAAATCAATCCAAATAAAATCAAATAAAATCATCAAGAAATTAAAAAAATGTATTAATTTACACAATTTGAATAAAATATTCTTTAATATTTCATATAAATAATTTAATTTTTAAATGAATTGAAAAAAAATCAATTCATAATACTAACATCTTAAAACTCACAGCAATTTAAAATCCCATCATTTTTTATTTATACATGGAAGTTTGTATCCAAAAGATCATAAATCATATCTTTTGCTTATCATATTACTAAAATAATTTTAAAAAATTGAAGTTGTGATTTGAAATTTTTGTCATAGATTTGTACGTATTTTTTGCATCTCCATTTGATGATATTTGGCATATTTTCTAATCTTAAAATGCAAAGTCATAAACAAGCTTAAGTATTTAATTTCAAGCAAGATATTTGATTCAATGAAAGTGTCAATACTATACTTGTTATAAGATTCTTTAATTTTCAAAAGATAAGATGCATCATGCATATTTATGCAGCTCAAGTCTATTTCAGTTGGACAATTCCACCAATGAAATCAAGAATTGGATGGTGATGGCTTTTTGTAATATACTTGGAACAAGGAGGTGTTTAGGAGCATACAGATGTCATTTTTTATGGTATGTTTACTCACCAAAATCCTTGATGCATCGTTCTTGCAAGTTCATCTAGCCTCAAAGGGACTAAATGGTGATGAGAAAAATAGTTAATCAGGGTAGATGAAGGCTATGCCATTTTTTATTCACCTATTTGTAGCTATAGGTTTAATGAACCAAATGAATGGGTGCAGACAACTCCATCACACCATTCATTTAACTAAGTTTGGATGATAAAGTATGCTAAAAATCACAGGTGAAATCATTGATGATATTATCTTTGTTTCAGTCCAAGGAAATAATGGTATGCTATATTAAATATATGAGCATTACCTTATCATGTGTTTTAGTCTTCAGCAATGAACGAGTCAAATTACTATCTGTTTAGGGCAATTTGGGTTTGCAAGGTATTGCAAGAAAGTAAGTGAAATAACCTAGCTATGTCATATTACAAGGGTGGCCATTGCTTGTTCACAAAGGTGGCCATATCAGGAAAACAAACGGTTGGAATTGAAAAAGTCTAGAAAAAGTTATCTCTTCTTTCCTTTATTATACCCGGTTGAAAAAGATGTATACGTAGTGATAATACAAGTGTTCAGGGCTTAGAAGCTCAGCATTAGACATGGAATAGAACACTGGCCTAATTAAGAATGTAGTTTCTCATATGGACTGACTTTACTGACAGCAACACATTGCAAGATAGAAAGTATTGAGAAAACCACATGACACCCGCTTCTTGGTCTCAATGCGAGTAGTGTACTTGCTGTATCATGATGATTCATACATTAGAAGGATAATAACTTACTCCCGATTTTGTCCCACAATCATGTTCGAATGGAGTTAAATATTAGTACCGAGGTCTCTTAACCTAAAAGACTAAAAGCAGTTTGGGTCTTACAACGACTCGACGGGGGTCTTCCCATCCCTCCAGAACATACCAGTCACAATGACTTTACACTGTTGAATGTAGCATGGTCTTTGGCTTTGCTATTGCATGATGAGTATAAATACAGAAGCTGTAACAGTATATCACTCAGAATCATCTACTTCTCACAGCCTTCAGCTAAAGTGAATACTACTGCCGAAGGAGAACCTCGCAATTTGATATGGCAATCTGAGATTTCTAGAAGCCACAAGCAGCAGAATACCAGCTACGGCAGTACTCCAAACGCTCAGAAAGTTGAGGACGTGCTCCATCTCGCTTGTGCTGTCACCTGATATTCAGCTGTCACGTACAAGACCAACAAAATGGCAGCTCGAGTTTCAACTCCGAATCCAACAGCCTACAACCACACTCAGATTCCCGTCATCGACTTCACTGATGTGGAAGAACCTGCGAAACGGGCTTCAGTGATCAGCCAGCTTAAATACGCTTTCGAGAGATTTGGTTTCTTTGAAGCTATCAATACCTGCGTCTGTGTGCAGCAGCTCGACGAGGCTTTCAGTGTGAGCAGAAAATTTTACGAACAACCGATCGAGAAAAGGCAGGAGGCATTTCTCGACCACAAAGAGAACAAGCCCATGGTCGGAGTCTTTCAAATTGGCTGGAAGCCTCAGTTTATAATTGGAGGTGTGACATGTCACATGGAGGAATATGTCTTCCGCCACTATCACCAGTCGTCAGATATTCCTCCAACCACCCGAGCTCCCCAATGGCTGTCAAACGGACAGAACACTGCCAGTCGCCCATTGGAAGAGACTGCAAAAGAACAACTAAGCTTCCTTGCATTGCCAAATGTTTATCCAACCACCGTGCCTCTTTATAGGTATACCAGCTATTGTTATTGGTTATTGTTATTGTTATCAGGGGTTATGATGAAACCTGCGAAGATGAAGCTGCAACTGCGATAGCTACTGAAGTTGCTGTGATAGTAACCTATATATGTTGGTCAATTGCAGGGAAAAGGTCACTTGTCTGCAAGAGTCCCTTGGCACTTTTATGGATCTACTTTTGGATCTAGTGTCGGAAAGTCTAGGACATCCTCCGACTTTCCTTCGCAAGAAATATCACGACAATTCTGTTCCCAGAAACTTTGTCCTACATTACTACCCGAAGAAGTCCAAGCACGAACTAGACGAGTGTGATATTCAGATCGGACTCAAGGCACACAAGGATACAAGTGTCCTCAGCATTGTGGCTCAAGGATTCAATGCAAGTGGTCTTCAAATCAATGTGACAGGTGACAAGTGGATCACTGCAACTCCCAGCAAAGGCGGCCTCATTATCAACGTCGGTGACATTCTACAGGTATATACGTGCATAATCGATCAACAATATATTCTACTAGTTCGTCTAGATCTACTCAAGCTCATGTGTAGAAATCGTCCAAAGTTCAACCTTTTCGTATTCGTTGTCGATGTTTGAGTGCAATAGGTAAGAAAAGATTGCGAAGTCATCGGGTTTGGGCATACCAGCCGAAAACCCAGTGATTGTTTTCTCGCCAGGATATTGAGTTTCTGTTGTTTCATAATCTCGATTCCTAAAGTCTAACGTGTCCATTACGGAAAATCCGCAGGCCTGGAGCAATGGCAGATACAGGAGCATCATTCATCGTGTTATCAACAACCCAAGCGAGGATCGTCATTCGCTTGCCTATTTTCTGTTTCCCTGCGAAGGGCCGAACATTGAAAAGTTGATCGAGCCTGTTCCAGAACTAATTACTTCTCAGAATCCGAGACGTTACAAGCCTTTCACTTACTACGAGTACTTCATAAATAAGCTCAACAAAGACAGCATCAACTTGCTAGCAGAGAGTTCAACCGGTATATAGATTGCAACCGTCATGATGTCTCAGCTTGAAATCCATGAAATCAATTGGAAGCATGCGTAGTGTAGAGAATAAAAACGCTTCTAAGACGATGATAGGATCCTTCTAGCACAAAACTTCCTTTCTTATCATTCGTTCCATGCCGGAAATTTGAGAGTGGAGTTCAAGACTATCTTATGTTATCATCTCGAAGATGTTTCAGTGAAATTTAATATATGTTTAAGTCTGCCTAGTTTCCGATATAGATAGTAAGAAAATTACTATTGAAAAAGAAAAGTCCTTTTATCATTAGGACTACTCAGTCCTAATGATTACTTTTTGTGATCAAAATTTGAGTCCAAACTCACAAGATATGGCTAGGATCATCAAACTGCAAATGAGTACCAGAATTTGAAACATTCTACCACTTGACTTGATCTGGCATGGCCCTGACATGAACCAGAACTCCGCATAGTTGATAACTTTCGGGGTATAAAGCAGATATCTTCATATAGCAGAGGTATTTTCCGACGCTTACAGCCAGAGAAGCTAAGAATTCAAACCCCAGACTACGTAAAAGATCGTACCTCCGATCATAGCTCGGTTGGAATCACTTCGACTTCTGTGATTCAGCTTAACTCAATCACAGCTGTGATTGAGTTAAGGTGGGCAGCAATTCGGGAAGGACCCTTTATATTAGCTGATTGCTCCCCAGACGCTGGGGTCGTATAAAGCTCGAGGTCGGAAAAGGAAGAAAAGAGGAAGTCATAAACTGAAAG
This sequence comes from Marchantia paleacea, assembly GCA_014180765.2. Taxonomy (NCBI): domain Eukaryota; kingdom Viridiplantae; phylum Streptophyta; class Marchantiopsida; order Marchantiales; family Marchantiaceae; genus Marchantia; species Marchantia paleacea. The sequence continues at coordinate 191,178 of MUAA02000123.1, forward strand.
TTTCTTGCTCCATATTTCCTTAGAATTATTGACAGGCACCAGCACGAGAAATGATTCTCCGAATAAGTCTATGACGTGCCATGTCCTACGGAAAAACCATGTGCAGTGAGCACGAGAGCCCTGAGCTTGTTAAAAGGACGAACATTCTTCCATGTGCCCTCCCCCTCACACCTTTCCCATCTAACCTGTTCATAGATTTGTAAAATTGATGGCCTTTCTACCTGATGAGTACCCACGATATTATATAGTTTATTTACCCCTTTGGCTTCAACCATGTACAACTTGTCCATGAACCACATTGGCCAGACGGTTGCAGATCCTGTCCGGTGTCAGTTCGTTCCGTTCACTATCCCTGTAGTCGACCATATAGTCCACAATCCTGTAAAGCGATGGCTCTAGTCCTCCTGTTCTCATTTCCAAATGCATTTATCTGAATTGAAGCGTAACATCGTTCACATTTTTCGTTGCCTGCAAACAAAAAGCGCATGGAAATCAGTAAAACATTTGGCATATGATCAAATTCGACTGAAACACGACATTAACTGCGATTAAGTAGTTATAGCTTCGAACTCTCTCTGACATACACCTCTGTATAAGATTCAATGAATTGCAAAGTCAACCGGGAGTTCAGAGATTCTGGTGAACATTTCTTTCTTGCTCTAAATTGTCTGTCTGTGCAATTGCCAGCTCGAAGTTCACAACATATTCTTCACCTGACAAATAACACTTTTTAACTGCAGTACCTTCCGGAATCCTGTTCGTGAAAGGTTTACACGAAAGCACAACAGACCCTGTCCTGAGACGTGGATGGTTTCCATTTACATGTTCTCAATTCTTTGTCCTTGTTGACAACTCCGAAGATATAAATCAAACCAGTGTCGATGAACAGCTGCAGTAAGTAGAGGAAATGAATACGTGGAGATGGATGAATTCTTCTATTGTTCTGAAGTGAATAGTTCGTCTGAAATTGTTCCTATAAGTGTAATAGTAGAAGCAGCAAATTCCTCTCGAATCTTCTCCACATTTATGGTTTTGCCTTTCCAGGAGTCCACGGCCGACCTGAAGATTTTGTTGAGCTCGGAAAGCCAAGTTTTGTGGAGCTTTATTGACAGACTATTCAACAGTTCAAAGCTCATCACATCATGAATCTTGCCATCAGAATCGGCCATACTGCCGTTTCTGTTGCCCGCACCACGATGCTAAGCATGCAGTTTCCAAAGATTTAACGAGGATCATCGAGCTCATACTTCACCAAGTCATTCGTGTGCACAATCAGGTTACAATGTTCCTAACTGTGTGTGAGAGTTTTTCTGTAATTAATTTCTCACTCTTCCCATTCGCTTATGGATTCATAGCATCGGCGAGAGACACATGTCTCAAAGAAGTCACGTGTCTCTTGAGCATTCAACTCTCCTCGATCAGCGATTATCTTTCCAACACATCCATAACGACACACAACATACTCCAAAAGAAATCTACAAACTACTTCTGTTGATTTTGATCGTAGTGCTATTCACTCCATTTGATTGGATAGATTCTTTCTCGCTTACACCAAATACCTCATCTGCCCTAATCCCATGGGCATGACTACCAAATCCACAACCCACTTGTAATGGATTTCAAGTGGATATGTAGTATGCAAACCATCACGGTGTTGAATTAAAGAATACATCTAACATGTCTCACAAGTCTACACAAATCCTAGCACATCCTTGTAGATGTTTTTCCACCAATATCTCTCTTTCAATTTCATGAAAGTGGCATATATCCCCCTATGACCTACCCATAAGCTTTCATGAAACTCCCGCATCAACTCATGTTGAGCCTCCTTTCCACAAATCACACGTTGTGGCATGTCATCCTTCCGCTTCGGTCTCTTCTATAGGTATCCATCTTGTAACATGTAGTTGTAGGCCATGTTACCTTACATGTTTGAATTCATGTGCACTCCAACCGCTTTTTTCGTGCTAGTGTGTTGAGATATTTTTCAATATCTAACCAGTCACCCTCAAATCCTCCATAAACATCTCCAAACTTTGTGTTACTCTTTGCTGATGAGCCACAAAATAAAATGTGGTTCCTACATCATGAGTATTATCAATCACAACTTCTTCTCCCTCATATCTAGCTCTTGAGAACATATATACCACTTTGTTATCATTTCCTGCCACATGCCTAAACTCCGGATTAAGTGTCTTGATGTAAGCTATACACCTCAACATTGCAATATCTAGTGTATTGCAATTGGTGATCCCCCCAACAACAGTAAAAAATCCGTCTCAACAATCACATGTGCTCCAATCAGGTAGTTCCTTTCCGACTTCATGGATGTAATGACACCCCACAACTCCTTCTTCACTTGAGGATAAATTCGTTGTCTTTCACTCAAGACCTTGGCTCCAAATCTCACAGTATACCTACTTCCTTCATCTTCGTCATCCTGCCCCACGGCAGTCAATATCACTGGCTTGTCACCATAATATTCTATCCTTCGCAAAACCGGAGGTGATGACATACACCTCTTCAACTTCCTCATGGCCTCTACATGTCTATTCTCCCATACAAACTTCTGATTTTTCCTTAACAGCCCATATAGCGGATGTGTTATATGAGCATAGTGAGGAATCCATATGTGATAGAACAGAACATTACCTAAAAACCACCTCACTTCTGTCAAGGAGTTGCAGATTTTGCGCATCCTTTGAATAGTATCCACCTTGTTGGGATCTGATTTTCGACCATACCATCCACACAAATGACCAACAATGACAACCTCCCGCATCCCAAATATAGATTTTTCTCCAAACAATGTAAGATGAACCTACTCCAATCGAGATAATATCCTCTCACAATCTTCAATGTGATCCTTCATAAACTTCCGACAGCTCTTTCGATCGATGGTTCCATACTTCTCCTCTTCTATACCTCCCTTCATTGGCATATATCTAGAAAAGTCATAGTATTCTTCGGAATAAAGTCCCTTAACACTTTATTCATCCCATTCATCATGTGTGCTATTGAATTTGTGGTCCCTTAAAGGACGGCTCCAAAATCCTCATATTCATCTTCTCCTTCAACAACTCAATGAGTTTTAGAAGATGGGCCCTAGGTACTAGGATCGGTCTCAAGTCCCAAGGCGCATGAGGCACAGTAAAAATGATCATGGGAGCTACAAAAGAGAATGCTTTTCCAAGCCTAGCAAGCATCTCTTTGAAACTTCTTTCTTCATTTGCAAGAAGTAAACCATCAAATCCAACCTTGAACTCCTTCATAGTGGTTTCAGTAAAATTGTGTCCCATTTTACTAGGATCCCTCAAGTTACTTTCTCTACTCACTTGCTGCACTTGTTCCCTTGAGTCCTTGGGTAAAGGAACAGCTATGGGTTTCACCTTCTTATCAACTGTTTTATACCTGGTCTCCACTCGAACTTCAGGTGCTTGGAACGACTTGATAGTGGAATATAGCTCTCTAGAGTGAACCTCCACTATCTTATACTCATCACCAAATCCAATTTCCACTTCAACAGATCTCCCAACCCAAACTCATGATATAGACTCATATTCCTCAAGACCTTTAAGATCTTACTTCAGATTCGCAATTACTTAGCCATATACTAAGTTGTTTACGCGACACCTTGTAGCATGAAAGAACCTCATTTCTTGTCCTTTGATCATGAATACAGGCAGCTCATTCGACGGTTAATCCAACAAAGCCTTGCAGATATGTAGGCTTTGTTGAGACTTAGTTATGTAGTCCGAGAAAGAGAACAGCAAATTGGATTTAGTCTGAAAGAAGTCCTAGTATCATGTGCACTCGATTAAGGAGCAAATCTGATTGAAAGTAGTAATAAATCAATGCACAGTAGGTCCCAGCTATGATCGATTTCGAAGATCACCACTGCACTTGCATTTCAGATGAACACTTCAGAACCTGAGGAGGACACGACGTCAAGTATCGCAGCCAAGCACATGAACAAGTAAAATTTCAATCCGACTTAGTGAACAGTGTTGTGCTTATGTTTCTTACATCGCTGCCTTTGTTGCCGGCTGAATCCAAGCTCTGCGGACTGTTTTGTGCGTAGCATATTCTCTTGACGTTTGACCCAATTTCGATCATAGATGCATGCATGACTTCGGAACATGACTCTTGTACCCGGTCTGGCGATAAACGTAGAGCTATGAGGAAACATGAACTATGGACCTCTCAAATTTCTGGATCAACTTTTCGAATGCTCTTGTCGGACTCTACGAAGTATGTGACTGGTTGAGGAATTAGAGTTGTAGAAGCAGAACACTTGAGCTTCACTCTTAGCTGAGAGCAGGTAGTATAATTTTTCTATGACCTAAAATTCTCATCAATTGCATCCAAGAACACATCAATTAAAACCATCGCTAACAAATGTAGTCACTATCTTTTCTACTCTTGTCCCCATAACACACATAGTCTTTAATGTCTAAGTTTCTTTCTTCTATTGGGATTGATCCTCGTATATGAGATGCTTTGACCATCTTTGACCTGACAATAATTTGTTTGAACTATGAAATGGCTTCGGTCGCAACCTGGTGCAGCGGTTGGACTTCAAATCACCTGGCGCTGGCAATCCAATGCAACCGTTTGGTGAGACAGATTGTGATACTTTTTTAACCATTTAGTGATGCGTCTTGATAAATAAGATGATCGGGATAAGCACAAGTTTGCTAGTACGAGTCTCCAATCCAAGATCTTCAGGTCTAAGCCCTGAATATCTTGGGTCAAATGTTTCCGATAAAACCAGCGTAGTCTTTGCGGTTGCTGCTTTGTGTGTACGGTGTCAAAAAGCTTGAACCTTCAGGCATTGCACTATTAGTTGAGAAACTACAGCTGAAAACCATTAATGTATAGTATAAGAACCTCGATTATCATCTGTGTACGTTTACAGTTCCAAAACTTGAGACTTGAGAAAGCCTTACTTTAGTAGGATCTCAATAGTTTTACTTTACCTCTGGATAGAAACCATTCTTCTTTATGCCTGATAATTGTAAAGATAACTCGTCTATCTGCTGATATGCGCATCCTGGTGCAGGTGTGCAGCTCTAAAGTGGCTGGAGAATGAACGAGACGGTCATAACATGAAGCTAAAGAACAGAACCACCACTCCAGCTCCATTTCGAGAACAATCATGCTAACCAGATTCAGACATGACATTCCGTTTGTCCTCGTAATCAAGACGTAAAGGTCTCCGAACCAACTATGACACACGTCACTGCTTTCACCAATCAGATGTTTTCTATATTAAGTGTCATGAACGTTTTCTGTTGGCGATAGGTAATGACATGTCAAAATTCTACCAACATGAATCGTTACTAATGGTATCAAAATAAAAGGTGAAGTTCGAGAATTCGCGGAATGAGCAGAATGCATCGAGTTCAGACAATGTAAATGTGTGTTCAAGTAAACGGTTTTTATATAAAACATATTGAGCACAATTAAAATTTCAACCGGTGAAAAATGAGCTCAAGCTTCAGCATCTGCGTTCAATGATTGCGATACCAATCTGATGAATCAACTGCATCGAATGGGCGGTCGTACATATTTCTACGTAACTGAGCCTAGGAATATCCACACCGGGCACGCAGATTGTCTCAATGCCAGGAAAGTCTCAGATTTCTCCTGATACCTAAATAATTGAACATATCACTGTTGGAAAATGGTTTCCAAAGCAGCAACTTGAGTCGCATTCATGAAGAATGATCTCTCCAGCATTTCACGGTCGATGCCACTACCGAACAAAGCTGAAGGCATTAGCTGAATACCAGGATTCTGACTGTTCAAGACGTTCATACTCGATGCAAGGACCTTCCCCTTGTTCAGCTGGAAGTGTAGCAGACCTCTGGGAAAAATGAAAGCTTCTTCACGATCTTTGCATACACCTTGTTAGATATGGTTGGGTCATTGCCGAAGTTGTTGGTGACGAAGCCCGTATACATCTCTCCCTCCAACACAAACAGAATCTCAGTGGCCAAGTTGTGTGTATGGGGACTGATGATGCCACCGGGATTGATGTCGAGTCGTATGAGAGACAAACCCTGAGTGTTCAGAGCTGCCCATTCTCTGACGAAGGCGAGGGTTGCAGTTCCGTTGGTAGCAACTCTACTGGGATCTGCAGCTTCAGCAAGCCCAGAAAATGCAAAGTCCTCTGTGGAAGCAAGCGCAGACAACTTGCAAGGGAAACCATTTGCACTATGAAATATAGATGTACTTTGAATTTGTAAGATCCACGATCATCAGTTATTTGTAAGTACTTAATCAGGCATTTAAACTACAGCGCATGCTGCAGACGGCTGAATTCCTGACGAACAAATAAGAGAACCCGTTGCTGTTGCATATATCGTCCAACTTCACATGAGCCACGACTTATGCGAAAGATTCATTATTTCAAAATGTATCCACGTTACTGGAGAAGATGTTCTTCAGCCTTCCTGTAATAGGTTTAATTGTCAAGTAATCATTGATTGTAAATTTAAAATAATATCTATTATTTAATAGCCTTAATTGTCAAATAATGGGCTCTTTCGACAATTAAGAGATCTTGAGTCTACCCCACTATAAGAGGCCAGAGCATCATAGATCACTTAGTGAAAATAATCTGAATTAAAGATAATGAAAAATTATTTATATATGTAAATGTTCAAATCAATTATGCAACAATTACTGAAGTGATCTTTGAAACTGCAAGAAAAATTACAACTTTAGAAAATTTGTATAGCTCCACTTATTAGCTATAAAATAACAAGTTTATGACCTTTAAAATGCGAAATTCAATTCCGAAGTGTAACAAAGTTTCTGAAATAAAAAGCTATATATATAGAACATTAAACAAAAAGTCTCAAAAGTCATAACAATTTTACTAACAATGATTTTTTTATCTATCTAATAAATAAATGGTTGACATTAATTGCATTCATTGTACAGTATTTATCAAAAAAATCATTTATTTTTAATTTCAATACTATTTTTTATTTTGATTCGAATAATTTACTTTTTGATTGGTATTCGAACTCGCTGTGAACTCGCTTTGTGCACTAAAAATTAACAGGAGCCCAGTTTATGACCTGAATTCAGCTCTGAAAAGGAATCCTCCCGATGAACCAGACAGTGATCAAAATCTGGATTACTGAACTAAATTCAGAGTAAGGATATATGCGGTCACGAGAAATGCTTGATAGAAAAATAGACTCAGTAACTCTAGATAGTTCGGGTATGATGTGGTCACATATATCTGATGTTGCTGCAATATATATTCTGATTAGGCAACCCTTTCCAAGCAAGCTTACTTGAGCTCCAAACACGTAACTTGAGATGAGACAGAGAAAAGTCTGGGTCAAAGAGTGAGGTCCTGATGAACGTCGCCAATGCCAGGCAACTTCTCTGATATGTTTGAAATTTGTGTTTCTTCGTGCTTTTCAGAATTAAATGCTCTAACTTTTACCTCAGGCTCTTACTCTTTTCAGATGTTGTAAATTTTCTATACAGTAGCATCGAACTGTATAAAAATTCAGCCCACATGACCCTGCTAAATGAAACTGTCCCTAGAAACTTTGACATCTACTAGATCTTCATATGAGTCAGGGAAAGCATCTCAGACACTTTTTCTTTAGGCATTTGAGCTGTAATGTGAGATTTCGAGATCCACATTCATCAATGTCAAGAAAATTTTCTGTTGCAGTTATTTTGGAAGAAACTTTGTCACCATTCTTTTGTAAACAAGAGGATTTCAGTTGATAATTGCATCACATGAATCATGGTAACCTTTGGATCATCAACTAACAATAGTAGCCGTAATCAACTGTCTCTCAAGTTGTACAATATCTTGAAAACCTTACAACACACGACTCACCCGATCACCCTGAATGATCTTAAGTTCTTCTCACTCTCCTTCATGTAATATTATTTTAGGAAGATATCTTGCTTATTTTTCTTTAAACATAAGAATCATGTGTCACATTTCTTCAACATCATCGTTCCTAGAGAAATAAAATATTCGCATATACAACATTTAAAGTGAAGAATTTTTCTTAATTTTCAAGTACCAAGTATGTTGGTCAAAACCTTCTTTATTATATATTGTGTTTGTTAAATAACTTTTCAAACCGATACTTGATTTGGATTTACGTAGAAGTCATCTCTTGGCGGAGTCTTCAACCCAATAACAAATTTGACTAAATTGGACTCATTGCTTTTATCACATAATCTATTGTTGATTTTTTCATGTCCTTCATGTGAAAAAGTCTCATGGTTCAGATGAAAAGATGACATTCTAATCTAAGTGGAGTGAAAGTCATCCCCCACTTGGGCATGAGCTTTCACTCCACTGTCATAACCCTATTCATTCATAAAACGATCTAATCCACGTTCACAACGATATATGGTCTCAATTGCAATAAATCATGATTTCTCAGAAAGATTCATTTTTCCGGAAATTTCTACTACTACCGAAGAAGTTGTCTTGGCCTTCATGGACTGCGTCAGGAGGAGAAGGTGGGGGTAACTTTCGTAAAGTGGCTCAAGCGTTGACATAGGTTGGAAACTACCCTCAATATACCCCACAACAGCTGCATTATAGTGATTAGAGACCAACAAAATTATCCAAAAAATTTAACTGAGGTACAGGTAATCATCTGCAGTTAAGCTTTGAGGACTAACTTGAAACTGAAAAATGATTCCTGGATATTTGTTTTTTAAAGGATAGACGATCAGTTGTGCTTATTATATATCAATAAATAACGGCATATGAAATAAGAGCACATTCTGGGTGCAGTTGACACAGAAGCATCATGCTTTCTTTGCAGCTGGCCTACAATAAATAAGTTCCAGATGAAAAAAGATAATAGTAATATTTGGGGTTACATGCATTTTATAACTGAGTATAGATACGTATCTTCGTACACTGGTCCTACAGCCCATCCAGTCACTGCAATGCCCGGCTCACCAGGCAGCTGGATCTCAAAACCCTCAGGAACAGATCAGTTTTCTGTCAAAGGCCCCAGCCAGGGCTTGTTCCCAGCACCTGGTAGTTGCTAGAAATGAAGACCTAAGCAAACAGAAGACACCACATCTCCAGCTGTATTCAGCTGCAACCACACGACGCACAAACCTTCACACACGAGCAGGTCGAAACTATACGTGCAGGTATCAGAATAATGAACGTGTTACTATTGGAAAATGGTTTCCAATGCAGCAACTTGACTCTCGTCCATGAAGAATGCTCTTTGCAGCATTTCGCGGTCAATGCCACAACCGAACACAGCTGAAGGCATCAGCTGAATTCCAGGATTCTGACTGTTCAAGACGGTCAGACTCGATGCAAGCACCTTCCCTTTGTTCAGCTGAAAGTGCAAAAGACCTCGTGGGAAAATGAAAGCTTCTCCCTTCTTCCCGATCTTTGCATACACCTTGTTAGATATGGTTGGGTCGTTGCCGAAGTTGTTGGTGACGAAGCCCATATACATCTCTCCCTCCAACACGTACAGAATCAGAATCTCAGTGGCTAAGTTGTGGCTATGGGGACTGATGATGCCACCGGGATTGATGTCAAGGCGCAGGAGAGACAATCCCTGAGTGTTCAGGGCTGGCCATTCTCTGACGAAGGCGAGGGTTGCGGTTCCGTTGGCAGCAATTCTCGTGGGATCTGCAGCTTCAGCAAGCCCAGAAAATGCAAAGTCTTCGGTACTAGCGAGAGCAGGCAACTTGCAAGGAAAACCATTTGAAATTGGTGTAGCGGCAATATCCGCAATGCAGAATTCTGCTGTGGATCAGGATCCGCTGCATGGACAACGTGAACAGTTGACAACATTCCAGCTGCAAGGATCATAAGAGCAACAATATTCATCGCTGGCATATTGGAGTGATTCTTGGAGCAATCCGTCCTCGCAATTTCCGTTGTGCACAGATATTTACCAGGAGCTTAGTCTCGGGCCTGGATTCTGCTATGCAAAGGATGCCTCGAAATGCTCCAGGCAGTGCTCAAAATCTGCAATACTGACTTCAGAGGTATGTTAATTGTCAACGCAAGAAGCTTTAGATAGACATGTACTCTGAGTTACTGAAGATCGTCGAGTATATTGTGGGATGCGGTTACTCTTGTTTCGGCTGCAATCCAGCCCAGTCCCAGCAGGAGCTTACTTGAGCTGCAAACACGGAACTCGGAATGTGCTAGATGAGGAAGGAAGTTTGGGTCAACTGTGTCAGGTCTCGAGGACGTCTCCACAAGCAGGCATCTTCTCTGATATGTTTGAAAATTTTCTTTTTCTGGGGTTTTCAGCATTAAAATACTCTAGTTTTTACTTATTGTGGATGTTGTGAAATTTCGTTGAAGCAGCAAGCTAGGAGCGTCAGCCCATATGACCCTGGTAACTGACATATATGTTTCCTAGACACTGTCACGTTTATAACAGCATACAAGGAGTTAGATGAAGCTTCACTGTTTTTCGTAAGGCAACCCAGCTCTAATGTGGAATTTATGATTCAGATTCCATCTGCTTTAAACCTGGAATTAAGCAAGCCTTGTAGATTACTACGTGTTGGAGACGGCTGAATTTGTGACGAAAAATCCTTCGTAACAAAAGTACAATTCTATTGCATCTATCGACCTCCACAAAGATATTGTGTCGCAACTGTAATGAGCCACGATTTTTCAGAAAGATTATTATTTGGAAAATATCCTCTTTTACTGAAGTTGTCCTTGGATGTCTTGGACTCCGTCTAGGGAAGGTGGGAGTAACATCGCTAAAGGAGGTCAAACATTGACATAGGCTGGACCTCAGTGTCAGGAAGCTAGCCTCAAGATACCCCACTGGAAGTTTGAAATAGATGCGCTTGATGGGGAGCCGCTGTGGCTGTGGATATAATCTGCGCGTGTGGCCGTGCTCGTTCGTGTATCGAAGATACGCAACTCCAAGCATGCTCTTCGACATGCGAAGAGTATGGCCGGAATTCTGAGAATGTTTTTACAGCTGTAAGACAGAATTTGCCACGAAACAACAAGATAAGGATTACTTCGATTAAGTTAAGCGGCGTATCAGTATCTGGGACAAGTATCTAAGAATTTTAGGCCAAGAATTGCCCAAAGTGGATATCGCTTTGTAGATGTCCATTTAGCGTTGTGTACTCCATTCTTCTAGGGCTCTAGACCTTCCTTGGGTGATGGATTGTTGAGTTTGGGGTTGGTCTCAAGCCTAAAATTCAACCGAACTAGGAATCTACAGTCAGCGCAGCAATGTATAAAAGGTGCTTAGCGCTACTTCAACGTTGACAAACCTTTCATTAAGTCTGTTTATGTGTTGAAATGGAAGTAAGGCAAGCCCTGCCGATGATGGTCGTTACATTCAATAGTTGTGTACAGAAATATCATAGCTTGCGATTTAGAGGTCCTGCACCTGTCATTCAAACTTCAGCTAACACCAGGCGAAGTAGTTATAGTTGCTGAAGGAAGCCTTTTACGAAAGGATAGAACCCTATAGCCTTCTGCTCGTGAGCACGACTCGTCCCCTAGACTAATCATTTGGCAAAGGATCCATACATTTACTTCAATTGCAGCATGGCCATGTGTGTATTGGAAAAGCATAACTTAACTTCACATTCAACTTTACTACAGGACCAAGTCAGCAGTTAGGCTTTCAGGACTGTCTTGAAACTAGAACAATTACGTTCTGAAGAATTAAATATAAAAGTGACGTATGAGCAGCGCTGATGAAATAAGTGTAAATTCTCTTTGCATTTGACATTCTTGTTTAGCATTTAAGGAGTAATTTACTTGATAATCGCTTTATATACTAACCTTTATTTGCTTTCCATCAAAATACATAGATTGGATTACACCAAACATAATTGTGCCATAATTATGATGATGTTTGATGTGACAATTATGTATATTATGATACAATATGTATATGCACTATATTTAATTTGTGCCAAAAATTGCCATGTCTTGATTTCATTGACTAGTTTCAATGGGAGTTAGTCTAGTCTCTAAGATAAGTGCCTGCCACCAATGTATTTAAACCTCTTGAACTTTGCTAACAACCACTTAAATACTAAAGCTTAAATACTAAAGGCGAAAGGCCTCCAAAAGTACTATGACCATTATAAGTATGTTTTATCTACCCTTACTATAGACCCACTCAGTCAGAAAATAAACATAATGGTTAGATGTTTACCAAATTGGATTTGTATATGTCACTTAATAGTCACAAACAACAATTTTCAAAAAAGAAGACATAGGCTCATTCTCGTAAAACTGTAGTTTTCTTATAAGGCATCCAATCTAAATCTGTATAATCAAACAAATGTAATGCTAACATTATTTTTATACATTATAAAGCTATTAGGCAGATTCCTTAATGTCCTACATATCAAAATTAAACTCTATGATTAAGGTATCTAAATATCCTCGTCATAGCATCAAGATGAGGCTTCTTTAAAGAATGTATTAACAAACTAACAAACCATTCTTAGTAACTCAATTCAAATCTAACGGATATATCACATTTCAAACCATTTTCATACATTTGCAAGTATTTCATTATAGTAAATTCAAAGTAAGAGGTTTATAACCTGTGGTTTATCTAATACATAGTTTTATTGCATCTTTCAATTATGATCTTCAACCAACAAAAATCATGGTGCTTAAAAATGAGGAGTTAAAGTAATAGCACATAATGTACTCGAGATGTAAAAGAAATTTATGCATGACTTTTTTTACAATATTCATAACTATGTCTTATCTCATTATGAGTTCTACAGATTCAAACTTTCAAGTTGTGATCAATTTACTCCTTGCGAATCCTTCAACTCTATTCTACCATGTGTTTAAATGTTACATGCATCTTGCTTTTTGGACCTAAGGTCTCATCTTCATTGTTGTATTCCCCTCCTTCCATACTGTTGAAATGTCATCGCAACATGGGTCTTCCTCCTGGTGGTCCCGATAGAGTTTTACAGAACTTGGCAATATGACCTATCCTTCCACATGCATAACATTGGCGATTGTCACGAACTCCCATTTCTCCTTGATTAATTGTTCCATTATTTGCAGGAAGATCATGACAATTTGGAATAAAAGATCGACTATTATCACCTCCATACATGGGCGATGGTCCTTGTGGTAGTGCATATACTTCCATACGTTGAAGGTTTTCCAACTCCATTGGTGTTGGCCCAAGTGGATCTTAAACATTACTTGATGGTTTACTCTGTGTGGTCCCATAAGCAGCTAAAATCCATTGAGCAATTGCGATTGCTTCATTCACTATGGATGGATTTCTCACCATCACCTCCTTCTGCACTCTCTCCTTCAGGCCTCGTTTGAAGACATCTAAGACATTTGCTCCACTCATATGCATAATGGATACTTGAATATCATAATGCATTCATGTTTGCCTCTTTTTTACTTCAAATCCTACAACTTCATTTTTACGGTTTGAAGGAAATCTTCTACTTGAAAGTTCTAATGAAGACCCTCTTGCATCCCACTGTATGAAAAAGAAGCACCTCATTATGAAAGCATTTGTTCCTATGTAGTGTATCATGTAAGAGCCTTATCCATGAGATAAGACCTCATGAACATTCTTGCAATAGAATCAAAAACATGAAAATGTGATGGATGTATATTGATCCTCATGATCCATCACTCCACAACTCCCATGGCTCTATTGCCCTTGTAGGCTTCCACCTTATATGCATTTCCCATACGAAGTAAGAGATTGGCTTGATCTTCCATCTCTTGAAATCGTCTTGTATTTGACTCTTCGTTGGCAATAGCAGTTACTTGCGGTTGGGGTTGAATCTCTTGTAGTGGAGTTTCCACTTCCATCTCACCAACTCTTTCTCTCTCCATCTTCTCATTCTCTAATGCAAAGATCTTGTCTTCTATGGCTTGTTGCTTTGTTTGTCCATCTACAATAGTTTTTCTCAACTCTTTTATCTCTATCATGATTGAGTTCAAAACTTCACTCGTAACAACTTATATTTCCATGCTTCTCAACCACTCAAACAAATACAATGTAAGTATAATAAAAATCCAATCTCTTAGAATAAGAATCACAAAATGCTAAGATGATCCTATTATAGCTCTATAGTACTCTTCACCATAATTTCTAATAGTAAAATCATTCCACACTCTATTCTATTCTAATTTCTACATATGTGTTGAACAAAACTAGTACGAGTGGTTCGTAATTAAAATCCATCCAACATTCAATATAGAATGTAAATGGTACAATCCCACATTTCTCCATAACTGACAATCGGAATATCATTGGTATTAGTGATGTCATCACCCGATGTCGTGTTGTGACGTGGCTACTATGAGAAGATGATGACATGTGTCATCTTCAAAGCTTTTGTCATGATGGCGATACTTTAGGTTAGGGTAACAGATGGCATTGTAAGGCTCTAAAGAGCTAGGGAGATCTAGACACATCACTTTGTTGACTAAGGAGCTTATCTTATTGAAGTGGAGTCTACGGAGGACATGGATAGGGGACAACATGATCCTCTAGATGTATCATTGTCGAGTCTATTTGTGATCAACATCCGGTGTCTTCATCGTGATCGCTTTTAGGTATACTTAGCCGGTTTCAAGTTTTCATTTTAACTCTTATTAGTGACAAGTCATTATATGTATAGTATGTATAAGTAGTGTGTTTAGGATAGTTGTAAAGCTCTAAGTTAAAATGGAGCTAATTTGGCCACACTAGAGGTCAAAATAGCATTCTCCATTCCCATTGGTCTAGTAGTTTTGGCCAATGAGGACACTAGGGCAACTTTTCAAGGTTTTTAGGGATTTTGGAGACCTTTCAGGAGGGATTCAAAGATCTGAGGATGGGGTTGGAGAGCTAACGGGACAAGCTACAACGTGGGCTCAAGAATGGATGGATTTGAAGGATTTGTCACTCTGAAATGGTGATTCAAATATAGAGTGAGAAATTTAGACCTTTAAGTGTATTTGGAGTATTTGTGAGAATCTTACGAGGGTTTTGGGAGATCTGAGTCAACTGAGATACAGTTTACGACTCAAACTTGTATTTTGATCGAAGTTTTGACTCAATTGGATGAGTTTTGAGTTTGGAGTGATAGGTTGAAGTTTGTGTATATAGTTAGAGTTGCAAGATTGCACTGACTATCACAAAGTTAGTATATCGATCATATCTTTTGATATCAGAAAGTTTTGTCAATAAAACTTTGCACAGTTCAAGTCTGATGATGAGTGAACTTCTCATGAAATCTTGGAGCAATTGGAATCAAGGATTGGGATGTGTGATGGGTTTTGTACACAGGGGTCTGCATATTACCTTGTGAGACAATGGATAAATTAACAATTGTTTTGAGAGATCTAGAGGAGGAAAAACATTTGAAACTTTTCTGAGAGATTGAAAGGGTCATGGAGAAATTTTCTGTGAAGTTTAAACAAGAGTTATTGGTCTAATCATCGGATATCATAATCTTCTTCCGCTGAAGTTTTACCGGTTGTAATGTGGAGTGCTGAGGAGAGGGAGAAGAGATTGTCAACTCACACAAGGTTCTAGAGGGTTCTTCTACAGTCAAGCGCTCGGGCATTCTCATAGAGAAGAATTGTCCTATGCGACACGGAGTCATAAAATTTGCATCCTAATTGGCCATAAGGTACACTCTGAAAACATTTTTTTCCATGATCGAATATGGATGTTGAACATGTGGAAAATGGAAAGTTTGATATAAAGTTGCTCTCATGCACATCCATACCTGCAATCCACAATTTTCCCTTTCCCCTTACTCTACATGTAGATCAAGGACTTTGCCATTCTCTATACCACTATCAAGAACTTAAAACTATCATCACGGTCTTGCTATTCCAAGAGTGATAATCCACATTCAAGCAAGGAACAAGTTTGCTCTGATACAATTGTAACACTAGGGAAGTGAGGAGAGACCATTCAAATAGCTTTAGAAATTTTGAAGTTGAGAGATACCTCAATGGTTTCTCTTCCTCCATATATAGTCCTAAAAAAAGTACAATATAGATCAGGTTTCACAACCATCATCCATCTAATTCCCCGTGGATTGATGATGTGACCGACATCCCTATGAGCACACAGATTGCTGATGTGGCACCTTTAAATAGTCTTTTAATAGTCTACTCAATACTATATATCTTCACCTTGCGTAATCTCTACTTTAGTTCTCATTAACTAATGATGATTACAATAACATGCAAGTTGATTTTACCATTACATAGTATGAATTGCAAACATGTAACTAACGATGGGGCATTAAAGCACTTGGTCTCCTGATCTTAGCCCCACAAAGAGCATAGTATATTAATGTACTAGACGGATATCTGATGTTAGAAAGATCTAACCTCTAGTTAAGGGAAGGCGATTGTGATACACTTGACAATAATGTATGTTGCAATGTGATATGTATGTGCACAACATCTATCATGACTTATGTAGTGGCACCCCTAGTTAGGTAGATTTGTGCAAGTAGGAGGATATAGAGTAGTTAGAGTCGGTAGTGAAGTTAGCATTGTTTGCACTAGACATGCCATTAGAACTAGTAGCTCTCCTAGGAGACCTAGGGCTCAAAGGATAGAGTTCAAATTAGGGCTCTTTGAAAGTTAGTTTTCAAACTTGAGCTTTTGAATGTGTGTCTATGGTGAAAAATTAACTAATGTGGATTCTTTGAAGATCAAAGTGACTTGGCTCAACTTTAATCTCTCTTTTATACTTTGATTATAACAAGAGTGTCTTTGAGAATGTTTTGTGAGTAGAAAAGATTGTGGTACACTTCTGATGTTATGATGCAATATGTGTGGACACAACAAGGATCATTTTGAACTTTAAAAGATTGATGAAGCTTATCAAAAGAGTTAGATGGGAATATGAAATAAATTTGGACATAGAGATAATATATACGGCTACAAATGGTTCAATGAGTTGATCATGTGAAGGGAATCAAGATCAAGTCTGAAAACTTCAATATTTATCTCAGTCAAGTTTTGAAGATGTTTTGCAAAGCCATTTCCTGTTTAAAAAAGATAAAGAAAGCTTTCATTATTCTTATATATATATGAGACCGTCGGCAGAATGTTTCCTGGTTGGGGTCATGTTTCCCCAACCCAGAGACATACCACTCAATGGTCATCGCCGCTGAGTAGGACTTGGTATTGGCTGCCGTTGCCGGCATCGGTCTAGGAGACTAAGGAACAGTTCAGTATATTCCTTGAGTTTTTGGTGCTTCCCCTGCCAAATAGCCCCAAATCTTCAGAGTAGAACCTTGTCGTCCCCCATCTCTCTGAAGCGGGCAAGGAAGCGGGTCTTTAGTCCATCCCATGTGGCAATCTCGCTCACATGGTTTTTTTCTTGATTATTCATCAAGACTCTCGCTCCCTTTTGCAGGAGTATGGGGAAAATTCGGCGTCGATCCATAGGATCTTGCTCCTTATTGGCATTCGAGATTGCTTGAAAGTCCGGATGTAGGAATCCGCATCGTCTTCGTCGGTAGTCCCCTTGAACTTGGGGTACTATTGCTTGGATTATTGGGGCTGTCATGATGCTGAAATTCCTGCCCTGCACTTCAGCGAATTGGCTTTCAAGGTCGAGCCTGGGGAATACTGGCTGAAAGGAGTCTTGGCCTTGATTGGTGTTTGGCCCTTCTTGGAACTGGGTCCACCACTCACCTTCTTCACTAGCGTCGTCCCCCAAAGATATTGAGTCGCGCATGATGGTAGTTGGGTTTGGATTCTCCAAGGTGTCTCCTTGGTTGGATACATGGGGTTCCAATGTTTGGCCGTGTTCCAACTGTCACGGTGTAACACTATGGAAGTTAGGAGAGACCACTCGAATAGCTCAAAATTTTGAAGTTGAGAGATACCTCAATGGTCTCTCTTTCTCCATATATAGTCCCCAAAAAGGTACAAACTAGATAAGGTTACACAACCACCATCCACTCAATTCCTCGTGGATTGATGACATGGCGGACATCCATATGAGCACACCGATTACTGACGTGTACTCCAACTAACACACTAACTAACACACAAGAAACACAACCTAAAGAGCACACTGATTGCTGATGTGGCACCCTTATATACTCCACTAATATTCAACTCAAGACTATCTATCTCCTCCTTGCGTAACCTCTACTTTAGTTCTCACTAACTAAAGATGGTTACAAATCTTCCTCCTTTTAAGATGCAACGTCCTCGTTACTCACACGTTCAAACTCTTAAACGATCAAAGGTGCATTGGCTAAGTTCTTTGCCAGTTCCCAAGTTGATTCATATGATGGATATCCCTTCCATTGAACCAAATACTCCATTTTTTGGGTATATGTGACCCTGAATCTATTTTTTGAGAATCTTGTCAACCTCAAATTTTGCCTGATCTGCTACCATAGTAGGTAAAGGAGTAGGAGTTGATGGATTTATGAACTACTTGGGACGTGGTACATATTTTTGCAATCGTGACACATGAAATACGGGATGTATTTTCATATGCAACGGGAGCTCTAACTTGTAAGACACCTCGCCAACACATTTCAATATCACAAAAGGGCTGATGAATCAAGGGTGAAATTTTGGTGTTCCTACAAGTGACAAATTGGTTGTGGATAGCCAAACTTGATCTCCTTCCTGAAAATTCACCTCCTTGCGATGAGCATGTGCATATTGCTTTTGTCGATTTTGAGCAATTACCAACTTCTCCTTTGCTTGATGCAATCCTTTGTGTATGTGCTCCACAAAATCATTGACTGTCGCAACTTTGGTTGAAAACTCCTGCATCTTAGGAATTCTCCCTAGAAGGTGTCAAAGGATGAGCACCATACATCAGATAAAATGAAGACACTTTTGTGGATGCATTAACATAATTGTTATATGCAAATTCCACTAGAGCTAGAAGAGTATCCCACTCTTGTTGTTCCTCCAAGGTGAATGCTCGCATCATATCCTCTATTGTTCTATTGGCCCTCTTTGTTTGAGGATGATAGGTTGTAGACATTGCTAGCTTTGTTTTGAATAAACCAAACAAGGTTTTCCAAAATAAACTAGTAAAATGAGTTCCTCTATATGTGATTAAGACTTTTCTTAATCCATGATTCACAAAAACTGCATCTAGATACACATGAGCAAGTTGTGGTGCCGTCACTGTCTTTGTGGTAGGTCGGATATGTATCATCTTACTCAATTTATCCACAAAGACCACAACGAAAAAATTTTATAGCATCCACGGAAAAAAAAGATATTACTTGTGATATTCCTCAACAATGATAAACATCTGCCTTCATTACTTTGCTGCTATCATGATTTGAATGAGTTTATTTTTCCTTCAGAAAATACCCACCACATATGAAAGCTCTCAAGCTATAATCTTAGTTTAATTCCTCTTCACATGAAGACACAAGTTTCCAAGGCAATTCCGAGTTCACAGAAATTATGTGTAGCATTTAGTAAAATGAAGATAAACTTAATACTTATTTTCAGTCGTCTCGAATGAATGAAAGAAAGAAAATATTGTAATGCGGGCTCGAGTTTGGGACGCGGTGGAGAAAAACCATGCATCTCAAACCTTTCATTGCACTTGTGAAACATCTTTTGGAATATTGGAGGGCAAGGAGATTAATTATTTTGTCGACAATAAATTCCTTATTTTTGTTCCATTTAGAAACGACAAAAGCTGATACGCATTCAGCCTAGATCGCTAAACAAATGGGGAGGGATCGAGCATAACAAGCAAGGTATCTAAGGTGCAGCTTGATTTGGCAACAATAGAGATGTTTCAAGCATTCATGAATTTTCTACAACAAGAACAATTACATGATCAAAGGGAAAATTTAGCCACAAGGTCATTGCAAGCTGTGGTCGGAAAGGTGGATCAATTTGATGGGAGAGATATCTTGAAGTACTTGAAGTACTCTATTGGGCCAAGGAGAACTTGACCAGTGGGAGAACCCTAGGGATTTTGTTGTCATTACTGTCTGTAAAGTAGCATATTAGAGAGATGGAGTTGAACCGTGTACTAGAGAGAGAGAGATGGTAGAAATGTTTGGTCTTGCTACCATGCTAGAGATTAAAAATCATGTAAGGTTCATACACAAACAATTTGGGGGGAGATGGGAAATGTATTCTCGTGCTTTGAGGAACAAATATTTCTTATAAGATTCTGATAGAGTCACCAAGAAGTCATTCATGGAGTGGGTTGCAAGGCCTAATAAGAGTTTGAAAGAAAATTCTCACAATTGTTTTGACTGGAGAAGCTTAATTTAGAGTTCCATAAAACTTAATTGTTTATGTGAGCTATATAATTTGAGTTGCAAGAGAAGCTAGAATTGTTTCTCTTGCAATTGTAGAATAAAGAGGAAGGGCTGAATGATAGTTGGAAGGATATGAGGAAGCAATTGGCGAAGATTTAGAGAAGGAGAAAAAAGATTATAGTGATTAGACCTCTCTTGATAGCTACTTTTGTAGCTCCAACACCTATTGCTTGGCAAACAATTCCAATAGCCAACGTTCAAGCTCTGGTTGTGAACTACAAGAAGGAAGAATCATCTTTCAAGGAGAGCATGAGTGGGATGAAGGAGGTCAAAATCAAGTTTGCAATTCTAGAGTAGAAAGATATGGGAGGAGAAAAGAAGTCTTTCACCAAACAAGCATATGTACAATGGTGCATATGAAATGGGGTAGTTTTTTGGAAGGAAGAGAAGGTAGGTCTTAAAGATATTGGAGTGATCATCCAAACCGAATTTGGTAAACGAGGCATGAAAAAACTTGTGGATGATTATCATAGTGCAAATGTGGTGACATTGGTTAAAGCCTTCAATTATAATGCTTAGGTTGAGGGAGCTAGAGAGGATTTTGAAGTCCAAATATCACTTAATGGCCTATGGTCAAGTACTCTTGCTACAATGGTGAAAGATCCCGACAAGATGAAGATGAGTGAAGATGAGATAACTCGACGGCTCTCCACTCTCAAGTTTGGTCCCAATGTTACTACAGAGGAGAAGTCAAAGTTCTTGGATATATTTTGTAAATATATCCATGCCTTTGCCTTTAGCTACAAGGATTTGAAAGAAGTAACCTTAGAAACTCATTGCATTGAGTTAGAGGAGAAGGCTCGTCCAATACGTTAGAAGCAATGTCGGATAAATCCACCAACAGTTGTGATGGTGAAGAAGGAGATCGACAAGCTAAAGGATGCCGGTTTCATCTATGAGGTAGAAAATTCTTAATGGATTTCTCCTATTGTGATAGTCAAGAAGAAGAATGGTAAGCTATGTGTATGCGTAGATTACAAAAAGTTGAATGTTGTCACAAAGAAGGATTATTATCCTTTGCCATTCATCGACGAGATTTTGGAGGAGGTAGCAGGTCATGAGTGGTATAGTTTTGGAGATGGTTATGGTGATTATAATCAAATTCAAATTGCTCCTGAAGATCAGCTCAAAACCACTTTTACCACGTTATGGGGAATTTTTGCCTTTAGGGTAATGCCTTTTGGTCTATGTAATGCTCTAGCAATTTTTCAGAGGTTCATGAACAAGGTGTTTGAACCTTTTATTGGGAAATTTGTGCGAGATTTCATAGATGATTTTTGTGTGTACGGGAAGAAGGAGAATCATTTTGATCATTTGGTCAAAATTCTACAACATTTGGAGAAAGCCAAGGCCTCCCTCAATCCAGAAAATTGCATTTTTGGATGTGAGGAAGGTTTGTTGGTAGGGCACATCATCTCCAAGATTGGTATAACGGTGGATCCAAAAAAGGTGAAATGAATCCTAGACTTACCTTTTTCGATGACGTCAACCAAGTTGAGGCAGTTCCTTGGTATGGTGAGATATTATCGACGGTTCATCTTTTCCTTCTCCAACAAAGCTTATGCCTTGACGGTTTACATGAAGAAGGGGACGGATTACGATTTAAACCTCAAAGATGGAGAGGTATCGGTGACATTCGAACTTCTTATGAAGGCATTGGTAATGGCTCCTATTTTAGCCAAACCAAATTGGGGTAAACCTTTCATTCTCTACACGGATGCATCAAACATTGCTATATGATGCATTCTAGGTCAGTTAGATGATGATAATCATGATCATCATGTAACAACAAGGTCGCACAAAGGATGGTCGAAGTTATAGCAAAATGAAGTTCGTTCCCATGAGATCAAAGAATAACTTGCTTGAAGAAGAGAATTTTGGAGTTAACTCATCTTTCACTGCTCTGGACAATTCAGGTCCGAAGAGGGTCATCGAATATGCCACTTCCAAGTGCACACTTCAATGAAACACAGACATAAACACACACCAAGCAGCCACCAAAGTCCAATTATACTTAAGATTGAGGAATTTCTGTATTTTACTGATGGGAAGGTTGATCTACCCTTTTACAAGATGAAATCAAAGGCGGTAAACTTAGTGAAGTTCTACTGATTCTATCGGGGATCAATAGCTTGTGGAGCAGTTTTCGAATAGCTTCTCGAGTAATCCCACTAGTCTAGGCCAATCCTAGGCAACAGAGCTCAGCTTCACAAGTTTCCGTTCTACCCTGACTACATTTGCAGTTTGACAATGAACTCTTGCAACAGAAGAAGATGAACCTTCTTACTAATGCTACTCCTGTTTATACAAAAGAATATCTAACTGCTAAGGCTAACTGATTTACACCGAGCTCCGACTCCTCTCTTCTCAGACATCCTTGCCACATGCTGATTCAAGTCTCCACATGAAAGCATTCACACTCACTTGCAATTCCTGGAGGTCCTCCGCAATCTCTCACCTGTGAATTTGAAGTGACTCTCGACATTCACATCCCATGGCTTTATACATTTCTTTCCTTTCATGCCTTCGAATAGGAAGCAGAATTCATAACCTTCCTGATCCTCTCTAGCCGCCGGATCTCATCATCATCACACCGTGCAAGAAGGTAGTCAGAACATTTACTTGCCAACGCTTCTAATCTTCCAGGTCGCTCGACATCCACCTCTATGAGTTGCTGCTTTGACTTCAGCAATTGCCGCCTCAACTCGTCAATTTCATTCTCAGTAAATCTAACGTCTCCCCTCCTAGCTCTGCATACTTCCTCATACGCCAATTTCAGTTGTTGATGCTCCTTCTCCATGGCAAATTTCTGGTTCTCTAACCGCTTTATTGAATCAGCCAACTGTTGAGTCACCTTTGCCTGATCTTCCTTACCTTGCGTTGCATAGTTCATGGCCCTGATCACTTCCATATATCCATCCTCTTGGGGATTCCACCCTTGGATATAATGGGACCCTAGTTCATTCAGCTCCATGAAGACTGGTATTGCCAATGTCTAGATCTTTCATCTTCGGCTGTGAATTCTTTGGGGTGCGGCTCGGCAAATGCGTGGCTTGTTTTTGTTCTTCTTCTTAGCCGTTGGCTCCTAAGCTATCTCCAAGCTAGGACTTCTCTTTCTTCAGGACCTTATTGCTTCCTCGCATTCTCCTACTAATGCCTCTATCTCCGGAATAACTGTAGGACCCTACTTAGAGATTTTGAGACTGTTTTTTTTTTTGGAATAAAAGTGAGCGAGATTAGGATGAAGTATGGACTGTCGAATATGAATATGTGAAATAAACAAGAATATGGCCAAGACAAGTGAGTTGTTAAGGAATGTTTGAAGTGTCGAACGGATTAGAGCAGTTAGTAACAACATCAACAAGTGCAACGAGCCGCAGAGGAGCACGAATGAGCCGATGAGCCAAGTAGACGAGATGAAGAGGAAATTGATCGGGAGCTCGCTAGGCTATTCATTTACCAGTGAAGAAGATGCCGACATGGGTATATCGACCTTTGGTGCCAAAGCCAGATTGGACAGCCGGAGAATTGTTACAATTGAAGAACTTAGGCGGAGAGTTCTTAGCATGCCGTTGGGACTACGTGTGCCTAGAGATGTGTGAGGAGGTTTGAGCAAAGAAAACGGCAAACCCAATAGGATGGAGAGGGCATCCGGATTCGTGGGATGCAGTTCTTTGGACAGAGGCATTAGGAAGAGATTACTCGAAGGAGAAGGATGGTATCGACAGGGAAGGATCAGCGATATATACGGGCTTCAACTTTGATGAGACGAAGTGGTTTGATCCTCAGGAGAGGAAGGGCACAAACCGTTTCAAGATTGATCTTATTCGTGACGATTTAAGGAGGAAGATAATGTATACTCTAAATCAATTGTTTTCATCACAAAAAAGTACTTATGTAAGTATGCATAAGGTGAGAATAGTGGAGGGATTCGTCGGCGGATCAATAAAGGTCAATTGGGAAGAGATCTTCACTCAGAATGTGCAAGCGATGGGGCAGAGATTGCGAGCGGGAGAGAAGGGAGTGATCTACATCTCTTTGTTCTTGGTACACATGTATTCAAGAATGGGGTGGTTGACACCACAAGAGAGAAGAAGATATCAACTAAACGTGGTCAGCACTCTAGGTGGACCACAGGGGAGTGACGGCCGAGTGGATCGACCAGGAGTTTGGGGCCCCACCAAGAAGATGGTGTGCAGTCGCTAGTGAGGGAGAACTAGCAGGAGATGCCTTTAGAGGAGCGAGCTAAAGCAATGCGGGACATTGAGGAAGCCGTATTCGGGAGAGAAGATTCAGTGGAGATCACTAAGAAGAGGAGTTCTAGTGTAGAGATAGTTGCGGAACCCATTAGCAAGAAGCGAAAGTTGAAGGAAATTGCTCAGTCTAGTAGTCCAGCATCAAAGGCAGCGCGGCCTAAGGTGAAGGCTAAGAAGATGACAGTGGAGGAGCCGATTTCTTTGGTGTTGCAGTTAGCGCAGAAGCTGGAGAACGTAGTAGTGCAAGTTCTGATGGAGCTGAACGAGATGGGAGCCAGTTACATCCAAGGGTGGAATCCTAAGGAAGACGGTTATATGGAGCTGATTTTGTTACTGAACCGCACCGCTCAAGGGAAGAAGGACCAGACGGAGACTATAAAGCAATTGACAGAGTCAGTGGAGCGTATGGAGGAACAGAAGAAGGAGACGACGCATGAGGTCATCACCGTGAAGCAAACCTACAATGAAGTTTGCAAGATCCGAAGTGCAGAGGTGAAGTTCTTCAAGAGGGAGAATGAGAAGCTTCAGCAACAACTGAAGAGAACAAAGCATCAATTACATGAAGTTGATTTTGAATGACCGGCTAGATTAGAAGATTTGGCAAGTAGATGCTCGCAATATCTTTTTGCTTGGTGTGACGATGTGGAGGCTAAATGGTTGGAACGATTGACTGTGGCGATGAACACCCCTTGCGATTCGAAGGAGAAGCGAAAGGAGATGTACAAGGCCATGAGACGCGAATGCCAGGAAGCTATGCGAGTCCATCGGAAGGAGATCGCAGAAGACATCAGAGAGTTGCAGATGAGCGTTGATGCTTTTGCCTTGAGGGAAGAGACGTCATCAAAGGGACCAGCAACTTTCCAAAGAAGTAGTCAGGTGCGATCCGTGTAGGCGATGGTTAGGAATAGGTGCAAGCAATTGTATAAATAGGAGTAGTGTTAGAGTAGGATTATCTCTTCCTTTTGCAAATGTTCATAGAGAAGCGCAAGTGTAGTCAAGGTAGAATGACGTGCTCAGAAGCTGTTGAATGTTGCGTTCGATCGGCCTAGACTAGTGTGTGATACTTGTGAAGTTACCCGGAGCCATGGTCGGATTCGCCTCATAGTAGAACTTCATGGAGAACATCGCCTTGACTTCGGCTTGTAAAGGAGTGATCAATCTCCCATCAGTAAATCTGGAGTGGAATTTCAATTACATGTTTAATTGTGTGCAATGTAATGGATGGGTAATGGTTCGCTAATTAGAATGGATGGTCACATGCTACTTATTTGCAGCACTCTTTGGACTATGCATGTTTAGAGTCTTCAAAAGATGCATAAACTCACATATTCGTCAGCTGGTAGTGAATTAACACCTCATCCCTCGGGAACAAACTTTAATTCTTTATAATTGGCAAAACCTTTGTGTAACTTGTCTGGTACATAAAGAAGGAAGTTTAGACCAACTTTTTCTTGGTGCCGCTTCCGGGGAATATAGTTGCTACTCATCTGCCAACGGGAATTGTACAACATAGCTAGGAGCTTAGCTAGGAACGTGTTGGCAACAGTGGTGGCCAAGAGAGAAAGAAAGACCCCATTATTGCTGGGCTGCTGAATCTATTTGCCTTTGAGATCCTTGAAGGTTGAGAATCCCATTCTCAAACCAAACGAGAAGATGTGGTGCCAAGATGAATGACTGACAAAGGTCAGGAGCTAGACCAGTCTTCTGGTCAGACTACTAAACCTTCGGCACGAGCAAGACAAGCGACAGCCAGAGGAGAAACCAGAAGAAGAGAAAGAGAGCAAGGATGGATTCGGCCTCTAGGCCGAAGAAGGAAGAAGAATCTGGCTGAACCGGACCTGCTCAGGTGGATCGTGGGTCACGAGCATTCCACCCCTCCAACAGAACGCCGTCCAAAGCTCAACAAGGGCAATCATTCGAGTAACCTAGGAAGGTAGAAGATGCAAGCACATCAGATTCCTCAAAAGATAATGGCAGTTCAAGCACCGACACCTCCAAAGTGAAAGGCAATTACGCCCTCTGGTGAGGAACCCAGTGACGAAGAAGAGAGGTGGTCGGCTTTCCAAGAAGGACCAAGAGCGTTCCTCACTCAAAAAAGTGAAGGACTCAAGATCCTCAAAATTAATCTTGAACCCATGTTCCAAGTTCTATATGAGGTCTGACAAAACAACATGGCAGCACCGATCACCAAACAACAGTACCCGAAGTTCAAGGGTACTTCTGACGAAGATGACGCCGATTCATATACTCGTACCTTTGAAGCCATCTCCACAGCAAACAAAGAAAATGACCCCGTGGACCGGAGAAGAATCTTCCCGCTACTCCTGTGGAAAGGTGCCCGAGTATGGCTGAACAACCAAGAAGAAGGCCATGCGGCTGAGATTTCTTCTTGGGATGGACTTAAGGCCCGGTTCTTGATAAGTTTCCGAGAAATGGGTTACGACAAGGTGCAGTTGAGTAGACTAGGTGCCATTCATAGGGAGAAACACCAAAAGCTCCGAGAGTACACGAAGCTGTTTCTCAGTTTGTTAGATAGGATGCCATCCACTACGGCTAATACTAAGCCTTATTCGGTGGCCATGGCCATCAAATGGTATGTTTTGGGGTTGGAGAAATTCAACCCCAATCAAGAAACCTTCTATTCGAGAGCAGATCCAGCCACGGTGGATGCTATTATACAGGCAGCCAAAGCCTATGAGCTATCCAACATTCATCGGAGGTGGTTGAAGGAGAATCAGTCTTTGCACAAGAGACGACAGGCTAAACACTCAAAGGCCCGAAGACGCCTAAGTCCTTCGAGTAGTGAAACGTCCACTATGTACAAGGAAGAAGAATCTAACTTCTCAGATGAGGAATGGAAACATACCCCGAAGAGGAAGGAGGGGCGCAGAATGAAGCCAGTGGAATCTGGCTGGAAGGGAATAGAGACTAAAGTAGAAGAGATTACCAAAAGTTTGGAGGAGCTCAAGGTACATTCGGTAAATAATAAATATAGGAGAAAATCTCCCATGAAGGGGAGAGCTAATGTCTTGTGTACCATCTGCAGGAAGCCGGGCCATTCCAACTCTGAGCATCAGTCCAGAGATGGGTATTCGGCCCAGAGGTGGAATGGGTGCAAGTATGGGACTATGCCCCATATGAAGGCCATGTGGATGACCAAGTCTATGGCATCCAAGAAGGGGGAACTTCATCTAACACACCCCTTGTGCACATACCTTGCTATGCTCCGATAGAGATGGCGACCACCACGCCGCAAAGGAAGATGGGAGAATTGGCCTCAATCCCTCCACCAACCCGACCGAATGCATGTTACAACTGCGGAGCTATGGGCCACTTGTCACCCTAGTGCCCCCAACCTTGGCAACGAATGACATATTAGCCGATGTGTAGTAATTGCAAGCGGCCGGGGCATACGAATATGGAGTGCGATCAGCCACCTCAACCACAAGGTGAGAGTGAACTGTATCAGGCGCAAGGAGTGCATTTTGTTATCCCACCGAAGTAGGATGTGGGAATGCATCAAATTAGCATAGAGGAGCAGACATTGACAGTCCCTCCGGACGAAGCGACTTGGCCTGAAGAAGCCTTGGACATGTTGCGGGTGTCGACCCAAAGTACGAAGATGGCCCCAGTGGTCATCAAAGAGAAAGCCAAGTTACGGGAGAAGAAGAAGACGACTCAGGTTTACCTCCGATGGCTTTTTGGAAGCTCATCATGAATCTAAAAGGACTTGTTCCCACAATAGGACCATGACCCTAATGCACACTCTCAAATTCTCACAAAGAGTAAGATATCACTCAAAAGGAAGGGATACTTTGATGATCAAAATCTTCATTGATTCAAGGCTCCAACCCGAACATGACTTCTCCAAAAACCAAGCTTCCCAAAACAAGGGCTCTCCAAAACTAAGATCACAAAACTAACTTCTCCCAAAACTCACTTCCACAAAAACTAACTTGAGAGGTGCTTCTCAACCTCTCTATTTATACTACTTAGAATCTTACCCTATTAACTACAAGTAATCACCATGTAACTTTCTCTTACCAAGTTTAAACGAGGTAGAGATCACAAACCCCAATGAAAAGGGTACATGGCAACATGCAATTGGTCCACTTGGATCTTGTAGAAGCCCAACTAGTCTCTAATTGACTTTAGTGTACCAAGTCAATCTCGCCCCTAGATTTAAGGGTCTTCACCAAGTCTAACCAATGAAAACTAGTCAAGGAAAATCAAGATACCCATGTGATAGAATCTGTTCCTTGATTCTTACTAAACAACAAAATAGTAGTTCTCATCTAGCACACCAAAAGTTATTCTATATTTTCCTCCAACTTAACCATAACTAGCCAAACATAGTCATGACTAAGATAAACTTAGGCACAATTTAGATATACTTACATTTTATCCTATATGTACAACCCTAGGTCTTACATTTACCCCTGGACCAAGATTTCACTCCGTCCTCGGAGTGAAAGAATCTGATCGTCGATGAAACGGCTTCAACTTGTCATGATTCACCCGGTCAAAATGTCGTCCTCTCAACTCCTTCAAATTGTAAGCAAAGTTTTCCCACACTTTGTGAATTATGAAATGTACTCTTACCAATTAGATCCTTTTTTATTTTCACTTCAGATCCATTCGAATTAAAATTCTTGTCATTTGAATTAAGCTCCAAGTCCAATAATTAATATCTTTTACTTTTGTTGACTAAGTTCAGTAGTTATCTAGTCATCTTCAACATGATTCCAAATTTATATTTAGATTCAAATGATTCTAAGCAAATCAAAACATTAAGTTGACATATCTTCACATTGATCATAATCTCATAATAGCTAATTAAGTAACAAAAAATTAAGGAAACATTGACAGTCACATTTATATGATAAAAATAAATAAGATAACTTTAGTTTTTGATATTCAAAGTGTTATAAGTTTGGTCCAAAATCAATTTATTTACAGAACATAAAATGATAAAGTGATATTATAGCTCAATATCATTTTATATGAGAAGTGATTGAAAATATCAATTTAAAATTTTAGAATATTGGTGTTGTACATAAAAAAATACAATATGTTGAATAAGTCGTTACTGATTTAGAAATTACAATACAAGTATTGTATTGTATTTCCAACTTGATTTGATGTTCATTTTTGTTTTACTTTTCATTGTTTCATGTTACTTCATAGCATCCCAAGCAAGTTCAAATGGATCAAACCTACAAGCAAAAAATGATTTAATTGGTTAGAAGAGTACATATGAAAGTCAAATGTTTGTAGAATTTAATCTAGATTTAATAATTATGATGAAAGTTAACTAGCATAATCATATCAAAAAAAAAAGATTACATTCTAGCCAGATCTACTTTGAGCTCTAAAGAATCAAGGTCCTTACCATAGCTAATGATCTAAATGGTGGTAATTTTCAAGGTTCACATTAAAAAACTAAACTCCTAGGAGCTTTAATTTGAATTTTATCTCTTCAGCGTTAGGTCCTTTAATGGTATTACTAGCTCTAATGGCTTGTCTAATGCAAACGACACTAAGTTCATTATTAAATCTAATTATTTTATCTGCTCCTACCTACACATATAACTAGAGAGGCCACTATCTAAATCGTGATAGTTGAACATATTGCATAACAATATACATACTTGTCATATCAAACATCATAATACATAGATTATCATACATCAACACAACATTACACAATAGTTCCTCTAACTCAAGATTAGATCCTTCTTACACCATGTACTAACATAATCAATCAACATGATATATGCATATGGGTGAGATAAGGAATTCTGATTACTTTAATGCTCCATTAATATGCACTTGTCTACCATCCGTGCCATGTAACCATCAAACTAACTATCATGCTAACCACATTGAGGATATTTCCATTAGTCATAATTATCATTTACATAACATTGCAGTAAGAGGAGGTTTTAAACATGACATATATGATCCTTTTGAACAAAAATCACATGTCAACATATTGGTTGTTCCACTAGTTGATCCACACTTCTCATCAATCTATTGCTAGCATGTCTAAAGTCTAGTTCAATATTAGAAAAGTCAATTTCTAGGCAATATTCTCTTTTCTCCTTATCTGCCATCCAATCCATCCTGAAATACATATGCACAAGGAACAAAGACAAATAAATCACATATTTCTCTTCCACCAAAATCTTATCACTCATAGCTTGCACATTCTTGGCAAATACAACTCCTCAATTAACTTTAATTGATCCACCAATAAATTTCTCAATTATTAGCACCTTATGCAAACTCATGCATGTTGTGCACTATGGTGAAAAAAATTGATTTAAGGTCTGTGCAATCTTTTTTCTAAATTCATCTCAAATAAAATTGATCTTGTACCCATTTTTTTCCTTTGTGTACTGATGGATTGAATCACTTTGTTTTTTTGAAATCCAAGCCTATTTCTCTTCAGAGGGATCCCCCATCTACTAGATATACTTATTATATTCAGCAAAAAAATAAAACAATCTACCTAAAAATTCCTAAGATGCCTCTATATACGTCAGATTTTAATTGTGAGTGACCCAGAAAACCTGGTTATTCATAATATTTCTTCACTCTCCATCCATCCATCTATTCAAATCACCTTCTAAATCGTATAACATAGGATCATTCTCATAAACTACATCTGCATCCACAACATATCGACCCATCCATCACATCACAGATGCAATTTACCAATAAGCTTCGTATAAGAATTATCATATAATAAAACTTTCTCCTCCTTTACAATTTTTGTTACCCGAAAGGTGATGACGGATATGTTGCAAGTGGGATATATGTAGGGGCTGGATTCAAATTCATATCTCTGAGAGTATTATGGTGGGCAAAATGTGAGAGTCAGGATGGGTTGGCAGTACAGTCATAAGGTGTTTATCAAAGCAGTGAATGAGCATGGACCTGATGCAAGAGTATGTTCAACTTCATAATATTTTTTTATCTTATTTTATTTTTAAGTTACAGATATTCAACTACAATTATTCTTTAATCACAAGTAGATTTGTAAATGCTGAACTTACTATATGCAGATATTATATCTTTCTTGTACTTTCTAATCATTAAAAATGATCTTCTGAGACAAGTTTAGTCAGACTGGTTGCATGTTAGGACCAGGGGTTTCATGTTTTCTTACCTGCCTCACTCCACTCGTTGTTTTCAACTTGACATTGACTTGCTTCAATAAATGTGTCGGATGAACATAAATTTTTTTTATAATAATGTTGAACACTTTCCTTTTGCAAATGATATTTGAGAGATCGTGTTAATTTCTCAATGCGGCGTGCATAAGCTTCCGGAATAGACAGTAAATCTTCTGACATTAGATAATCGAAGTATAACCTGCTTTGTAGGAGCAAAGATGTACTCATGGAACTCAGGTTGGTATATTACATTTTTGAGGCTGCTCGTACAAGGCTTGGACTGTAACCCGCTTGATGAGCCTCAAAGTCTGCATCGGGACAAAAGTGGGGATAACAATGAGTGCACAATCAAAAAGTTGTTTAAGGCAGATCAGGGTTTTCTTCTCGAAGTCTCCCACGTTGTTGATGTCTGTTTGTTTGTCCTCCTTGGATTTTATTTCATTAGATCATTTATAGGAGACCAAAGGATAAGCGATTACTGGTTCCAAGCCAAAGCATGTCCAGCGCAGCTGTTGTAAAAGGAGCACCTAATTGTGCACGAAGTATTCACCGGTGTGGTGACCTTTGGTGATTTTAAGCCCTGGCCGTCATGATCAAGCTCTTCTATGTCTGCAAAAAGAAACAAGCGGAACTAGCATTGATTGCAGACAGCAGAAAATTACTCCCGAACTCAAAGCCCAGAGGCGAGTTACAGCCAAGAGATGAAGTTTGTCGCACTTTCGAGACTTATAAATGTTTTGAGCATCACGTGGACGATTGTGAGTGCCAAGCCCAGAAACGCAGTCCACGGTTTCAAGTTTGTCGCACATGGTGGGATTACTCTGATACTTAGCATCATTCATCCATGGATCCAACCATGAAACGAAACAATCAAATTATCACCGAATTCTTTTTAAAAAAATTACGTAGTTGTTGGACCATAGTTAGAAAAACATGTGATACATGATACAATTTGTGAAACGTGGGAAGCCAATGCAATGTATTTTCCACTGCAGTGCAAAGTCTCGTTAGTTTCAAAGAGCTTGAGAGACTTACACTCGCATACTGGATACAATTAACTCAGGTAACAAATAGATAAAACCAGACAACATATTCTACATATTTCAAACTAGTGAATCACTGGAACGTGCAACGAGTTTCAGTTCTACAATCACTCCTAAAAAGTGACAACATTAGACATTTAGTAAAACTGTAGCAGACATCTAGTAGTAGGAATATATGAGCACATGAATGAAATTCACAGAGCGACCATGATGTTTTTCAACGGAGAGTCCCTCCATAGAAGCTTCAGATGTTGGAGACGCGGGCACTTTGTTACTCAGGGGCACAGTCCACCTCATACCAGAATGAACAAGATGGAGACAAAGATTAGGAGGTAGAAGTTGCTCCCGTTAGAACTTAAGACAGAGAGAATGTAGGACCATACTTAGAGGTTTGGAGACTGTTTTTTTTAATTTTTTGAATAAAAATGAACGATATTCGGATGAAGTCTGGGCCGCCGAATACAGATATGTGAAATAAGTACGAAGATGGCCAAGAGGAATGAGTTGTTAAGGAGGTCTGAAGCGTCGAACGGATTAAGGCAGTTAGTAAGTGCAACGAGCCGAGCCACAAAGGAGCAAACACGAGCCGACGAGTCAAGTAGACGAGATGAAGAGGAAATCGGCCATTCGATCGGGGGCTTGTAAGGCTATTCAATTGCCAGTGAAGAAGATGCCAACAGGAGTATATCGACCTTTGGTGCCAAAGTCAGAGTGGTTAGTTGGAGAATTAACACGATTGAAGAACTTGGGTGGGGAGTTCTTGGCATGGCGATGGGACTATGTGTGCCCAGAATTGTGCGAAGAAGTTCGAGCTAAGAAGACAACCAACCCAATAGGCTGGAGAGGGCATCCAGATTCGTGGGATGCGTTGCTTTGGGCTGAGGCATTAGGAAGGGATTACTCAAAGGAGAAGGATGGAGTCGACTGGGAAGGGTCGGCGATGCATATTGCATTCACCTTTGATGAGACCAAGTGGTTTGACCCTAGGGAGAGGAAGGGTACAAACGGCTTCAAGATCGATCTTATTCAGGACGACTTCCTACGGAAGCTAATGTATTCTTTGAACCAACTTCTCTCACCACAATGAACTACTTATGTAAGCATGCATAAGGTGAGAATAATGGAGGGATTCGTCGGTGGATCGATCAAGGTCAATTGGGGAGATATCTTTGCTCGTAATGTGCAAGCAATGGGACAGAGGCTGCAAGCAGGAGAGAAGGGAGTAATCTACATCTCTTCATTCTTGGTGCACATGTATTCGAGCTTGGGGTGGTTGACGCCACAGGAGAGGAGGCGCAATCAAGTGAATCTGGTCAGCAATCTCGGTGGGCCAGTGGTTAGCAATGGCAGTAGTGGGTCGACAAGAAGTGTGGGACCCCACCAAGATGATGGTGTGCAGTCACCAGTGCAACCAACTCAGCAGGAGATGCCTTCGGAGGCAAGAGCAAAGGCAGTAAGAGATCAGGAAGAAGCGATATTCGGGAAGGAGGACTCCGTGGGGACCATAGAGAAGAGGAGTCCAAGTGTGGAGATAATTGCGGAGCCTAGCAGTAAGAAGTGGGAGCTGAAGAAAATTGCTCAGCCAGGAAGTCCAGTACCAAAGGCATCGAGGCCTAAGGTAAAAGCAACCAAGGTAACAGTAGAAGAATCACTTTCTTCGGTCTTACAGTTGGCGCAGATGCTGGAGAACGTGGTGATGCCTGCCGTGCACATACATATCGCATCACAATATACATCGCTGTCACATCAAATATCACAACACATAGATCGTCAAACACCAACACAAGTGTACCACAATAATCTTTTCTACTCTCCAAACATCCACAAGGACACTCCGCTCATAACCATAGCATAAAAGAGAGATTATAGTCAAGCCAAACCCACTTTGTGCTTCAAAGACTCCAAGTTCCCGCACTAGCTACTATCCACCATAGCCACACTCTCAAAGATTCAACTTCGAAAACTGGCCTCCAAGGAGCCCTAATTCGAACTCTACCCCTTGAGCCCTAGGACCCCTAACAGCGCTGTAGGCTCTAACGGCAGTCCCAGTGCGAACGGCGCTAACTGCACAACCGGCTCTACCTGCTGTATCTACTCCTGCATATGCGCACCTACATAACTAGAGATGCTACTACATAAGTCATGATAGTTGTCGTGCACATACATATCGCATCACAACATACATTGCTGTCACATCAAACATCACAACACATAGATCGTCATACACCAACACAAGTGTACCACAATCGCCCCCCTAACTGGCGGTTAGGTCCCTCTAACACCAAGTAGCCATCTAGTCCATAACATGATATGCCCTTCATGGGGCTAAGATCAGGAGGCAGGGTGCTACAATGCCCTATCGTTAGTCGCCTATCTGCAATCCATATCATTGAACGGTTAGACCTACTTGCTTGCTAAACGCATCGAGGACATCTCCACCGCCCACTGACACCGCATTGAGAGGAGGTGTCAAACATGACATATGCCATCCTCTCGAACAAGAATCACAAATCAACATACTGGATTCTCCACTTGCTGATCCATATAACATACATCTCAAGCCTGCACGTACAACTACCAGGCTTGGATCCATAGTACCATCAATGTTTGGAAGGTAACATGGCGCACAATTACGCACATGATCCTTCCAAATCACACCATCACGACCCTCCAATACCAAAACTCCAGAAGGTAAAACCTCACGTACTCGTAGAATCGTGCGACCAGCCGTAACATCCAATATGGTCGGTGCACTCTGCTGCAAGTAAACGTAATCACCAACATGAAATCTGTGAATTGAAGGTCGATATCCACCTCCTCGGATGGTAGCATAATGCAAAGTATCTCTATGCTGAGCAATAGCCAGGTTCTCAAATGCCATGTGCATGACTCTATGGAAGAGTTCTACCCTTTGAGAACACACCCTAACCCAAACATCAGGGTTATCCAAGTCCAAGACTTCACCTGACTCTCAACGGATAGTTGCCGGTAAGTCTTGATCTCTACCATAAAATAAAAAGTACAGTGAGAATGATGCTAGAGATGCTTGTCGGCTAAATTGATAACCCATGGCCAACCAAGGTAGCTGGATGTCCCAGTCCCCCAGATGACCTTTCTCCAAGCCAAACTTTCTCAGTCCTCTCTTCACCATCTGAACAACTCTTTCTGCTAGACCATCAGCCTCACGATGATCTCTTGAGGTGGTATGATGATTGATCAACGCTCGATCACACAAAGTCTGAAACTCGCCCAAAAACTCAGTATCCTTATCAATCAACACTTCTGCTGGTGCACCAAATCGGCTAAGCACTGCAGCTAAGAACGCATAAGCTGTTCCCTCACTTGACTTGTCGGGCAAGGCCACCAACTCAATCCACTTGGAGAAATGTTCCACCATGACCAACACATATCAATGGTGTCGTATAGTCAATGGCAAAGCTCCTGTAAAATCCAAGCTCCAACGATAACCAAGTCCCATAATCCGCAGAGGATGTAGTTGTGGTGTAGGGGCATTGAATGATACTCGAACACGATCACATACCATACATCTCGCCACAAACTTTTGCACCTCAGTGTGCATACCTCTCCACCAATAGTGACTTTGAAGTAAGCTATATGTCCGCTTCTAACTCCTCATGATCATGCCTGACCAACTGTGCTCTCTGAGATGGAAGTGGCACAACACGAACGCAGCCATCTCCCCATACTCGAATTTGTCTACCTTCCCATCTAAACCGTCGAGCTCTCTGTAAAACTCGATCCCGCTCCTTTGCACTCAAGGTGCCCAACAAAGCACCGGTACGAAGATACTCCAACACCAACATGTCATCATGGATGTCTCGGTTTACCATCAAACCGTCCTCAATCTCAGCGTCCAAGGCTAATATATCTGCTCTCTGATCCAAGAGAGATATCATATAGCTCTCAAGCGCCAACATACTCAAAAAGGCATATGCATGCCAACCCGGCACCATCTCCTCATCAGTATCACCGTGCTATCGAGCCCCGGTTTCGTCAACTTGACTTGTACATGGATTTTGACTTAATCCATCTGTATCACGGTTCACCACTCCAGGTCTTTGAACAACCGTGAAATCATACTCCTGTAGGATAAGAGCCCATTGTGCAAGCTTTCTTGTAAGCTTGTCCGATTCCATCAACCATTTCAATGGTTGATGATCAGTGATGAGAGTGAAGGAGTTTCCAAAAAAATAACATCTGAAATGTGCCACCGCCCAAACAGCTGCCAAACATTCTCCTTCATAAGAACTATACTTCGACTCCGCTGCATTGTTGGAACGACTTGCATAAGCCACTACAAACTCATTCCCCTCATCATCATGTTGGGTAAGCACTGCTCCTAAACCCAACATACTCCAATCAGTATGTACTTGAAACGGACGACCTCTCACATGTCTCCTCAAAATAGGGGCAGATGTCAACCTTCCCTTGAGCTCAATTAAAGCTCTCTTCTGTTCATCTCCACAACTCCACTCTTGATCTAGCTTTGTCAAGGCTTTGGCAATAGTGCCAAATCCTTGCACATATCGACGATAGAAGTTTGCAAGTCCAAGGAAAGCTCAAACCCTACTCACATCTGAGGGTTGTGGAATACGCAAGATTGCCTCCACTTTGGTTTGCTGAACTCCCAATCCTCCTGGGTATATGGTATGACCCAAGTACTCTACTTGCTCTTGAATGAACTTACACTTTTCAAGATGCAACTTGAGGCCATGAGCAATCAGTCGTTCAAATACCTCCTGCAAATGTATCTCATGCTCCCTCACTTTAGCACTATACACTAAATATCATCGATGTAGGCTCTGGCACAATCAAGTCCGGCTAGGATCCTATCCATCACTCTTTGGAACTCAGCAGGTGCATTCTTCAACCCAAATGGTAAGAACTTCCACTGAAACAACACATCCTTGCCATGCGAATCAATTGCCCAAAAGGCTGTCTTAGCCTTATCCTCATCTCGCATCCGCAACTGATGATATCCTGCTCGTAAATCCAATGTATTGAAAACCTTTGCGAGCCCAACTGCATCAAAGATCTCCTCAAGTGTGGGCATAGCATATCGATCAGATTTTGTTTGTCGATTGATAGATCGGTAGTCACCACACATACGTCTATCTGTATAATTGCCATGTATATCCTTCTTGACTGGCATCACCACAGCAGAGGCATACTCTCCATATGATATCTCCACTAATCCAACCTCAAGAAGGTATTGACACCTACTTTGGATCAGATTTCTCTCCATAGTACTGTATCGATAAGGACGACAGAAGACTAGTGCATCTGTTGTCAAGTCAATCCGTATGTCAAGTCCCTTCAAACAGCCTAAATCCTTCATACTAAAGGCAAAACAGTTTCTGAAACTCCTCAGAAACCTCCACACCCTACTTCTTTCTTCTCCTGTCACTTTGGGACCAATCTCAATATCCCAAACCTCCTCTTCATCGACACTAGAGATAGAAGACGTAGTATCTGGTTGCTAAATGACAACCTCTTGAGCAGAGAGCTTTTTCTGCTTTCTCATACCAGGCTCCACTATCTCAGTGTGAACAACTCCTACTTGTTTTAGTCAGAACCTCTTGTGTTGTATCACAAAGGTCAAAAGTGGTAACCACCTTTGCTCCACGCAAAAAACTCCAACGATACTCAAAGAAGACCCTACCTCTCCTTCTCTAACATCCCCATAAGACCAAGGATGAAATCTTGGGCACTTCTCGCCCCCAGCTTTTGCCTCCACCGTCTCGGTAGGCAAAGAGCATACTAATGGTCTTGCAATCATACATGTGGATCTCATGCGTCTCTGCTCAGCCAATCCAAGGCTCACAATCCATGTCAAACAGTTCAGGATCATAGCCTAACCCATTACCTGACGTCGTGAAGCCTTTGACAACGTAGGTACTGTTGTAGTACCTGTACAAAATCCCATAGCTCGCTCTCTCTCTTCAGCGTTGGGTTTCACCAACCGCTGCAAGCAAGAATCCCATACAAGTCTAGGTCCTCCCTCTTTGTAAGGATGGGAAGCTGGGTAACTCAACAACGTGGCTAATGCAGCTCTTGGTTCACCACTGCCATGGGTGACCTGTCAACATAGATCATTGCCTGGGAGTGTCTACCCATATCCAAAATACTCTCCACTGTGAGATGTGAGGGCCTCTTCACTCTGTCATATGCTCGCAATAAAACCTCCCTTGGAAGAAGGTTTGTCCACCACATACGTGGACGGTGTGCACGAGATCCTATTCTTGCTGCATCCAGCAATACTGCTGGTCCAATCCATGACCGCACCTGATGTGCACTCGTCATCACCCGTGCACGTGGATCACCCAACAAGGGAACATTTTCCAAAATGTATGCCGGAGAATAGGTCTGCTATGACTAGAGAGAACGTAACACACGTAACATCTCCCAAAACATGCCGAAACGTGAATCATGTAGCCCATGACCATTAGCAGCACGTGTGTGTCCCTGACATGGCCATCCAGTAATAACCAAATGTATGTTGCCATGCCGAGTAAGGTTTTGCGCCCCCAACAACGAAATATCGACCGCAAGGCTGCTGATATCCTTGAACTGCCAACACTGGTAGAAGATATGGATATCTCCGCACCAACTGTGCCACATGGCGTAATGAGATGCGCCTTGCAATCTCATCTCGCTCCACATACAAGTATCGATGTATTCGTATACCAGACTGCAAAACAACAGCCAAACCTATGCTAATCCCTCCAAACAGATCTAGCACACATATACCCTCTTATAGATACTGCCAAACGATAGGCGTGGTATCTAAAGGTGACAACATAGTGGAAGTGGGAATAGCTTCCCTCGTCTCCTCCCTCTCCGGAGCAAAAGTCTCACTCCAAGCCTGATGTATGAGCTGATCAGCCATCTATTGTAGCTGCATACATGAAGTACCTAGTGTTCCATCCAACGTGGATAACACTACTCCACTAAGACTTGGCATGATAGTCACATCCTCTTGACCATGACTTTCATGAGCATCCATGTTACCCTCCAACAAATCACCAGGCCAAGTAACACAAGAACTGAAGGCTGCAACAAACACCAAACCTCCACTTGGTAAAGGCCTGGAACTGGTGATGAATCGTACAGGTAATCGACTCACTTGGCCCTCGCCAGATTGCCAACCTTGCCGATAGGAGGCTGTCTCCTCTCAATAATCAATGCTAAACCCCATCGGGTATAACACTGCCGCACCCACCAATACATCATAGGACTTTGCAAGTGTAACCACAGCACGTGCTCGCGTTCGAGAGCTATCTATGACATGATCCGGTTGCATTTGCACAGTCAACGCCGTCCGTGTGATGTATGGTGCCGGGGCATCACTAGAACCTCCAAGAGATGTCTGAATCTAGAATGGACATATCCCCACATCGGTCTTTCGTAAACCAAGACCAAGTAGTGCATTTGTACCCAACATAAGGGGTTGTGCACCAAAATCCAACAACACGCGTTGAGGTCGATAAACCTTTCCTGGAGATCCGATCAAACAAAAGACACCACTTATGTTATCCAACATCACTGCACTTGGTGACATCATGGTACGCTTGTATGCAGGCCTCGCCGATAATTCCATCATTCGAACGGCAACAGCTTGCCAAGTTCCGCTAGTAGCTGTCCTGATCCCTCTATCAACACTACTAGAAGCAACCAGCACATCTTCTTTGCTTTCGCAAAGTGTGGCTGTCAATCGTAGTACATGGGATGATGACACCTCCAACTCCAATAAATCCTTGGCTGAGAAAACAGGAGAATGAACAAGAGTCTTTGCCGCCCCCAACATTGCGCTGGATGCTTCCTCATACGATGTTGATGGCTTGTCCCTACTTGCTCCATCTCCAAGTACATCCACATTGGCTTGCACCCTCATGTCTCCAATAGGTTGTCTAGGAGCCATGGATGAGGTGTTCAATGCCTCAGACAATGTGAAAGACTGAGGAAGTCTAACCTGTCGGCTAGCCTCCCCTCTTTCTGGATCCAACTCCACATATGCTCCAGTAGACTCAATAGTATGTGTCGCGTTATGAGTCACATCAACTGCACATGGTTGTGCCGCTGCGCACATGTACTCCACAACATCTCCATCATATGATGTAGAGGTACCCGCTCCAGAATCTGATCTTTGTTGGGCTTTAGCCATACTTGCTATCTTCTGCTCCAATCGAGATGCCATGTTCACCTCATGACTAGCCTCATGGGCTAACACTTGAGTAGGGGCTGATCCTCTACCACCACCCCTATCACCTTGAACTCCTCGTTCTCTTCTAGGAACTGCCATGGCAACTCTTGTTGATCGTAATTCTAGATGGAGTTCAAAACATCGATCCATCATATGACCATGTCTGTTACAATGCTCACATGATTTTACTCCAACATGATCCATCCTTCGACCTTGAAGGCAATCCTTCTTGTGATGAGGTCCACCACATGTCGAACATACCATCTCAACAACTGATTGTTGACCTGAAAAGGATGGCAATGGTCTTCATGTTGCACCTTCACCACTCTGTCCAAATGGTCGAGACCGTCCCACATGTCTACCATAACCACTCCGGGTTTGTGTTAACCACTGGTAACATGAAGACGTTGATGAAGATGGTGAATCCTTGCTGAACCCAGCAGTCACTACCCTCTCTTCTTGCATGTTGAGCTCAATACGCTCAACAAGACAAAACACAATGGCCAACGTAGGTGATGTCTCCTGTAGTAAGGTAACATCTCTCACTCTACGTCTCAACTCCCTATCCAATATCCCATACCAATATTGGACAGCTTGTGCCTCTGTCATCCCATGGGTAACACTGATCAACCGACGCATTCTGGTATACACCTCTCGAAGACTCTCCCCAGTCTTGCGTTGAAACTCCTGCAAGTCTCATAGCTTGTCAGTTCTCACCCGTTGGTAGTTTCTACTCAACCGTGCAAAGAACTCCAGAATAGGGTTGAAGGTTGGGACCTCTAAACTCTTTCCAACTCTACTAGCTCCAACCGTATCATCAGTGCCATGTACAAAGGATAAACATAAGCCTCACTATCGGTAGCACACATGAGCTCCAACGCTCCAAACAACAAAGCACGAACACAAACAAACGTGGTGCACAAAAAGGAAGCAAAGATGGACGTGTATCGGCATTCGTATGTTGCACCTCTTTCTTGGTCTGCACTGTAAAAGAGAACTCCTGCAACAATAACATCCAACGTGCCAACCGTCCCGAAAGATCGGCCTTCTGCACCAGGTACTTCAGAGGAAAATGGTCCACATGGAATACGAATTCATAACCCAGGAGATAATGCCGGAACTTCCTCACCGCATAGACCATTCCCAGGGCTTCGCGTTCCGTAGTCGAGTAATTCCGTTCTGCTGTTATCAGCATTCGGCTGGCGAAATAAATTGGGTGATCCTGCCCTTTCTCATCTTTCTGTCCCAACACCACACCCATAGCTATGGAGGAAGTGTCTACATCCACATGGAATGGCTTGTCCCAATTAGGTGGAACCAGAGTTGGTGCCATGACCAATTCCCGTTTCATCCGTTGGAATGTAGCCTCGTGTTCTGCTGTCCATACGAAATCTACCCCCTTCTTGAGTAGGCCGGTTAGAGGCGCCGCAATGGCGGCATACGCTTTCACGTACCTACGGTAGTAACCTGTGTGACCTAGGAAGGCTCTGAGTTCCCGGATGTTCCTAGGGGGTTCTAACAAGTTAATGACCTTAACCTTATCTACATCTACTTCTAATCCTCGAGCCGACACTTGATGTCCCAACAGAATTCCTTCTATCATCATGAAGTAATATTTCTCCGGGTGCAACGCTAGTTGACTACTTCGGCACTTCTGGAACGTCTGCTGAAGATGATTCAGATGGTCGGCCCTCGACCCGAATACACAAAAATCATCTATGAAAATTTCCAGAAACTTTCTTAAGTAGTCTTGAAAACTGTGTGTCATCATCCGTTGAAATGTGG
The DNA here is from genome assembly GCA_014180765.2 of Marchantia paleacea. Classification (NCBI taxonomy): domain Eukaryota; kingdom Viridiplantae; phylum Streptophyta; class Marchantiopsida; order Marchantiales; family Marchantiaceae; genus Marchantia; species Marchantia paleacea. Next base: position 233,995 of record MUAA02000123.1, read on the forward strand.
CTGGGGCATTACACAATCCGAACGGCATCTTGTGGTAAGCATATGTCCCCCAATCAGTGGTAAAGGTAGTCTTGTCCTTATCTTCCTCTTGAATGGACACCTGATTGTACCCAGAAAACCCATCTAAGAAACTATAACACTCGTGCCCCGCCACATGATCCAATATTGCATCCGCGAAAGGCAGAGGGTGATGGTCTTTCTTAGTGGCCGCATTGAGCTTCCTAAAGTCTTGACAGACTCTGATCTTGCCAGTATTTTTCTTGGGAACAATTACAATTGGTGCAACCCATTCACTACTCAACACAGGATATATAATACACCTTGCGGTACTTATCAATTTCATCTTTAACCAACAAAGAGTATTTGGGATTTAAACGGTACTGCCTCTGCCGTACAGGGACTGCTCCTTCTATGAGGTCTATCCGATGTTCTCCCCATTTCTGGGGTATGCCCTTCATATCTTCTATCCTCCATGCGAAAACATCTTCGTACCTACTAAGGAGACTCAACAGATGTTGCAGATCTCTGGCCTGCAAGCCTCGTTTAACTTTGAGCTGGTGGCCAGGTGTTACCATCACTTCTTCTCAAGCATCCGCTCCAACTACGCCGTCAGTGTGGCTGGCTTCACTCCTTCCCACACTGGTCTGTAATTGCTATTCGTCGTCGGGGAGGAGTTCTTCCTCTACCTCATAGCATTCCAGGTAATTAACTCGGTCTTCGGACGAATATCCGGACTCGTTCTCCTCGTCGATGGGGTCAGTCACGCCTGAGTCCGATGAGGTCTCCCCCTGGTACTTGGAGTGTTTCCATGTAATTACCACTCGCCGTGCTACGGTGGCTTCTGGATCAAAGAAGGACAACGTCTTCCGTTGCCAATTTGTCAGCACCTTGGCGCTATACAACTACGGCCTCCCGATCAACACTTTGTACCCACTATCCTCCTGGGGTTTGAGGATTATGTAGGTGAGCGAGAAGGGTACACCCCCTATTCGGGTCTAAACCCCACGAAGTAGCCCCACCGGTTTCTTACGGGATTGGTCTGCCAGCCTTAGTATTCGGGGGGTATCTTCATAATGTTTGTACCCCAAGGCCACCGCCGTATTCTCTGTCATGTGTTCACTCCTGACCCCGAGTCGATGGGTACGGACTTCAACATACAGCCCGCGATTTCGATTTCTATTTCCGGGGCACCTAAGTCTTCTTGCTCCACAGAATACACTGTAGGCAACTTGTTTCTTCTTAGGACTCCGGGCTTGCTGGACTTCAGTGCTTGGATGAGAATCTTTTTGTACACCTTGATATCATCCAACAACTGCTTCATCGAAATATTTGCCTTGACTTCGGCAAGGTCTGCCACGGGATCATAGTAGGTGGGTGGCGCAACCGTCAATACCTCAAGTTCTAGTTTCCGTGGGTTGCCCCAAAGCAACACCTTCGTAGGTGGGGGAGTTAGTTCCTTGAGGTACCCTTGCACCTCCTGACGAATATCAGCCGGAAATGCTGATCCTCTTGGCTCCTCTGTCTCTTTGGGTGAGGGCTCCTTTGGCGTAGGAACATCTTCTTTCTTCTTTTCCCGCTGCTTGGCTTTCTCCTTGACGCTTACTGGCGCTATCTTTGTGGTCTTCGTACTTTGGGTCGAGACCCGTAGCACGTCCAGGGCTTCTTTGGGCCAATTCGACTTCTCCGGAAGGCTTATTGGCTCCTTCTTTTCCACACTGATTTGATGTACTCCTACATGCCGTTTGGGTGGGGTGACGAACTGCACTCCTTGCGCCGGATAACGCTCGCTCTCCCCTCGGGGTTGGGGCGGCTGTTCACACTCCACATTCGTGTGTCCTGGCCGTATGCAGTTGCTACACATTGGCTGGTTTGTCATGCGTCGCCGAGGCTGAGGGCACTGAGGTGACCAGTGGCCCATTGCTCCGCAATTGTAGCATGCATTCGGCCTAGTAGGGGGAGGGATTGGAGCCAACCCTCCCATTTTCCTTTGCGGTGTCGTGGTCGCCATTTCTACCGGAGCGTAGCGAGGGATATGCACCGGGGGTATAGTAGATGAAGGTCCCCACTCCTGGATGCCGTAAACTGGGTCATCTGGGAGTCCTTCGTATGGACCGTAGTCCCATACGGGTACCCACTCCACCTGCTGGGCCGAATACCCTTCTATGGGCTGATGCTCTGAGTTAGAGTGGCCCGACTTCCTGCAGATGATACACCATACATTAGCTCTCCCCTGCATGGGAGATTTCCTCCTATCTTTGTTGTTTATTAAATGTACCTTGAGTTCTTCCAAACTCTTGGTGAGCTCCTCTACTTTAGTTTTGATGCCTTTCCGCCCAGTTTCCACCTGCTTCATCCGGCGCCCCTCCTTCTTCTTCGGGGTGTGTTTCCAGTCCTCGTCTGAGGAGCTGGATTCGTTTTCGTCCCATGAAGTGGACGCTTCACTACTGGAGGGACTTCGGCGTCTTCGGGTCTTCGGGTGCTTAGCCCGTCGTCCCTTATGCGACGACCGATTCTCCTTTAGGCGACTCCGATGGATGTTATATAGCTCGTAAGCTTCAGCTGCCTATATGACGGCATCCACCGTAGCTGGGTCTGCCCTCCTACATAAGGTTTCTTGGTCAGGGTCAAACTTCCCCAAACCCGAGACATACCATTTGATGGCCATGGCCACCGAATATGGTTTTGTGTTAGCAGTGGTGGCCGGCATCCTATCTAGCAAACTGAGAAACTGCTCCGTGTATTCTCCGAGCTTCTGATGTTTCTCCCTCCGAATGGCACCCAATCTTCTTAGCAATACCTTATCGTAGCCCATCTCCCGAAATCTCACCAGGAATCGGGCTTTGAGCCCATCCCAAGAAGAGATTTCAGCCGCATGGCCCTCTTCTTGGTTGTTCATCCACACCCGGGCTCCTTTCCGTAGCAGCGCCGGGAAGATCCTTCTCCGATCCATGGGGTCATTTTCCTTGTTGGCCGTAGAGATGGCTTCAAAGGTACGAATATACGAGTCAGCATCATCTTCATCTGAAGTACCCTTAAACTTGGGGTACTGCTATTTGGTGATTGGTACTGCCATGTTGTCTTGGTTCTCCATAGTCAGACCTCGGAACGTAGGTTCAAGGTTGATTTTCAGGATTTTCAGATCCTCACTTTGTCGAGCAAGGGACAATCTTGGTCCTTCTTGAAACGCCGACCACCTCTCTTCTTCGTCACTGGCTTCGTCACCCGAGGGTGTCACGGCCTTCGTAGAGGTGTCGGTATTTGAACTACTGTTTTCTTCCGAGGAGTCTGATGAGGTACTGGCCTCTGGCTGAGCTTGGGTCTCCAATCTTCATGGGCTACTCGAACGCTTAGGTCGGTCGCTTCGGGGACTTCTTGCTGATGGTGAGATGGAATGCTCGTGACCCACAACCCGCCGAAGCAGGTCTGGTTCAGCCGGAGCTTTCTTCCTTCTTCGGCCTAGAGGCCGAATCCACCCACACTCTCTTTCTTTCCGCCTGGTCTCTTCTCGGGCTGTGGCTCGTCGTGCTCGTGCCGAAGGTTCAGCAGTGTGACCAGAAGATGGGCCTTGCTCCTGATCTTTGTCTGTCATTCATTTGGCACTGCAGTTCCTAAGGATGAGACTGTCAACCTTCGAAGCTCTGGAAGATTTGAGAGACACCCTTCACCATACTGATGCTACTACTCATTCTTGGTCACCACTGGTGTCAACACGTTTCTAGCAAAATCCTAGCTATGTTGTACAACTCCCCGCTGGCAGATGAATCGCAAATTCATTCCCCGGCAGTAGTGTCGCATGGACATTTCTTTGCTCTGAGAATGCCCGAGCGCCTGGCTGTAGAAGAACCTTCTAGAACCTCGTGTGAGTTGACAATCTCTTCTTCTTCTCCTCAGCACTCCACATTATAGCCGGTAAAACTTCAGCGGAAGAAGACTATGATATCTAATGATAAGACCAATAACTTTCGCTCAAACTTTACAGAAAATTGCTCCACGACCTTTACTATCACTCAAAAAAGTCTCAGATGTTTTTCGTTTCTAGATCTCTCAAAACAATTGGTGATTTACCCACTATAACACAAGGCGATATGCAGACCCCAATGTACAAAACCCGTCACACATCCCAATCCTTGACTTCAATTGCTCCCAGATTTTATGAGAAGGTCACTCATCATCAGAACTTGAACTGTGCAAAGTTTTATTGACAGAAATTTCTGATATCAAAAGATATGATCTCTGTACTAACCGTGACGATCGGTGCAGTCCTGCAATTCGATCAGTATACACAAACTTCAAGCTATCACTCCGTACTCAAAACTCGTCCAATCGAGTCAAAACTTCAATCAAAACACAAGCCTGAGTCAAAAACTATATCTTTGTTGACTCAGATCTCCCAAAACCCTTGTAAGGTTCTCAGAAACTCTCCAAATACACTCAAAGGTCTAAATTTCTCACTCTAACTTTGAATCATCACTTCAGAGTGACAAATCCTTCAAATCCATCCATTCTTGGGCCCACGTCGTAGCTCGTCCCGTCAGCTCTCCAACCCATCCTCAGATCTCCGATGTCCCCCTAGAAGATCTCCAAAACTCCTCAAAACCTCGAAGAAGTTGCCCAAGAGCCCTCATTGGCCCAAACTCCAAGACCAATGAGAATAAATAGTGTTATTTTGACCTCTAGTGTGGCCAAATTAGCTCCATTTTAACTTAGAGCTTTACAACTATCCTAAACACACTACTTAGCCATCCTATACACAATACGAGTTGCCACTAATAAAGAGTCAAAATGATAACTCGAAATCGGCTAAGTATGAACGGAACTACAAACGGAACCGGGGAGTTTATAACTTGAGAATAATACTCCTCGCCAATGTTCCTAACAATCAACTCCCTATGGCTTGTTTTCGGTAAGCAATAGTGATGGATTGGAACCCATGTGTTGAAAGCCACCACTAATGCATTGAATCAGCTATTCTCACCACAATGAACTACTTATGTAAGTATGCAGTCCAGTACCAAAGGAATCGAGGCCTAAGGTAAAAGCAACCAAGGTAACAGTAGAAGAACCACTTTCTTCGATTGTTACGATTGGCTAGGTTCGGAGAACGTGGTGGTGCCAGTTCTGATGGAGTTGAACGAGATGGCTAGCAGTTACATCCAAGGGTGGAATCCCCAGGAAGACGGTTACATGGAGCTGATTCAGTTGCTGGACCGCACCGCCAGAGGGAAGAAGGATCAAACGGATACTATAAAGCAATTGACAGAGTCAGTGGAGCGTCTGGAGAAGCAGAAGAAAGAGGCAGCGCAGGACGCTATTACGGTGAAGCAGACGTACAATGAGGTTTGTAAGATTCGGAGCACGGAAGTGAAGTTTTTGGAGAGGGAGAATGAGAAGCTTCAACAACAATTGAAGAGGGCGAAGCGGCAATTTCATGAAGTCGATGTTGAGCGACCAGCTAGATTAGAAGATTTGGCGAGTAGGTGCTCGCAATACCTTTTTGCTCATTGTGACGATGTGGAGGCTGAAAGGTTGGAACGTTTGACAATGGCGATGAACACCCCTTGCGATTCGAAGGATCAAAGGAAGGAGATGTACAAGGCCATGGGACGCAAATGCCAGGAAGCGATGTGAGTCCATCGAAAGGAGATCGCAGAAGACATCAAGGAGTTGCAAGTGAGCATTGATGCTTTCGCATTGAGGGAAGAGACGCCATCGAAGGGATCAACAACTTTCCAAAGAAGTAGTCGGACGCGATCCGTGTAGGCGACGATTAGGAATCGGTGCGAGTAGATTGTATAAATAGGAGTAGTGTTAGAGTAGGATTATCGCTTTCTTTACAAGAGTTCATTGAGAACCATAATTTTAGTCAGGGCAGAACGAAGTGCTCGAGAAGCTGTTGAATGTTACATTCGATTGGCCTTGACTGGTGCGCAATACCTGTGAAGGTACCCGGGTATTCGTCCATGAGCCATAGTCGGATTCACTTTGCAGTAGAACTTCATCGAGGACATCGCCTCGTCGATAGCTTGTAAAGGAGTGATCAAACTCCCATCAGTAAACCTGGAGTGAAATTTCAATTACATGTGTAATTTTGTGCAATGTAATGGATGGGTAATGGTTTGTCAATTTGACTTAGTGGTCTTGGACTACTCTGTCACAGCACTCTTTGGACTATGCATGTCCTGAGTCTTCAAAAGAAGTGTAATAGCACGGTAAGCACTATTCAGTCCGAATTCATATAGATTGATTCGTTCCCAAGGGAATGAGGGATCAAACCACACTAGCGAAATAAGCGTTTAGACTTCTTTCTAACTCTGGACTGCAAAGTCCGAAGAGCATGCACAAAGAAGGTAATCAATTCAACATTAATTCCTTCACAAACCCATCACATCACCAATTTCACAGACACAGCAAATACAGTGCAGCAATTTGCTTTACTTCGGGATGGGGATCTCTCTCAATACAAGTTTGCGTCTCGGCGAAACACTCTCTAGATTACTTCTGATGCTACAGACAGGCTTAGCTCGTGGACGAATATCCGGGTAACTTCACGGATACACGCTTTAGTCGTCACCACGTCAGCCCGCAGACACCAGCTCGTCGAGTGCTCGTTCTACCCTGACTACAATTTGCAATCCAATAGTTTGGACACTTGCAAAGATGAAAAGATCCACCACTTTATTTCCTACGACTATTTATAATGAATATTCTAACTGCTACTCCTAACTGCCAAGCTAACCGTTTCCTACACGGATCGCTCTCTCCTAAGTCTTCTACTCTGATCTAAGCCGCTCGATCGCACTTCTTCATTTGCTTGCGTGAATCGTCGATTCTTGCATCTCTGTACATCTGCAGCAATCTCCTGTCGATGAAGAGCCATGGCTTGCACATTTCTCGCAATTATCTCTCCCCAGTTCATCCGAATAGTTCCTCCGATGAACCCTTCCACGATCCTCACTTTATGCATACTCACGCGTCGTTGTCATTGCGGTGAGAATAGCTGATTCAAGGTGAGTGCCACCTTTCTCCTGAAGACGTATTTGATTAAGTCGAGCTTGTAGCCATTCGTCCCCTTCCTCTCCCTAGGGTTGAACCATACGCTCGTCAAAAGTGAGCGCCGTATGCATTGCCGATCCCTCCCAATCGACTCCGCCTTTGTCCTCTTCGTGGTTGCGTCCCAAAGCTTTCGTCCATAACTTCGCATCCCACTTCTCCGGCTGCGCTCTGCTTCCAATTCTTTGCCGGCGCTTCCCTCTCCGGACTTCATCGCACAGCTCCGGGCACACATAGTCCGAGCGCCATGACAGAAACGCTCCACCGAGGTTCTTCAACCTCAGCAACTCCGCTGGACTCCAATCCGCCATCAAAATGAGCGGTCGAATTCTCCCCATCGTCGCACTTCTTCCTGTTGGAACTCCTCCGGTTCGACGCTTCAACATTGCAGCTAGCTTTCCTTCCCTCCGGCCGCTTAGCAAGTTCTTGGCATCTACTTTCTCTCGACAATTCCTCAATCCGCCGCCCAAATGCGCGCTTAAATTCCCTCGCAATTCACTCGTGTGAACCCCCTAATGGTATTCCTAGCTAACAAACATATATTCGGACGAATACCTTCAAGAGAACCCGAATATAACTCATTTGGTGAGAGCGCTAGGGAAAAAAATGCTCGCTCGGTTACCTAGTCTCAGCGCAATTTTGGCTCTCATGTTTATATTCTGCCAAATTTGCGGCCTACAACATCATAACGGCTGGAGTTGCTTGATCCTTTTGGGTCCAAATTCGGTTTGATTTGTGCATATTGTGAGGAGTTTGGCCCTGTAGGACCCTACTTAGAGGTTTGTAACATGTTTTTTTATTTTTGGAATAAAAGCGAACGATATTCAGAGAAAGTCTGGCCCGCCGAATACGAATAGGTGAAATTAGTACGAAGATGGCCAAGACGAATGAGTTGTTAAGGAGTTTTGAAGCGTCGAACGGATTAGGGCAGTTAGTAACAACATCGACAAGCGCAACGAGCCGCAAAGGAGCAAGCACGAGCCGATGAGTCAAGTAGACAGGATGAAGAGGAAATCAGCCATTCGATCGGGGGCTCGTGAGGCTATTCAATTGCTAGTAAAGAAGATGCCGACATGAGTATATCGACCTTTGGTGCCAAAGCCGTAGTGGTCAGCCGGAGAATTAATAGGATTAAAGAACTTGGGCGGGGAGTTCTTGGTATGGCGATGGGACTATGTGTGCCCAAAATTGTGCGAAGAAGTTTGAGCTAAGAAGACATCCAACCCAATAGATTGGAGAGTACATCCAGATTTGTGGGATGTGTTGCTTTGGGTTGAGGCCTTAGGAAGAGATTACTCAAAGGAGAAGGATGGAGTCGACTGGGAAGGTTCGGCAATGCATACTGCATTCACCTTCGATGAGACCAAGTGGTTTGACCCTAGGGAGAGGAAGGGTACAAACGGCTTCAAGATCAATCTTATTTAGGACGATTTCCGAAGGAAGATAATGTACACCTTGAATAAGCTCTTCTCACCCCAATGAACTACTTATGTAAGTATGCATAAGGTGAGAATAGTGAAGGGATTCGTCGGCGGATCGATAAAGGTCAATTGGGGAGAGATCTTCGCTCGCAATGAGCAAGCAATGGGACAGAGGCTGCGAGCGGGAGAGAAGGGAGTGATCTATATTTCTTCCTTCTTGGTGCATATGTATTCGCGCATGGGGTGGTTGACACCACAGGAGAGAAGGCGCTATCAAGTGAATGTGGTCAGCAATCTCGGTGGGCCCATGGCAAGCAATGGCAGTAGTGGGTCGACGAGAAGTGTGGGATCCCACCAAGATGATGGTGTGTAGTCGCTAGTGCAACCAACTCAGCAGGAGACACCTTCGGAGGCTAGAGCGAAGGCAGTGAGAGAGGAAGAAGAAGCAATATTCGGGAAGGAGGACTCCGTGGGGACCACAAAGAAGAGGAGTCCAAGAAAGAGATCCGAGACTAGTCTACCTACTCCTATTTATACATGAATTCCTTACTGCTAGGCTAACCGTCTCCTATATGGATCGCTCTCTCCAAAACCTACTTTACCTCTCTAAGCCACGCGATTGCATATCCGCCTCTTGCGTAAATGCGTCGATCCCTAACTACATCTCTTATACATATGCCGTGATCTCCTGTCGATGAAGAGTCATGGCTTCCCTGAAATCTCGTCCTAGAGCTTTGTACATCTCCTTACGTTACTTCTCGAATCTCCCGGGTTTTCCATCACCGCCACCAACTGCTCTAACTGCTGCACCTCTACACTATCACAACGCACAAACAAATGTTGCACACACCGGTTGGCGAGGGTCTCCAGCCTGCTTGGTGCTTCTACGTCCATCTAATTCAACCGTCGCTTTAGGTCTTACACCGTCTCACAAAGCTGTGCATTCTGTTTCTCCACGAATTTCACCTCAGCATCCCGAATACGGCAAATCTTTGCATACTTCTTCTTAGACTGTTGTATCTTCTTCTCCAGCTCGTCTTTTTGTTTGGAAAGCTTGTCCACATTCTCAATCAGCTGACAAATAGTGTCAGTCTAGTTATCTTTCCCTAACGCAAACCGGTTCATCATCTAGATTAAATCTATATACCCATCCGCTTGAGGGTCCATACTCAGAGATTTTGAGACTGTTTTTTTGTTTTTGGAATAAAAACGAACGATATTCGGATGAAGTTTGGTCCGCCAAATACGAATATGTGAAATAAGTACGAATATGGCCAAGACGAATGAGTTGTTAAGGAATGTCTGAAGGGTCGAATGGATTAGGGCAGTTAGTAACAACATCAACAAGTGCGACGAGCCGCGGAGGAGCAAGAACGAGCCCACGAGTCAAGTAAACAAAATGAAGAGGAAATCGACATTCGATCGGGGGCTCGTGAGGCTATTCTATTGCCAGTAAAGAAGATGATGACAAGAATATATCGACCTTTGGTGCCAAAGCCAGATTGGACAGCCGGAGAATTATTACGATTAAAGAACTTAGGCAGAGAGTTCTTAGCATGGCGTTGGGAATACGTGTGCCCAGAGTTGTGTGAAGAAGTTCGAGCTGTGACCTCCGGGCTGACTCTCACTCAGGTTTACCTCCGATGACTTTTTGGAAGCTCATCATGAATCTAGAAGGACTTAGTCCCACCCTATGACCATGACCCTATTGCTCACTCTTACACAAACTCTCAATGTCCAAGCTTCATTATGCACATTATCACCAAGAGTAAGATATCACTCAAAAGCAAAGGGATACTTTGGTAATCAAAGTCTTCATTGAATCAAGACTCCACTCCGAACATGACGTCTCCAAGAACCAAGCTCCCCAAAACTAAGATCACCACACTATCTTCTCCCAAAACTAACTTCCATTGAAAAACTACTTGAGAGGTGCTTCTCAACCTCTCTATTTATACTACTTAGAATCTTACCCTAGTAACTACAAGTAATCACCATGTAACTTCCTCCTACCAAGTTTAAACGAGGTAGAGATCACAAACCCCAATGAAAAGGGTACATGGCAACATGCAATTGGTCCACTTGGATCTTCTAGAAGCCCAACTACTCCCCTAATTGACTTCTAGTGTACCAAGTCAATCTCGCCCCCTAGATTTAAGGGTCTTCACCAAGTCCAACCAATGAAAACTAGTCCAAGTCAAGGGAAGTCAAGATACCCATGTGATGGAATCTATTCCTTGATTCCTACTAAATAACAAAATAGTAGTTCTCATCTACCACACCAAAAGTTACTCTATATTTTCCTCCAACTTAACCATAACTAGCTAAATATAGTCATGACTAAGATAAACTTAGGCACAATTTAGATATACTTTCATTTTATCCTATATGTACAACCCTGGGTCTTACATTTACCCCCAGACCAAGATTTCACTCCGTCCTCGGAGTGAAAGAATCTGATCGTCGATGAAACGGCTTCAACTTATCGTGATTCACCCGGTCAAAATGTCGTCCTCCCAACTCCTTCAAATCATAAGTAAAGTTTCCCCACACCTTGTGAACTATGAAAGGACCAAAGTACTTTGGAAGAAATTTCTTTCTTGCTCTTTTATATCTAATAGAGTCGTAAGGCATTACCCAATCACCTTCTTTGAAAATCTTCATCTTCTTTGTCCCAAGTCGATTATCATGATACTTCTTCTGCAATTGTTGAGCCCGCTCCACACGTACCATGGCCACAACTCGAGCCTCCTCCAACTCCAACAGTTGTTGACGTCTTGATTTGATAGCTTCTACTCCATTCATCCTCTTTAACTTCCGTTGGATAGTTAAGAAGGTCGTCAAATCAAATTGAATTGGAAGCTTTGACTCGACACCATATACCATACGGAAAGGTGAGTACCCTGTTGATGTCTTCCAAGTAAATCGATACTTCCACAAGATAGCATGCAGCCTCTTGTCCCAATTTTGCTTGCTCCCGTCCATGTTTGCATCCTTGGCCAACATCATGCAAAGCGTATAGTTGGTTATTTCTCGCCAACCCATTAGCATTTGGTTTGTAGGAAGTAGTCACCCGTGCCTTCATGGAGAAATGACCTAGCATGGCTTGTATAATGCTTCCAACAAACTCACCACCTCTATCAGATATAATTTCTAGAGGGCATCCGAATCTAGTTATTATCCTCTCATATGTAAAATCTACTCACTTCTTCCTCACTAGTAGATTTTAGAGGTCTAGCTTCTACCCACTTGGTTAGATAATCGTAGCTACCACAATGAACTTGTTACCCCGAGGAGTAAGATTCAAGGGTCCTACAAAATCTATTCCCCATTTTTCAAAAGGTCCTAAAATAGGAACTGATGTCAAAGGAGGGGTTTTCATGGACTTTTTAGCAAAAGCTTGACACACATCACAACTCTTGCAAAATTCCACACAATCTTTGAAAATGCCCTTCCAATGATAGCTTTGCATCTAGGATCTTAAATGCGATTTACCTTTCCCCGCAAAGTGTCCTCCACATACCGAGCCTTCATGAAACTCCTTCATAAGTTGAATTGACTCCTCCCTTCCAACAACCCTTCTGAGTAGTCCATCAGCTCCTTGATGAAACAACACGTCCTCTATGATGGTACAAGGTTCACATCGCTTCACCAATGCATTCCTCTCCCGTTAATGCATGCCTTGGGGAAACTCTCCCTCCGAGATGAAATCCCATATCCCCTTGTATTCAGCCGGTACCTTTGTTATGGTGTCCATCATCGCCAGATCCTCATCCCAATTTGGTTTGGCTAAAATAGGAGCCGTTACCAACGCCTTCTTAAGAAGTTCGAACATGCAGTTGCCTCTCCATCCTTGAGGATTAAATCGTAATCCGTCCCCTTCTTCATGTAAACCGTCAAGGCATAAGCTTTGTTGGAGAAGGAAAAGATGAACTGTCGATAGTATCCCACCATTCCAAGGAGGCGCCTCAACTTGGTCAACGTCACCGGAAAAGGTAAGTCGAGGATGCGTTTCATCTTTTTCGGATCCACCGCTATACCATCCTTGGAGATGATGTGCCCTAACAACAAACCTTCCTCACATCCAAAAATGCATTTTTTCTGGATTGAGCGAGGCCTTGGCTTTCTCCAACTGTTGTAGAATTTTGATCAAATGATCAAAGTGCTCCTCCTTCTTCCCATATACACAAAAATCATCGATGAAATCACGTTCAAACTTTCCTAGAAAAGGTTCAAATACCTTGTTCATGAACCTCTGAAAAGTTTTTGGAGCATTACATAGACCAAAGGGCATTACCCTAAAGGCAAAAGTTCCCCATGGCGTGGTAAAAGTGGTTTTGAGCTGATCTTCAGGAGCAATATGAATCTGATTATATCCACTATAGCCATCTCCAAAACTATACCACTCATGACCTGCCACCTCCTATAGAATCTCATCTATGAAAGGTAAAGGATAGTAATCCTTCTTTGTGACAGCATTCAACTTCTTGTAATCTACGCATACACGTAGCTTACCATTCTTCTTCTTGACTATCACAATAGGAGAAACCCATTCAGAATTCTCTACCTCATAGATGAAACCCGCATCCTTTAGCTTGTCGATCTCCTCCTTGACCACCCACGGCCGTTGGTGGATTTATCCGACGTTGCTTCCGACGTCTTTGGACGAGCCTTCTCCTCTAACTCAATGCGATGAGTTTCTAAGGTTACTTCCTTCAAATCCTTGTAGCTAAAGGCAAAGACATGGATATATTTTTGAAATATATCCAAGAACTTTGACTTCTCCTCCATAGTAACCTTGGGACCAAACTTGAGAGTGGAGAGCCGTCGAGTTATCTCATCTTCACTCATCTTCATCTTGTCGGGATCTTTCACCACCCCCGGCCTAGGAAGTAAATCCATTGCAGCAAGAACTTGAACTTGAACATCATCGTCCGAGGTATCTTCAGATGATGTCTCCTCATCGGTCGACATGTTGGTGTCAATCTCTGAAAAACTGCCACTTTCTTCACTCTCGGACTACGGTAATCACTCGTAGGTCTATCGAGTCTGAGACCGCTCCTCCGCCACTTGTGAGAGGGACCTTCACTCGATGGTTTTTCGGCCCTATACGAAGGTAACCCTTATGCCACCGATCAGTTGTCCCTCACAACCCTCAACCAAGGTCTTCCTAACAACAAGTCGTAGCTAGCCTCCTCAAGCACTTGAAAGGACAACAAGGTTTGAACTCCCATCACGCTTACCACCACCTTGTCCACCACTCCAATGGGTCGCCTTTTTTTGCTTGTTGGCCATCCCAACAATGATGTTGGAAGGTCTTGAAAGCTTCATCCCCAACTTCTTCAACAAACGATCTGACATGGCATTCACCGCAGATCCACCATCCACTAGTACATCCGAAACATCACGTCCATTAATGCGTACTTCAATCTTTGAAGCCTGAGTGCATACCTCCGAGGCAGCGGCATCCATCACTCCTACTCCAACATTCGCCATGGAAGCTTTCCCCTTGGATCGTCGCTTCTTGGTCCTTTGGAGCTTAGGCCTCCTCTCAACTCCTTTCTTATCGTAGGATTTAGAGCAATCAATTGGCCAAAAGTTATATTGGCTTTTTGCTTCCCCACATCCTCCACCACGTCGTATTTGAGCTGGGTAGATGAAATAGAGAAATCATCCATTCCCAACTTCTTCCTCGGTGCTCTCGGTTGACTCACACCACTGGATCGAGTGCTCCGGCTTGGTTGATCTTCCATTGAGATGGACTCCTCTGCAAATCTTGCTCTCTTCTTCTCGTGTGCAAGAATATCAACTCTGGAACTTATAGAGCTCTCTCCCTTCTCAAACATGCACTGATGAGGAAACACATCAATAGACGCTACTCCCTTATCCTTCGATTGACTTGGAGCAGGAGTAGAATTGTTGTGTCTAACTCCATCATGTTGTCAAAATAAGGCCCCCAGGCCCCAAAAAATTGCACAAATATTTTCATACATTTTATATGATGCTTCATCTTCGGTTTTTTTAAATGACATAATAGACAATCCACAATTTCTATATTTTATTAATAAAGCGACAAATCTTATTTGAACTGGGGATAAAGGATTTGCAGTCCTCTGCCTTACCACTTGGCCATGTCGCCTTTATTTTAATTAATTGTATAAAGTAAGCTGTGGCTTATAGATGGTAAGGTGAGGTGATAACGGTCGATTTATTTTCATCTTTTTAGTTGACTCCGATTTTGATTCAAGGTGACAGGATTTGAACCTGTAACTTTCTGCGCCCAAGGCAGATGCGCTACCAGATTGCGCTACACCTTGGCTCCCCCAAATAATATTATATTAATGCTTAGGATTTGATTACATTAGGACAATTTCGTTGGAAATGAGGGCCTCCACAACTAAAGCATGAAACTGTGAAGTTCCCTTGTGGTGGATTTCCTTTTGGAGGATAATTCCCATACCCTCTAGATCCTCCCCCTACATTCTGATTCCTCCTCTCCCATAGTTGTACTAAGTTAATCTTGAGATCAGTGAGTGTTTCTATGATAGATTTCAACTCATGGTGCAAGTCTACCACTGGAGAATTTACTACTTAGCAAAGGCAACAACGGTAGGGAGTTGCCATTCTAACCACAACAGGTGGTGATGCTTCTCTAGCCACCAAGCTAGAATCATCGTCTTCTAGGCTCTCCTCCATTCGAATAGCAATGCGAATAGCCTCAACCTTAGAAGAGGGCTTTTCATATCTCACCTTGCTTCGAATCTGAGGCTTCAAATCTCCAATGAAGTTCTTTGTCAACACCGCCACAATCCCCACCATGGTTGGCTCGACCTCATCTCCACTCTTTCTCAACACCACACGAAAACGTGACTCCAGCTTCTCCGTTCTCTCTACGTATGATCTCACCTTCTCACTCTCTCCTTGCTTCAAAAAGGTGACTTCACACATCAGCTTCTCGTAACTTTCATCCGGAAGAAAGTTTTCAACAAGATTCTCCGTCAAACTCTCCCAAGTGTCTTCCTCCACATGCTCCTTCTTGTACTCATTGTACCACTTCAATGCAGAATCCTCCAAGAAGTCGGGCAAAAGGATAGCCCATTCGGGTTTCCTTCTCTCATTGTTTCCTATACATGCCCTCTTGAAGTCTCTCACAAAAGATTCTACATCTTCTTTCTCTCTCCCATAGAATACCGGAAGCTTCCCCATTTCCAACTCCTTTTGCCGTTGTTGTTGGAAATTTATACGGGACTCCCTAATACAACACAAACAAAACTAGCTCCATTCTAGAGTAATTCATCAATGGCAAAATGAACGGAATTGGTTGGTCCAAGATTGCCATGACTCTCTCCTCTCCTAAACACACTATGAGCCTTACCCTCATCGACATCTTCTCGATCATTCTGAAAATGATCTCCATCTTTAGTTAGAACTTGAGCCACCTGGAGATTTCAACTTTTCGGTATCTGCACTCAATTTATCTTCAAAGCCCTCCACTAGTGACTCCAACAGAGCTTTCACGCCACTACACTCGTGTCCTAAGGGAAGTCCGGTCACTCCACAATTTTCACAATAGGTTCCACTCTTGGATTCATGGGGAGATGATGGTCCCATATGAAGGTTTAGCTCTCCCACGTTTCGTCTCTCTCTCAACCTCCGATCTTTGGTCCTCAAAGGACAACTCACAAGCTTATGTCCCTCCTCTCCACAATAGAAACAACTCTCACATTTCGCTCTCGGAGAACTTTTTAGTGTCCTCTCTTCAAACTCCACTCTGAACTCCCTCGTGTTCGAATCCGCTGAAACAATCACATCCAGCCCTTGAGGTATCTTAGATAACCGGATCTTCCAAAGAGGTTGATCTCCCATTTTCCAATGAGTGTCAAGTCATCCTCACTATGCAAAACACTCATGCACTCACTCTCTCGGAATGACCATAAACAAGGAAAAAACAAATCTGAAAAGTAAAGCAGTTTTGCTCACTTTTATACCCCCCTATACTTCAGGTATCATAACTTTCTCTATAAAAATGATCTCTCAACGAAATTTGAACCCACATGTAACTTAGCTCCTGATAAACAATCGTGCAAAGTTTAAAATCCTGATTTAATTCTTGCACGAATTGATGAGCTCTGTACACTTTTTCCCGAGAGCTATCTTTCAAAACCCGTCAAGACCCTAGCAAATTCTAAACATCATAACTTTTGATCTAGACATGATATGACTGTTATTTCAAGTGAAAAACGTATCCCATCTACTAATCTAAAATCAATAAAATTATCGGAAAAACTTTGGAAAATAAAGTTTTCCTCCCAAATACGTACTATAGCACTCTCGCCTCATCCAAAACAACACTTAAGTAAACAAAATGTACAAAATAACTTCCAGGCTTTCATATAACACTACCGGATACACAAAAGGTACATTACTATGCATCATGATCTCGGTTCGCTCTTCTTCCTCAGTCCTCTCCATATGAGTTCTCATCGTTGCGCTCTCACGGGCAATAAACTGGATTCGAAACATCTCTTCTCCTTCTAGACTGAGGTCCCGGCAACGGAACCAAAAATATGACCTCCGGGCTGACTCTCACTCAGGTTTACCTCCAATGACTTTTTGGAAGCTCATCATGAATCTAGAAGGACTTAGTCCCACCCTATGACCATGACCCTATTGCTCACTCTTACACAAACTCTCAATGTCCAAGCTTCATTATGCACATTATCACCAAGAATAAGATATCACTCAAAAGCAAAGGGATACTTTGGTAATCAAAGTCTTCATTGAATCAAGACTCCACTCCGAACATGACGTCTCCAAGAACCAAGCTCCCCAAAACTAAGATCACCACACTATCTTCTCCCAAAACTAACTTCCATTGAAAAACTACTTGAGAGGTGCTTCTCAACCTCTCTATTTATACTACTTAGAATCTTACCCTAGTAACTACAAGTAATCACCATGTAACTTCCTCCTACCAAGTTTAAACGAGGTAGAGATCACAAACCCCAATGAAAAGGGTACATGGCAACATGCAATTGGTCCACTTGGATCTTCTAGAAGCCCAACTACTCCCTAATTGACTTCTAGTGTACCAAGTCAATCTCGCCCCTAGATTTAAGGGTCTTCACCAAGTCCAACCAATGAAAACTAGTCCAAGTCAAGGGAAGTCAAGATACCCATGTGATGGAATCTATTCCTTGATTCCTACTAAATAACAAAATAGTAGTTCTCATCTACCACACCAAAAGTTACTCTATATTTTCCTCCAACTTAACCATAACTAGCTAAATATAGTCATGACTAAGATAAACTTAGGCACAATTTAGATATACTTTCATTTTATCCTATATGTACAACCCTGGGTCTTACAGAGCGAAGAAGATGGAAAACCCAAAAGGATGGAGAGGGCATCCTAATTCGTGGGATGCGCTTCTCTGGGCAGAAGCACTAGGAAGAGATTATTTCAAATAGAAGGACGATGTCGACTGGGTAGGGTCGGTGATTTACACAGTCTTCAACTTCGATGAGACAAAGTGGTTTGACCCTGGGGAGAGGACGGGCACAAACGGCTTCAAGATTGATCTTATTTGGTACGACTTCCAAAGGAAGATAATGTATACTTTGAATCAACTATTTTCATAACAACGAACTACTTATGTAAGTATGCATAAGGTGAGAATAGTGAAGGAATTCATCGGTGGATCAATGAAGGTCAATTGGGGAGAGATTGAAAGCTTACGAGCTATCCAATATCCATCGGAGCCGATTGAAGAGAATCGGTCATCACATAAGGAACGACGGGCTTAACACCCGAAGACGCCGAAGTCCCTCCAGTAGTAAGCGTCCACTATGTCGGAAGAAGAAGAATCCAGCTCCTCAGATGAGGAATAAAAACATACCCCGAAGAGGAAAGAGGGGCGGTGAATGAAGTAGGTGGAATCTGGCCGGAAAGGCATAAAGACTAAAGTAGAGGAGCTCACCAAAAGTTTGGAGGAGCTCAAGGTACATTTGGTAAAAAATAAAGATAGGAGGAAATCTCCCATGCATGGGAGAGCTAATGTTTTGTGTACTATATGCAGAAAGCCGGGCCACTCCAACTCTGAGCATCAGGCCAGAGATGGGTATTCGGCCCAGCAGGTGGAATGGGTGCCGGTATGGGATTATGCTCCATACGAAGACCCCGCGGATGACCAAGTCTATGGCATCCAAGAAGGGGGAACTTCATCCAATATACCCTTTGTGCACATACCCCGCTACACCCCGGTATAAATGACGACCACAACGCCACAAAGGAAAATGGGAGGATTGGCTCCAATCCCTCCTCCAACTAGACCGAATGTATGTTACAATTGTGGAGCGATGGGCCACTGGTCACCCCAGTGCCCCCAACCTCGGTACAAGGATACCTCAAAGAGTTAACTCCCACGACCACCAAGGTTTTAATTAGGGGCGACCCAAAGAAGTCAGAACCTGAGGCAGAGACTGTTTTGCCCCATACTTACTACGATCCAATGGCGGACCTCGCCTAAGTCAGGGCGAATATCTCTATGAAGCAGCTCTTGGATGACAACAAAGTGTACAAGAAGATTCTCATCCATGCTCTGAAGTCCAACAAGCCGGGAGCTCTAAGAAGAAACAAGTTACCCACAGTGTATTCCGTGGAATAGGAAGACTTAGGCGCCCCAAAAGTCGAGATCAAAATCGTGGGATGTATGTTGAAATCCGTACCCATCGACTCGGGATTGGGAATGAACATTATGATGGAGGATACGGCTGGTCTTGGGGTACAAGCACTACGAAGACACCCCCTAGAGAGCGTACTATCAGACTTGGACGTAGATCTCAACAGTGCCAGTAGCGGGTCGAAGAGGAGTTTAGGGACGTGTGCTCCTCCTGAACCAAAGAGAACGGGAGAAGTCAGGCCGGCGGTGCAGAGTAAGCCTGATTCGGATTCAGACCTTGAAGTGATTGGAACTTCAAGGAAGAGGAAGAGAGTAGTGGAGGAAAGTTTGCCAGGCAATTTGACGGTTCGAAGAGATGTAGGGAAGAAGAAGGTGGAAGAAGTAGGACCGTCGAAGACCTCTCGGCCAAAGATGATGGTAATGAAGCTAGGGCCGAAAGCCTCGAAGGAGATTGCAAAATCTATGGCCTCAATATTATAGCTGTCTCAGAAGCTGGAAGTTGTGGTGGTCTTGATATTGCTAGAGTTGAATAAGATGACACCAATGTATATGCCAGGATGGGACCCTCAAGCTGATGGGTATATGGAGTTGATTCAGATGATGAACCGGCTAGCGTTGGGAAAGGAAGACCAATCCATTACAGTTCGAGAGCTGACGGAGAATGTGGACAAGCTGTCCAAAGAGAAGACTGAAATGGAGCAGAAGGTCCAAGAGGCGAAGAAGGCCTACGAAGAGATCTGCCGTATTCGGGGTGCGGAGATCCATTTTGTAGAGAAGGAGAATGCTCAACTTTGGGAGACGGTGAAGCAAAGATTGATTCAGGTGGATGTGGAGGCGCCTGCAAAGTTGGAGAACCTCGCTAATAGATGTGCGCAGCACCTGTTCACACGATGTGATCGGGTTGAAGTGCTGCGGTTAGAGCAGTTGGTGGCAGCGATGGAGAATCCCGGCGACTCAAAGGACAGAAGGAAGTAGATGTACAAAGTGTTGGGTCAAGATTTCAGGGAAGCCATGGCTCTTCATCGACAGGAGATCGCGGCAGATGTACAAGAGATGCAGTTAGGAATCGATGCATTCACGCAACCAGCGGAGGTGTGATCGAGCGGCTTAGATCAGAGTAGGAGACTTAGGAGAGAGCGATCTGTGTAGAGGCAATAAGGAGTAGCAGTTAGAACATTCATTATAAATAGTCGTAGGAAATAAAGTGGTGGATCTTTCATCTATGCAAGTGTCCAATTTGTTGGGCTGCAAATTGTAGTCAGGGTAGAAGGAGCACTCGAGGGGCTGATGTCTGCAGGCTGACATTGTGAAGACTGATGCACGTATCCTGAAGTTATCCGGATATTCGTCCACGAGCTGAGCTTGTCTGTAGCACCAGAAGTACTCTAGAGAGTATTTTTTCCGAGACGCAAACTTATAACGAGAGAGATCCCCATCCCGAAGTAAAGCAAACTATTGAAATCTATTTGCTGTGTCTGTGGAATTGGTGATGAGATGGGATTGTGAAGGAATTAAACTTGGATCGATTGCCTTCTTTGTGATTACTCTTCGGACTCTGCAGTCCAGAGTTAGAAAGATGACTAAATGCACGTTTCTCTTCTTTGCTAGTGTGGTTTGATCCCTCATTCCCTTGGGAACAAATCAATCTATACAAATTTGGACTTAGTAATGCATACCCGTGCTATTACAAGGAGTCCAAGTGTGGAGATAATTGCGGAACCCAGCAGCAAGAAGCGGAAGCTGAAGGAAATTGCCCAGCCAAGAAGTCTAGTACCAAAGGCATCGCGGCCTAAGGTAAAAGCAACGAAGGAAATAGTGGAGGAACCGTTTTCTTCAGTGTTAGAGTTGGTGCAGAAGCTGGCGAACGTGGTGGTGCCAGTTCTGATGGAGCTGAACGAGATGGGAGGCAGTTACATCCAAGGGTGGAATCCCCAAGAAGACGGTTATATGGAGCTAATTTAGTTGTTAAATCGCACTATTCAAGGGAAGAAGTATCAGGCGGACACTATAAAGCAATTGACAGAGTCAGTGGAGTGTTTGGAGAAGCAGAAGAAGGAGGCGACACATGAAGCTATCACCGTGAAGTAGACATATAGTGAAGTTTGCAAGATTTGAAGCACGGAAGTGAAACTCATCCAGAGGGAGAATGAGAAGCTTCAATAACAATTGAAGAGATCGAAGCAGCAATTGCATGAAGTTGATATTGAACGACTGCTAGATTAGAACATTTCGCGAGTAGATGCTCACAATACCTTTTTGCCCGGTGTAAGGATGTGGAGGCTGAAAGGTTGGAACGTTTGATTGTGGATAGTAGATCATATCACAACACATAGATCGTCATACACCAACATAAGTGTACCACAATCTGTTGTAGCTGCATACATGAAGTACCTAGTGTTCCATCCAACGTGGATGACACTACTCCACTAAGACTTGGCATGATAGTCACATCCTCTCGACCATGACTATCATGAGCATCCATGTTACTCTCCAACAAATCACTAGGCCAAGTTACACAAGTACTGAAGGCTGCAACATACGCCAAACCTCCACTTGATAAAGGCCTAGAACCGGTGATGAATTGTACAGGTAATCGACCCACTTCGTCAATTTCCAGCAGCGCTTCTGCCCTCGAAAATTCCCGATTCTGATTTACACTAAAACAGAAAATACAGAAATTCGAAATTGATACGATCCATCTCAAATCGACTCTACTTCTAGATCACCACCACGGGCTGCACTCCATTAACACCCTGCATGCTCAACAGCCAACGGATCGATATCTTCTCTACTCTCAAAACGTCCACAAGGACACTCCGCTCATAACCATAGCATAAAAAGAGATTTGATCAAGCCAAACCCACTTTGTGCTTCAAAGACTCCAGGTTCCCGCACTAGCTACTATCCACCATAGCCGCATCTCAAAGGCTCAACTTCAAAAACTGGCCTCCAAGGAGCCCTAATTCGAACTCTACCCCTTGATCCCTAGGACCCCTAACGGCGATGTCGGCCCTAACGGCAGTCCTAGTGCGAAATTCTCTAACTGCACAACCGGCTCGAACTGCTGTATCTGCTCCTGCAAACGCGCACCTACCTAACTAGAGATGCCACTACATAAGTCGTGACAGCTGTCGTGCACATACATATCGCATCACAACATACATCGCTGTCATATCAAACATCACAACACATAGATCGTCATACACCAACATAAGTGTACCACAATCGCCCCCTAACTGGCGGTTAGGTCCCTCTAACACCAGGTAGCCATCTAGTCCATAATATGATATGCCCTTCGTGGGGCTAAGATCAGGAGGCCGGGTGCTACAATGTCCCATCGTTAGTCGTCTATCTGCAATCCATATCATATAACGGTCAGACCTGCTTGCCTGCTAAATGCATCGAGGACATCTCCACCGCCCACTGACACCGCATTGAGAGGAGGTGTCAAACATGATATATGTCATCCTCTCGAACAAGAATCACAAATCAACATATTGGCTGCTCCACCAGCTGATCCACATAACATACATCTCAAGCTTGCACGTACAACTGCCAGGCTTGGATCCATAGTACCATCAATGTTTGGAAGGTGACATGGCGCACAATTACGCACATGATCCTTCCAAATCACACCATCACGACCCTCCAATACCAAAACTCCAGAAGGTAAAACCTCACGTACTCGTAGAGAATAAATGCGACCGGCCGTAACATCCAATGTGGTCGGTGCACTCTGTTGCAAGTAAACGTAATCACCAACATGAAATCTGCGAATTGAAGGTCGATATCCACCTCCTCGGATGGTAGCATAACGCAAAGTATCTCTATGCTGAGTAATAGCCAGGTTCTCAAATGCCATGGGCATGACTCTACGGAAGAGTTCTGTAGGAGCGTAGTTCTTAGAATAAGTAGGATTTTTTTTGGTTTTTGTGAATAAAGAGTTATATTCGGGTTCTCTTGAAGGTATTCGTACGAATATATGTTTGTTAGCTAGGAATACCATTAGGGAGTTCACACGAGTGAATTGCGAGGAAATTTAAGCGCGCGTTTGGGCGGCGGATTGAGGAATTGTCGAGAGAAAGTTGATGCCAAGAACTTGCCGAGCGGCCGGAGCAAGGAAAGCTAGCTGCAATGTCGAAGCGTCGAACCGGAGTAGTTCCAGCAAGAAGAAGTGTGACGATGGGGAGAATTCGACCGCTCATTCTGATGGCGGATTGGACTCCAGCGTAGTTGCTCAGGTTGAAGAACCTTGGTGGAGCGTTTCTGTCATGGCGATGGAACTATGTGTGCCCGGAGCTGTGCGATGAAGTCCGGAGAGGGAAGCCGCTGATAGCAATTGGAAGTAGAGGGCAGCCAGAGAAGTGGGATGCAAAGCTATGGGCGAAGGCTTTATGACGCAACCATGAAGAGGATAAAGGCGGAGTCGATTGGGAGGGATCGGCAATGCATACGGCGTTCACCTTCGACGAGCGGAAGTGGTACAACCCTAGGGAGAGGAAGGGGACGAATGGCTACAAGCTCGATTTGATCAAAGATGTCTTCAGGAGGAAGGTGGCACTCACCTTGAATCAGCTTTTCTCACCGCAGGGGACAACCTACGTGAGTATGCATAAGGTGAGGATCGTGGAAGGGTTCATAGGAGGAACTATCCGATAGAACTGGGGAGAGATCTTTGCGAGGAATGTGCAGGCTATGGCAGCGAAGCTAAGGGAAGACGATAAGAGTGTAGTCTATCTCTCGTCTTTCTTAGTACACCTGTATGCAAAGTTGGAGTGGCTGACGCCTAAAGAGAGGCAGCTGTATCGGTTGGAGAGCGGGTTTTCGGACTTGGATGCGGAAATCGACAGCGCTAGCAGTGGGTCAACGAGGAGTCTAGGAACGAGTGCGCCACCTGAGCCGAAGAGAACGGGAGAAGTGAAACCGGTGGTGTAGAGCAAGCCTGATTCGGACTCGGACCTTGAGGTGATCGGGACATCGAGGAAGAGGAAGAGAGTAGTGGAAGACAGTCCACCCGCCACTCTAGCTGTTTGAAAAGATGTAGGAAAGAAGAAGATGGAAGAAGTAGGCCAAGTCCTCTCGTCCGAAGATGATGGCAGTAAAGCCGGGGCCAAAAGCCTCGAAGGAGATTGCAGAACCCATGGCATCGGTACTACAGCTGTCACATAAGTTGGAAGCTGTGGTGGTCCCGGTATTGCTGGAGTTGAACGAGATGGGACCGATGTATATGTCAGGGTGGGACCCTCAAGCATACGGGTATATGGAGTTGATTCAGATGATGAACCGTCTGGCGTTGGGAAAGGAAGATCAATCCATCACAGTGAAGGAGTTGATGAGAGAATGTGGACAAGCCCAAAGAGAAAGCTGAGATGGAGAAGAAGGTTGAGGAGGCGAAGAAGGCCTACAAAGAGATCTGTCGTATTCGGGGTGCGGAGATCCATTTTGTGGAGAAGGAGAATGCACATCTTCGGGAGACAGTGCAGGACCTAAAACGAAGACTGATTCAGGTGGATGTGGAGGCACCTTTGAAGCTGGAGAACCTCGCTAATAGATGTGCGCAACATCTGTTCACACGGTGTGATCGTGTTGAGACGTAGCGGTTAGAGCAGTTGGTGGCAGCGATGGAAAATCCTAGAGACTCAAAGGATCGAAGAAAGGAGATGTACAAGCCATTGGGTCGAGATTTCCGGGAAGCCATGGCTCTTCATCGGCGTGAGATTGCCGCAGATGTGGGGGAGATGCGATTAGGAATCGACGCATTCATGCAAGCAACGGAGGTGTGATCGAGCGGCTTAGATCAGAGTAGAAGACTTAGGAGAGAGCGATCCGTGTAGGAGACGGTTAGCTTGGCAATTAGGAGTAGCAGTTAGAACATTCATTATAAAAAGTCGCATGAAATAAAATGGTGGATCTTTTATCTTTGCAAGTGTCCAAGCTGTTGGATTGCAAATTGTAGTCAGGGTAGAACGAGCACTCGAAGAGCTGGTGGCTGCAGGCTAACATTGTGACGACTGAAACGTGTATCCGTGAAGTTACCCGGATATTCGTCCACGAGTTGAGCCTGTCTGTAGCATCAGAAGTACTCTAGAGGGTGTTTTGCCAAGACGCAAACTTGTAATGAGAGAGATCCCCATCCCGAAGTAAAGCAAATTGCTGAACTCTATTTGCTGTGTCTTGTGGAATTGGTGATGTGATGGGTTTGTGAAGGAATTAATGTTGAATTGATTACCTTCTTTGTGCATGCTCTTCGGACTTCGCAGTCCAGAGTTAGAAAGAGGTCTAAATGCTTATTTCCCTTCTTCGCTAGTGTGGTTTGATCCCTCATTCCCTTGGGAACGAATCAATCTATACGAATTCGGACTAAATAGTGCCTACCAGGCTATTACAAGTTATGCACTTTGAGTACACACCCTAACCCAAACATAACGGTTATCCGAGTCCAAGACTTCCCCTGACTCTCTACGGATAGCTGCAGGTAAGTCTGGATCTCTACCATATAATAAAAAGTACGGTGAGAATGACGCTAGAGATGCTTGCCGGCTAAATCGATAACCCATGGCCAACCATGGTAGCTGGATGTCCCAGTCCTTTAGATGACCTTTCTCCAAGCCAAACTTTTGCAGTCCTCTCTTCACCGTATGAACAACTCTCTCTGCTAGACCATCAGCCTCAGGATGATCTCTTGAGGTGGTACGATGATCGATCAACGCTCGATCACACAAAGCCTGAAACTCACCCAAAAACTCAATACCCTGATCAGTCAACACTTCTGCTGGTGCACCAAATCGGCTAAGCACTGCAGCTAAGAACGCATAAGTTGTTCCCTCACTTGACTTGTCGGGCAAGGCCACCAACTCAATCCACTTGGAGAAATGTTCCACCATGACCAACACATATCGATGATGTCGTATAGTCAATGGCAAAGGTCCTGCAAAATCCAAGCTCCAACGATAACCAAGTCCCATAATCGGTAGAGGATGTAGTTGTGGTGTAGGGGCATTGAATGATGCTCGAACACGATCACATACCATACATCTCGCCAAAAACTGCTGCACCTCAGTTTGCATACCTCTCCACCAATAGTGACTTTGAAGTAAGCTATATGTCGGCTTTACTCCAAAATGACCTAACTCCTCATGAGCATGTCTGACCAACTGTGCTCTCTGAGATAGAAGTGGCACAACACGAACGCTGCCATCTCCCCATACTCGAAGAAGGTGTCTACCTTCCCACCTGAACCGTCGAGCTCTCTGTAAAACTCGATCCCGCTCCTTTGCACTCAAGGTGCCCAACAAAGCACAGGTACGAAGATACTCCAACACCAGCATGTCATCATGATGCATAAAAATAATTTTTTTATCAAAATATAAATATAAATAATAATAATAAGTAGATATTAATTATACACACATATATAATTATTTTCTAAAATATTTATAATTTATAATTGAAATAAATTAATTAATACATAATATTTTTTATTCAAAAATATTTATGAGATCATCATAAATAAGATAAAAAGAATAAAATAATATCAGAAATACCACAACATACATTTTTAAACTGAAAATTTTTAAGCACAAAAACTACAAATGTGATGAAAGCATCCAAGAACTTGAAGACTCCAGCAATCACATAAACAAACACGTTTGGAACCTCAAGTTGAGTCTCTATCACTCAAAGAATATCCTTATTCGATGTTTATTTAGTTTGATCAGTTTACGTAAAGATTATTTCAAAATCTACTTTTTTCTCCTAATCATAAATTCCAAGAGTTAATATTAATACATTATGTATTATTCAAACTAAGCCTCAAGAGCACCACTGAAGCCATCACTTAGTTATCTCAACAAATCAATAAATGATTTTCTGCTTCTTGTGATGAAATTCTCTAACCCTCTTAGTCAATTTGAAAAATTGAGCTCCAACGTTAAGTTTAGAGTTCATAAAATACTCTATTATGAAATCTCAAACAAAATATTATGTACTCTTGAGTATAATGATGATTTTCAGATAAAGCTTGAAATATATCTAATGTTCTAGATTGATATATACAACCTTGTTGTAAATCAAGTCTAGTCATCAAAGTTCAATTATTTGAATTCAAGCTTAAACACATGACATTTTTAATTAAGCTCTTCATCCAATGAGTAGAGACAAACCCTCTTGTGCTTTTAACTTGTAAGTCACAAAAAATAGACTTATAATTTTGCAAATTAATCAAATTCATTATATTACCAATTTGTCTTCAATATAGTTTATACCTTGTATTTTATTTTTGATCCTACGATGTTGCATAGACATTGCTTTAGTATGAGAACGCCTAAGTGTCTGTCTGTAGGATAACTATTCTGGCCCTCGTGTGAGTCGGACCCCTCTCTTTCTCCACATCACCATTCCACATTCGAATTCATTGTAGCCGGTAAACTGCAACGGAAGTAGATTATGATATTCAACAATAAGACCGTTAACTCTCATCCAAACTTCACATAAAATTGCTTTGCAGCCTTCTTGTACTCTCAACAAAATTTCATTTGCTTTTTTTTCTCTTGATCTTTCGAGACAAATATCGGACCAAACACTATATCACAAGGCAATATGCATACCCCTATGTACTAAAACCATCACAAATATCAATCATTCACTCCAATTGCTTTCACTTTCATGAATAGGTTTATCATTATTGAACCTTTAACACTGTTGTAATTTTATTGATCAAGACTCTTGATAGCAAAAATTATGATCATCGTACTAACTTTGTGACAATTAGTGCAATCTCGCAACTTTCATTTGTATACACAAACTTCAAACTATCAAAACATTCAAAACTCATCGAATCGAGTTGGAATTATGATCATAACATTAATTAAAATTGGAGCTATATCTATATTAAATCTGATCTTTCAAAACCCTCATGAAACACTCAAAAACGACCCAAACTCTCTATATGACCTGAATTTCACTCTTTAACTTCATACCACAAATGGAGTGACAATTTGCTCAATGGGCTTCATTCTTGAGTCACATCGTAGCTCTTCCCGTCAGCTCCCTAACCATGCCCTTCAATCTTGAATTATCTCCTTTGAAGGCTTCCGAAACTCATCCAAATGCCAAAGAACTTGACCAAGTGTTCTCATTGATCCAAATTCCAAAACCAATGAGAATGAAGAGTGTGATTTTGAGCTCTAATGGGGCCAAATTAGCCACATACTAATTTAGAGCTTTACAACTATCCTTAACACACTATTTAGCCATCGGATGAATAATATAAGTTGTCATTATTAAAAAGTCAATATAACAACTCGAAACCAACTTAGTATGAAGGGAATAACAAAAGGGATTGTGGAGTTTATAACTTGAGAATAATAATCCTCGCCAAAATTCATAACAATCAAGTCCCTATGGCTTGCCTTTGGTAAACAATAGTGATGGATTGGAACTCATGTGTTGAAAGCCACCCTTTGCTAGCTTGTTCATATCCCTAACATGTATATCAAATTAAAATATATAATGGTAAGTCCCAAATCGTGCTAGAAACAGTGGCAGAATAATCAAGTCTAGAAAGTTTATCACTTGTTGCATAAAGTTATCTCCAAAGATCACGATGTAGATACTGGATGTTAATCACAAATGGATTAGACATTGGTATATCTTGAGGATCATGTTGTCCTCTATCCATGTCCCACGTCGGCTCCACTTTGATTGGATAAGCTCCTTAATCAACAAGCAATGTTCTACATCTCACTCATTCTCTTGTGAGCCCGACCACGTTTTATATCTGATAAGGTCTAAGATAATATCTCTTGGGGCCTTATCCACATCATGACACCATGAAGTCAAGTCTACCGTGGACTCTTAACAGCCTTATAATGAGCCGTCGGTCATCATGACCTTAAATATCAATAGCTTTGAAGATGACACATATCATCATCTCTCATAGTAACCGTGTCACAACACAAAAACGGAGTAAACTGAAATTGAGTTGGCATATCACCATAGCTATCATGACTACGTAATAATCAACCACAGAGCTTGTAACTACGTAATTAAAAATTTTATAAACAATGAGTGTCACATCAATATTAAATTTATTATAAAATAATAAAAATGTTAAAAACATCTTAAGATAAAAAATAAATTAATTTTAAAAAAACTTTATTGTATAATATAATTTTTTTGAAACTTAAATTAAATATAAGAGTAGGAACTCCCATTGACATTGGACAGTAATACATGTATTATTTCTTCTCCAAATGTGTTTTGTTCAATTGTTAGGAAGTCTGAAAAGTGACATATAAATCACAAACATTTCTTTCTAGACTCATAGGCTAAACTAATGTCAATTCCTTTGACATCAAGTAAAAAAAATTTAATCTTTGATCTTCTAAATTCATTATTCTCAGAATTATTTTAAATATTTAAAAAAATCTAATATCTGATACCACTTTTACAAGAAGAAGAGATTTGAGATATTTACTCTGCAATTGTGACAGTTGTCAACTAAAAATAATAAAACATAGTAGACGTTTGAAGAAAAAATAGTGTTATAGTAAAAATATAAGACAATTTTCATTCTTTATGGAGCAACGTCTCATTCCATGATCACATTACCCATGTCATTGGTCATTATGTTATAGATTGATTGTTTTGAACAGAATCATATTCATAAATACATTTTCAAGATGTAATATTTATTGTGTGCGCAAGGATTAATTAACATAAACAGAGTGAGAAAGAGGACTTACTATTTTCATAATAATTTATTTCAGACTGAATTATCTAAATACTTATTTCTGATCCTTGATAATATGGATCAGAACAAAATTTGGAATTTTGGCATAAAATAAATTGCATTGCTTCATCTGCTCTAGGCCTCTCTATGGTTCTTATTTAAATGTGGATTCATGAAAATAGTATAGGATACATAACATATTTTATATCTGGGGGTTGTGGTTTCATGATCCAAAATACAAAATTGGTGCATCACCTCTATTGCCAAGTGCTTAAAAAATGAAGCATGTATCATTCTTATGAATGAAGATGCTAAGAAATCTCAATGAATAAACACTACTCCAATAAGTATACTATTTCTAAAAGAAGTTGAAAAAACATAAGCATTTCAAAGTGATATGTATATCACTAAATGCTTTAGCTAGAAGCAAAAAACTAACATGATCACAACCCTACCGTACTAAAGATTCAAATGACTGTCAAGTTGTTTTTAAGACTTGCACGCAAGAGGGAGAAGAGAGTTCTAACATGAAATTGTAAGCTCAAGGTCAACATTGAACAACAATGAGGGTGATGGAATTGCAAGAAATAATAAAGGAATTGAGGATCTAATATTTGCAAGGAGCTAAGGGAGTGAAATGGGCAAGAAATTGATAAAGAGGCAAGAATCACATGAGAAAATAAAGCTTCTACCAATAAAAAAGTAGTTATCATTATCTTTTTAACCATTATCAAAATCATCACATCATGAAAAAAGATATTTCCTGCACCCCGCACTTAGCCAAAACCTCTTCTATACCAGCTTGTTCACCCTTTCACCTTCTCATAAAGCCTTGTATCCTCAACCTTGACGATTTTGACTTCATTTTCATGGCAGATCTCCTAATAGATAGTCTTTGCAACCTGCTACTCTTTCTCCATAAGGGTCTTTTACTTTGTTACCCTTTTAACACTCTTTGCTTGTTGGGATGGTTTGCATCACATCTCTCTTCCTGCTAGCAATCAAGTGCATCAGTTTGATAACCTCCGTAGACCTATGGATATAATCAGGTGTAATTTCATTAAGCTCCATCAGCATAGACATCACTACGTTCTTGAGCTTCTACATAAGCTACAACATCAAAAAGAGTGGCTCTTCCTCATCTTTCTTGATAGAATTCACCTCTGGCCAGAAACATCTTGTGATAGGTAGATTCTCTATCTTCTTTAGCTTCTTAAGTCTTTGCCTCTTTGATAAAGATTTTCTTATTATCTCAACGCTGGAACTCTAAGTACTCTTGCTCGATAAATCTATCAAATGATATCTCCCAAAGATCTTGTCGTTAAATCCTCCTATCACCTGATCTAACTTGTCCAAAGGTACTTTTCCTAGATCTTACTTAGACATCACCACCACGATGTTAAAATCACTTTATGTATGTCCCTCCTAAGGAAACACCTAATTAATTCATTACATTCTCTGTCAATATCCATCTATATGTTTAATGGACCCAACTCTAGCTAATATTCCCTTTAATCTGCTACCATTAGCCATGCTATCATTGAATACATGTGAAGTAATTACAAAGATAAATAAATTATGCAGTTCTCTTTTGTTCGGACATTCTTTGCCATTTCCTGCACATTTCAACTAGAAACTTTTTCCTAATTGAGCTTGATAGATCCACCCACAAAACTTTCTACTAACCTCACTTTGTGCATGCTCACATAGGTGATCCTCTTTGAAGAGAATAATTGGTTCAATGTGAAGGTAATTTTTCTGTAGACGTCATCTTGAATTAGATAGATCTTATTACCATTTTTCCGCTTTCAATCATGAAGATTATTCCAATTTTTCCTATCAAATTTAAACCGGATGTAAAAAAATTAAATCAAACTCACATTGAAATCCTCATGTATCAAATTTAAAATTAAGTTTTATTTAAGATCTCTAAATATCATTTTCAAAACCCACATGTCATTCCTAGTTAGTTTTTTATATTTTCACTTCACAACATGTTTTAATCCATATGAATCTACTTTAGACTCATGATTTGTGCCGATCTTGGTGTGAGAGTCTTATAATATTAAGCTTTATGTAAAATCCATACAAGCTGTACGGCAACCATCACTAACATTCATTAGGTAAAAACAAGTAGAAGAAGTAATTTGACAATAAATAATTAAACAAAGCACAAAATCTCGCTTCTTTCATTAAAACTTATAGGATGTATGTAATTAAAGTAACACAAAAAATTAATCATTCAACTTTTTCAGAATTTATTAACAAGAAAATACTTCATGCACTAGAGCAATGCAAAAAAAGATAAATGATTTTCAAGGAGAAAGATTTTATTCATAGTTAGAAATGAAGGGAGGATGGGGCCAAAACAAAAATGATCATTAGAGGATACAGTGTAATAATTATTTAAACGTTTTTAAAATTTAGCTTCTAATGACTTATATTTTTAATCCATATACTATCGTTAGAGATGTAGATCTAAGATTTATCTAAGCTTCAAATGAAGTAAATTTTTCAACAAATCACTAAGGTCATGGCCTTCTATTTGCTGATTGTTCAAGTTTGGCACTCATGGGAGGGCATTTTTCTGACTTTAACAACCATCAATACTATCATAATTCATAAAATTCATGCTTAGTAAAATGTGGGGAAAAGATGAATGGATGTTTAGTCAAAAAGACACCTTGATGAAGAAACTCAATGCAGAAGCATGAAAAAATATCTTTCTTCAGTTGCTATTCAGAAAAATGCGACATGCAACAATTTGTTGTTGCTGTTCAAAAAAGTGATAGAAGTATCAACTTTATCAAGAACAATTAAAAAACTGATACAGTCATTAATTTTTTCAAAAATAATTAAGAAATGATATATGTATCATTTTTTCAAATTGTATTTGGAGACAACACATTACATAGACACATGTAGCATTTGTCATTTCAAAAAAGTGAAACATCTTTCACTTTTTTTTTATCAAAATAATTATTATCAAAAAAGATTTGACTTTGTGAGTGAAATTTTTTGTTTTTAAAAACATCATAATATTTTATTTGCAAGGAATGAATGAAGTTTGACCACATGGTAGCTCAAAATCATTCAGAATATTTGATAATAATTATTTCTTTGATTTTTTCAATTGGATTACACTTTGCTTACAAGTATGGAAGTAGGCTCTTTAGTAAATTAAAATAAATATCAGCTTTCTAACTTTTATAACATGATAATTACATAAAAATATTAAAGTGAAAATTGAATAGTTCATATGTGAAAATAATTTATGCCACTTCTATTCATATGAAAAATTTTATTGAACAAAAAAACAAAACAAATCATCTTTAGTTAAAATCAAATGTAGAGATTTATTTCACTTTTTCACATTTTTCATCACTCGGTTGTGAATTATCTCAATCTAGAAGTACTTTTTTCAAACGCTTTGTGTTCTTTACAATTATTAACTTGTTGTTAGGTTTAGACTATATTGTGGCCAAAAAATATTATTTTTAAAAGATTAACCTTGTAAAAATTGATACAATTATTTTTGTTATGTGAGCTTTTTGGAATACTAAAAACTTTCAAACAAGTTTGTCTCCACTATTATATATAAAATAATTTTCAATCTACATGAGATATCTTCTATGCAAGTCATACTCTTGCAGAGTTTCATTAGCTAAAATGGTTGGTTGTTAACATCCTGACATGGCAGACTTGTAATAAAACTATTGACTAGAAGATCCTTAAAGTTCCAAGGTATATCTAGCATAGGCTTAGAACAGATTTTATTTTTGTACAAATGAAGTGATATTGAATAAACTTGAGCTTGCAGTAACACTTTTAGCTCAATAATCTCTTCAAGAGCACATGTTGCTTCCACATATGTATTTTTTCTACCTCTCCTAGTTGAAGCTAGCAATCTTGATCATCCGACACCTTCACCACTTAGTTTAATGATCTAGACTGTTCTAAGTGTGTATCATAATCTTTCTTGATTTATGTTGTAGATTGATTATGTGAAGTAGTTGATGAAGATGACTACTACTTACTTAATCCATCAATAACCATTCTCTCCTCTATGTTGAGCTCAAAACATTTAGCAAGACAAAACACAATGTTCAACATAGATGATGTTTCATGTAGTAAAATGACATCTTTCACTCTTTATCTCAACTTACTTTACAATATTTCATACTACTATTGGGCATCTTGTGCCTGTGTCATCTCATGGGTAACATTCATCAAGTGACATATCCAAGTATATGTTTCTTACACACTGTTACGGTCTTGCGCTTGAATTCATGGAAGCCTCTTAGCTTGTTAGTCTTCACCCCTTGGTAGTCTCTACTCAATTGGGTAAAAATATCCAAATACAATTAAAACTTGAAAATTTTGAATTCTATACAACCCGAGTAATTCCAACTTTATCATCTAAAATAAGTAGAAAAGATTACTTCTACCCATCCAACACTATACCAAAAGTAATAGAGATGTAGTTTGGAGAGTAATACTATATACAAAACTCAATCTCCTCATGATGTTCAGCCTAGAACTCATGATAATTGTTCATCCACCAAATCCTCCAAATGTTGCAGTAGTCCCTTTCATGTCATAAATGGACTAAACAACGTGGAGTTTTTCATCCGTAATAAATCATACCATGAGTCAAATTCCTAGATAAAATCATTAAGTTTGATTATATACTTATTATTGAAATATCATATAAAAAGCTTGATGGCTCAATAGATATCGTCCATATCCCAGAACAACGGTGTAAGGACACATTACAAGATATCACCATGCTCAAGTTCATCACTCTCTTAAACCAAATCAAAGTATTCTGTTAATCTCAATATCCAAGATCTATACCTCACTTTTCTATGGG
Source organism: Marchantia paleacea (assembly GCA_014180765.2). Classification (NCBI taxonomy): domain Eukaryota; kingdom Viridiplantae; phylum Streptophyta; class Marchantiopsida; order Marchantiales; family Marchantiaceae; genus Marchantia; species Marchantia paleacea. The sequence continues at coordinate 268,753 of MUAA02000123.1, forward strand.
TGCATTCTTTTCTAACTTTAGCAATCTATATTTCAAAATCTCCATAGAACTCCATTGTAATACAAGTGTACATAATTATATTAGCAACATGTCTTCAATCGAAACCAAAAACCATTATAGAAGGTATCTCAGTCACCGCAAGGTACCAACACAAGTGCAATCTGAAACTTGTCATCACGACATGCACTCAGTTTAAAAGTATCCAAGTCATATCTCACTCATGAGAAACATAGATGGTCTAACTAGTCTACAAGTTCAGCCTCACTATCAATAGCAAAAATGAGTATTAACACTCCAAATGAGTACTAACATAAAAAAGTGCTGCATAAATTGGAAGCCAAGATGAAGGTATATCAATCACATGAAACATAAAGAACAATAATTCACATAAAAAATATCAATCTAAAGGGTCAAACCAATCCAATGCTAACTTACATAGACTTAAGAGGGCAATAAAAATATTAAAGTTCAGTTTTGGAAGCCTTCTACTCTTCGGATGGATAATCTGACATTATATGAAATATTTTAAAAAATATATTTTTTTAATTCTTTATATTTTTCAATTTTTTTGTAAATATTTACCATTTATAACTTTCATGAAATTTCAAAAAATCTTTGATTCTAAATTTGAATCCGTCAATGAATAAATTTTGTTATTTGGATACTATTGGATTTTTATTTGATGTCTCTTCTGTTGTACAAATTAATTTAGATCTTCAATGACCTCATCAAATTTTGAATCAATCAGACATTAGTGCTTATTTCTTTTTACTGTTAGTTTTAAGTTTTATTTTAAAATTTATTAAAGAAAAATTTATTTGAGACACAAAGAATTAATATTAATGCATTACCTAATGTCCACTATAGCCACACTATCAAACTCTTAAGTTCAAAAACTTTATTCCAAAGAGCCCTAAATCAAACTCTACCCCTTGAGTCATAGTTCTCATAATAGCTCTATTGGCCCTCATATCGAATGCAAATGACACTAATTGCACTATCAGATTAAATTGATATATCTCTTTTAATCTATGCACATTTACTTAACTAGGGATGTCGTCACATAAGTCATAATAATAAAAACTTCATATCATATTTTGTAAGTAAAAATTTAGACTTTAATATTGCTTAGTTATTTATTTCATTCTTCATTTTCAATTTGTACTGCATCAATCAAAATAAGAAGTTCAAAAATGAATGTTGATTATAATTTATTGAAATTGATTTCTTCCTTAAGACAATCCTTATTATAGCTTAGGATAAACAAATAATTTTGACTGAAGATTTTTAATAATTGCATTCAAATATCCTTTAAATATTGATGTAACAAAATTTTAATTTTTGTCATTATATTTCACACAATCATTATTACACTAGGTAATGTTTTATGCATAAAATTGAATGTGATTTTTATTTTAAATGAACTCAAACTTTGCAAAAAATACTTAAAAAATAAAAAATATAATCTGACACCAAAATTTATACTAATTAAATTTAACTATGAATAATAATATTAATTTTTTTTGGATTTTAAAATAATAATCATTGTTACGATATATATTAATTTTAAAAAATAGAAATCTATAGTTTCAAATATTTCACATGTCAAGTATATGTTGAATCTTTTATAGTTAACATAAACAAATATCAATAATTTTCCAGATAATAAAATAATAATCAAACTATCATGTTTACATATCGATTTGATTGTAACATCAATCATGAAATATATTTATTAAATTTTTTTACTTAAATTAAGATTTTATTAAAAAAAAAAAATTATTGAAAGAAATTTTAATTTTAATTTTATTAAATTAATTTATTTTTTGTTCATACATTTTTATTAGAGGATTGAGTTTTCTACACTATTGCCACAATTTGTATGAAACACATCAAACAATCAATTCAACTGGAGACATTCAACAACATGTTCATCATTGCCAAACAAGAAGGTTGCACATCACTCATGGATATATGCGGATCCAAGGGATCTCCTAAAACCTTTGCACATCAGCAAGGGTTTGGATCCTTAATCCATCTTGATTTGAATCTATTGGACTTTTACTACAATATAGTTAAATAAACCATCAAATTGGAATTAAAAATTAAATGAAATTCATTTATTTAAAAATAATTATAAAATATGTTATGTATGGCATTTGACGAGGATGTATCCAATACATTTTTCAGATTTTCTCATTTATTTCTGGTGGGTTTCAGAGAGAGAAAGTTGCATATTACAGAGCATAAAACTATATATATATATATATTGTACCTATATTTGCCATGAACCAAGAGTCCACAGTTTCTTATGAAGACTCTAGTGACAATATACTTAGAAGAATTCTTTTTCCCGTTCTTGGATCAGTACCAGTTTGATCAGTTATAAATGCAATAAAACGTTTATATAATTCGAAGTTATCTTGATCTTGCTGGGCACATGAAGAGAGTGAGAATTGCCCATCGCTGTACATTGTAAATGAAGAAAAAAAAATCCATCAGTCTGAATCTCTAGAGCTAAGCTAATATTTGATCTACTGATCAACTCTAGACATGTGCTTTCCAGGCAGGGGTTAATTGCCGTCCAAGTTCCTAACACTCTATCAGGACAGAGTTTCTGAGTTAGGCAGCAGCCTAGCAACGTCCAAGGGTTCCAAATGTCACTGAAACTGTGGAAGACACTTTTGCAGCCGACTTGAAACAGAACACAGGCATATGTTGCGTAAAGTATATATGAATCGCTTGGAGCAGCATAGATTGCATGTTGATACTATTCCCGTGTTCAAGTTCACGGAAAATTCAATTCTTGAGATTGATTATTGAATTGTAAGAAGATGAAAATCTCAAACTGGTGTGAATTAATTATTCTTAAAGTCATCTTAAATTTATCTCATTGCTTGAAGACTGTTACCAAGTACTGGATAACAGACTCCTGTCGTAAGCCGTACATGAGGAACAAGTGAACAGAAGAATATATCCGTGAGTGTTCGGACAATTGGTGACAGTTCTTGTAAATTACACCGAGTACTGGAGGAGAATGAGATAATTGAATTACTAGGCGAGGGTTCATTGCTTTGAGTAAGGGTTTTGTATCAACTCACAGTGTTTGTGGTAAACAACGACATGTAGACATCTCCTTAAAGTGTATCAGAGACCACCTAACAATCGTTATTCTTGAAGTTTTTTACACTCGCTGCTACCAGCAGAGTTGTTATATCCAATTCCTGGACACTCTGTTTCCAGACAGTGATCATTTGACATAGTCAGTTGTGTCAGTACTAAAGCTCTTGTTGAATGTTAACATGGGTAGATTTGATATACTTAATATATTATAAAGAGACCTTCTCAAGTATCTTCGAAGACCGATCGATTATCATTTTCTGCTCAGTATGATTCAGATTCGACAGGCATATATAATCTGAATAAGAATGTACATGTACAATCAGACATAATTTGCATGAGAAACCATTAAATTCACGTGGAAGTAATTTGATACAGTCGACTGATTAGCTTACGATACTATCGAACATTCCAAATTACCCACAATCACCAAAGAAAACCAAACCACCAATCAAGGTCGCAATATTTTTTCTTTCAGAGTTGAATATAAGTTGGCCATATTCTTTGTCACCTGAAGGCTATAAAAGCAGGTTTTTTGTCTTTTATAGGTGAGTTGACTATTATATGACATCAAACATATGATGGAATGAATAAATTACACTCTAACGTGATAATTGACATTAGATTTTGACATAGGGAGTTAGTGATCTGACTTTATCCAGCAACAATTGACTGCAAAAACTGGATGATACTTAAGCAATATAATATTCATAATCCAGCACGACTTCTAAAGATCATTACTTTGGTCCGCAGATTCAGGCACTAGAATCCGAAAGGACCGAATGTCTTTACGCATCCTGTAGTATGGTAAGGAAAATGTAACGTACTACCGAACTGCCAACCCGCCCTGACTCTCAGATCACGCCTGCCATAATACTCTCATAGTTCTGAATCCTAATCCGGCCCTTATAAATATCATACTTTCACCATATCCCTCATCAGCATGTAAGAGCAAGAATCAACTTGCGGACCAAGAAGCAGCTGGAAACAAAGCAGAATTCGATTACAAAGGACAGATCCAGTTGAGCATACTGTCAAGATAATGACGACGTATCGATTTCTGATGGAATTTCGAGTGAAACTGATGTGTTTCATGTTCTTGACGGCAACATGTTTACCTTCGGTCCTGGGAGCTCGTACAATTCTTCATCTTCCAACGCTGCCTCCTCTCCCAACTCTTCTTACTCATCTTCCATCGCTTCCTCCTCTCCCCACTGTTCTTCCCCCAAAGCTTCCTCCTTTTCCCCATCTTCTTTCTCATGTTTCAACGCCACCTCCTCTCAATTCTCTTCCCCCTCCTCCATCTCCAGCGCCAGCTCCTTCATCTTAGTCTGAGTCGAACTTTCGCCGTTCGACTCCTAGCACGGTCATACAACATTGGGACACATCGCTCATCTTCCAGCAACTGTCAACGGGTGATCCTCTCTGTCTTCAGCTTTTACAGGAACAAATTCTACTTATGAAATTTTCGTCGCCATCTTGGTCAGTCTCGGCTGAGGTGGACTGTTCCCTTTGAATAGAAAAGTGCCCGCCGTCTCCAACACCTGAAGTTTCTATGGAGAGACTCTAGTATGACAATATCATCACTTTGGTGATTTTCATTCATGTGCTGATGTATGCCTACTACTAGATGTGTCCTGCAGTTGTTACTGGTCGTTCAAGGCATCCAGCATCCAATATATTCGAAGTGCGCTGTACAATCTGCTCTCACTCGTGCCGCAGGAATTAGATTAAGCGCTTACTCTACATAGCTAACCCAGTTCACCGACAAACTTGAGTTATTTTCAAACAAAGACTGCAACATCATGTGCCTGCATAAATGTAATAAGCAGTGTAATCTGTTTACTGCGATGGCAATCAAGCTAGATCGAAAATGAATAATAATTGTTAACTGCAGTCAGCAAATCAGTGAAGTCTTTATGTCCCTACCGTGATAAATGTGTGGGATGATAGCAACTGATATACTCTCTATCTATCATGAAATAATATGTTTCCTGAAGGAAAGTATAAACTGTTGGGTACCATTTTTTGATCAAGCAATAAAGGACCACACATTGTATTTCGGAATTCCATTTGATTTTTTGACATGATGAAGATACACTCCTGGATTCTATTTCATTCTTGTGCGTTCAATGTTAAATTTCTAGACTGAAGCACACTCCATAGGTGTTTTGAGGATGAACGTAGAACATCTTCCCTGGATTTGACAAGTACATGCTCACCTTGCCCATAGCTAGAGCAATATTAGGTCTAGTGCACACCATCAAATACATGAGGCTGCCCACTACCTTGTCATAGGGAATTGACGACATCTTTCCTCTGTCAATTGCATCCATTGGACATTGAGTTGCTAAGAGCTTAAAATATGCAGCTAAAGGAATCCACACTCCTTTAGAGTCTGCCATGTTAAGTCTATCAAGCACACGATGAATGTACTTGTCCTGACTTAAATAGCTTCCTCTTCTTCAAATCCCTATGAACAGTCATACTTAATATACTCTTGGACTTACCCAAATCTTTCATCTTTAATGCATATTTCAATTGCCTCTTGCATCTATCGACGTCGGATTGTTCCTTTGCCAAAATGAGCATGTCATCCACATAGAAAACTAGAATAATGAGGCTAAAAATCTCATTATTCAACTTCTTCATGTAAACACATGGATCAAACACACTCCGTGAAAATCCTTGTGCTTTCATGAACTCATAAAACCTTGCATTACATTGACTAGGAGCTTGCTTCAGTCTATATAGAGATTTGAGCAATCTACAAACTAACTTCTCTTCACCTTTCTTCTCATAGCTAGTAAGTTGTCTCATATAGATTTATTCCTCCAAAGATCCATCTAGAAAAGTCGTGACAACACTTATCTGATCCATAACTAGACCAAATATCGCAGCAAGAGCACATTTCAAATGAATTGTAGCATACTTTGCTACAAGTGAGAAGACTTCGTTTGAGTCCACACCTTTTTCTTGTGTGAAGCCTTTAGCCACCAACCTGGCTTTGAAGATACTCTTCTCTTCATCCGCTGGATTATCTTTCAACTTGTACATCCACTTGCTATCAACCAAAGGTTGACCCTTTGGAAGCTCCACCAGCTCTCAAGCCTTGTTCTCAACAAACAATTGCATCTCACGCTCCATACCAATATCCCACTCAAGCTTATTGATAGAGGCTTGAGCTTCTATATATGAGCAAGGTTCTCCTCCTTCCAAGATCAACGCATTGCCATCATCATTCTCATATTCAATATCATGCTCTCAAGAATAGATGCATCAGCCCATGTTCCATACCTTTCGGGAGCTCTACTAATATGATTTGATGATCTCCTAGTAGATGGTTCTGATTGATCTCCATCGTTTCGTGATGTGTCTTGAGGCTCAGCAACGACAACTTGCTCATCCAATTCATGTTGTTCAGGAACTTGCTCCATCTGTTCTAGAGCTTCTCCTTGTGGCGCATCATTAAACCCCTCAAAAACATCCGCGAGTGGAGATTTGCCCTTGTCAGTATGGGGAGTCTGAGATATCTCCCCATCTTTCAATGATCTGGCTCATTGAAAGAAACATCCCTACTAACAATCACCTTACAAGCTACAGGATCCCATAGCCTATGACCTTTCACATCACTTGCATATCCAAGAAAACAACACTTCTTAGACGTAGGATCCAACTTGGTCTTATTCTTCTTAGGAATGAAAGGATAAGACGTACAACCAAAAACGACTATAATCAGCACTCCGTTTGTGCCTCAATTCAAACGGTGTCAAGAAATCGATTGCACTTGAAGAATACAGATTTACCAAATACACTGCGGTATTTATAGCTTCAGCCCAGAATTCATATGGTAAACCAGATTGGCTCAACATATTACTTTTCTTCTCCAATATTGTTCGGTTGAACCTCTCTGAAACAACATTTTATTTCGGAGTATAAACCGTGGTGATATGACAAGTGATCCCCTCATCTTTGCAGTAACTTCTAAACTCCTCATAAGTATACTCCCCACCATTATCTGAACATAGATATCTCACCTTGTGACTAGTCTGAGTTATCATCGATAAACGATACATAGTACCACTTTCCAGAATGTGAGGCTTTAGGAGAGGGTCCCCACACGTTGTCGTGGTTGTGACGCGACTATTATGAGAAGATGATGACATGTGTTATCTTCAGAGTTGTTGTCATGATAGTGATACTCTAGGTTAGGGTAACAAATGACATTGTAAGGCTGTAAAGAGCTAGGGAGATCTAGACACATCACCTTGCTGACTAAGGAGCTTATCGATTGAAGTGGAGTGAAGCGTGGGATGTGGATAGTGGATAACATGATCCTCAAGATGTACCATTGTCAAGTCCATTTGTGATCGACATCCGGTGTCTTCATCTTGATCGCTTTTGGGTATACTTAGCTGGTTTCAAGTTGTCATTTTAACTCTTATTAGTGACAACTCATAATGTGTATATGATATCTAAGTAGTGTGTTTAGAATAGTTGTAAAACTCTAAGTTAAAAAAGAGCTAATTTGGCCACACTAGATATCAAAATAGCATTCTCCATTCCCATTGGTCTAGGAGTTTTGACCAATGAGGGCACTAGGGCAACTTTCTGAGGTTTTTAGTGTTTTTGGAGACCTTACAGGGAACATTTAGAAATCTAAGGATAGCATAGGAAAGCATACGGGACGAGCTATAACGTGGGTTCAAGAATGAATGGATTTGAAGGATTTGTCACTTTGAAACGGTGATTCAAAGTAAGAGAGAGAAATTTAAACCTTTGAGTGTATTTGGAGTGTTTGTGAGAATTTGACGAGGGTTTTGGGATATCTGAGTCAACACAGATACAGTTTATGACTCCGGCTAGTGTTTTGATTGAAGTTTTGACTCGATTGGATGAGTTTTGAGTACGGAGTGATAGGTTGAAGTTTGTGTAAGCAGTTAGAGTTGTAGGATTGCACTGACTATCACAAACTTATTACATCAATCATATCTTTTGATACCAGAAAGTTATGTCAATAAAGCTTTCTAGAATTGAAGTTCCAATGATGAATGACCTTCTCATGAAATTTGAGAGCAATTGGAGTCAAGGATTGGGATGTGTGATGGGTTTTGTACACATCGGGTGTGCATATCGCTCTCGGGCGTTCTCAGAGCTAAGAATTTTCCTCTGCGACAATGTTCCTATGTACATACTCAAGTTACTCTTTGGAACTATGAGTTCCAACACCAAAGGCTTTTTTATGTTGCTTGCCCATAACACAATGCTCACAAAATTCCATGTCAACTTTACCTAAACCAAATAACAAGTCCCTATCTCGAAGGAAGGTCAAGCACCTATTACTCATGTGTCCCATTCTAGAATGCCAAACATGAGCCATCTCAGGCCGAGATCTGGTAAGATTGACTTCACCACAAATGATGTTGCCCTCTAGCACATACAGATTTATATGTTTGTGTTCTATTAAGATAATCTTATCATCTATTCTCACCTCAAGCACTCATTGTTAAAAACTCCATTCAAAGCCTTTTGAATCTAACATTCCAAGAGACATAAGATTCTTTATCATTTCAGGTATAAACTTGACGAGAGTTAACGTACGTTTGACTCCATCAAATATGTGAATCTGGACAAATCCAACTCCTTCAATTCTACAAGGTTGATCATTTCCCATAAGAACTAAACCATTTGATATTGAGAAAGTATGAAAAAACTCTCTAATGAAATAAATATGATAACAACAAGCACTATCCAGAATCCATACATCACCAACGCCCTTTGGTGAGTTGCATAGGGCATACCTCTGACTTCATAGTCCATCTTCGAGCAAGTCATACTTCTCATCAAAATCTTGAGCCACATTGGCCAAAGGAGGATCATTAGCCTTGGTCCACGGAGAGAATGTCCATCGGTGCCAACACCCATCTGCCATTTGCAATAAGATTGTAGTTACATACAGTATCCCTCAAGCCTCCAGTACAATGGACAACTGGAACAGTCCCGTACATCATGGCATACAACTAATTCAAACCACAAGGCTCAAACCTCGATGGCATCATAAGAATATCGCATCCGGCAGTAATACGATGAGCAACAAGGACACTAAATCTGACCCAGTCCCTGAACTTCTCTGGGTAATTAGCTTCTGCTCTGGACATCCATTTCTCAACATCTTGGTAACCACTGCCGAGCATCACCATCTGAACATCATCGGTCATCAACTCCGGAAGACCAGCCTGGATGATGTCAAGACCTTTTTGATAGTCTAGCCATCCAATGAATCCAATAAGATGAACATCTGGTCGAATAGGCAACCCTAGCTCCTTTTGTAAAGCAGCCTTGCACTCGGCCTTTCCACTAATGTCTTCCAACGAATCTTTGTGATGCAAGATGTTTGTCTGCGGGTGAATTCCACTCCTCAATATCGATTCCATTGATGATACCATTAATGATTGCACTTTTGCTTCTAAGAAGTTCATCAAGTCCCCATCCACCTTCCTTGATGGTGATTTCCCATAGCGTAGCCTTGGCTTACGGTCAATATGTGGTCAGAAGTTACAATAGTTCATTTTAGATGATTAACAGCTTCACCCTTATCAAGACCGTGCAACCTAGCCCATTGTGGGAATATCCACTCAAGGGCTCCGTACCAATCTGGGGGAAGACCAAGATTTTGATATGTGGTTCCCGCCTCAACACCCTGATGTGCAAGATTATGAATAGCTTAAATGCTACGAGATTTCATGTAAACATTATGACGGTGATACTTTGCGGCTAACAACATAGGCACAAGGCTAGCGGGCCAATCGTTTGTGATGAACACACACTTGTCACCATATGTATACTCCGACTGGTAAGACTAGTTTTTTTTACTCTTTAAATATTTACAAGGACAATTTATTCATAATCATAGCATAAAAAATAGATTATATTCAAGCCAAATCCATTTTGACCTTCAAAGAATGAAGGTTCTTTCCATAGCTAATGATCCATATGGTTGCAATTAACAAGCTACAAGTTAAAAAACTAACCTCATAAGAGCTTGAATTTGAATCTTTTCCCTAAGCGCTAGATCTTTTAATGACATCACTGGATCTAATGTAGAGATGCCATTTTATAAGTCATGATAGTTGTCATGCATATACATATTGCATGACAATATATATCGTTGAAACATCAAACATCACATTACATAGATTGTCATACATCAACACAACTATTACACAATCGTCCCCATTACTAACGTTAGATATTTCTTACATCATGTACTAATATAATCAATCAACATGATATATCCATATGGCTAAGATTAGGAGTTCAGATTACTTTAATGGTTCATCAATAGACACTTGTCTACCATCCATACCATGTAACCGTCAAACTAACAATTGTGCTAACCACATTGAGGATATTTCCATTACTAATAATTGTCATTTACATGACATTGCAATAAGGCAAGCTTTGAAACATGACATATGTCATAGTCTTGAAAAAAAATCACATATCAACATATTGGTTTTTCTATGAGTTGATCCACAGTTCTCTTAAATCTATTCTTTGGCATGTCTAAAGTCTAGTTCAATGTTAGACAAGCCAATTTCTAGTCAATATTCTCTTTTCTTCTTACAAGTCATCCAATTCATTCTCAAATACATGTGCACAATGAACAAAGACAAATAAATCACATATTTCACTTCCATCAAAATCTTATCACTCATAGCTTGCACATTCTTGGCAAATACAACTTTCCAATTAACTTTCATTGATGTCACGACTTATGTAGTGGCATCTCTAGTTAGGTAGGTGCACGTATGTAGGAGCAAATACAACAGTTAGAGCCAGTTGTGCAGTTAGCACCGTTTGTACTTGAACTGCCGTTAGGGCCGACAGCGGCCTTAGGGGTCCTAGGGCTCAAGGGGTAGAGTAAGAATTAGGGCTCCTTGGAGGGCAGTTTTCGAAGTTGAACCTTTGAGAGTGTGGCTATGGTGGATAGTAGCTAGTGCGGGAACTTAGAGTCTTTGAAGCACAAAGTAGATTTGGCTTGACTGTAATCTCTCTTTTATGCTATGGTTATAATCGGAGTGTCCTTGTGGACGTTTTGAGAGTAGAAAAGATAAATTCGAAAACTCAAATTGGATTTTGTGGTAAAAACAGTGAGTTCTTGGAGCGCTGAAGGTATTTTGGCGAGTTTGGATCGATGGTAGCTTCGATCCGGTGGCTGTTGAGTGTGCACGGTGTTGATGGATTGCATGCCGTCGTGGTGATCTAGAAGTAGAGTCGATTTGAAATTAATCTTATCAATAGCAAAATTTTGGATTTTCTATTCTAGTGTAAATCTGAATCGGGAATTTTCGAGGACGACAGAGCTGCTAGAAATTGATAAGGTGGGTCGAGCTTAAAGTTATCTTGGAGCGTTAATTTGAAATGGGCCAAAAAATATTTAAGACAGAAGTGCTTGAAGTCCAAGATTTGGTGTTTCAAAAATTTTTGGGTCAAAAATAGGAGTAGCAAGCTATCAGATTATCATATAGTATCCGTTTGATCTGAAATTTGGTGGGGTGATAGAAGATGTACAGTTTGTTGTAGCATGGTGGAGATGTCAAGCACAAGGCTGATAGTGTCAAATTGCAAAATTTGGACGTTTAAGGGTCTGAAATGGAAGTTGAAGATTTTCATAGTCCCGCAGAAGTTTCAAACGGTGTCCATTTGCAAAAAAATTGCATTAGGTAGGAAATGTATAAGGCAACGCCTTATACAGCCGAATTACTAGTGTCAGTTTATCGATCTGGAGAGAAGAAGACCTCCAAAATCGAATTTTTATGTTTTTAAATGCCCTTTTGAGGCTATGTCAGTCCGGGTTGGATTGGTTTGACCCCTTTGATGGATGTTTTTGAGATGGAGTATTTTTCTTTATGTTTCTTGTGATTGAATTACCTCCATCTCTGCTTTCTATTTGTGCACCACATTTATTTTTGTTCGTGCTTTGTTGTTTGGAGTGTTAGAGCTCCTGTGTCTTTGTCGATAGTGAGGCTGGATTTCGGACCAGTCAGACTATCCATGTTTCTCCCAGTGAGAAAGGACTTGCGGACCTGTAGATTGGGTGAGTGCATGTGGTGATGGCAGGTTTAAGATTGCCCTTGTGTTAGCACCTTGTGGTGCCTCAGGGACCTTTTGTTGCGGTTTCCGGTTCTAGTTGGAGACCTGTTTCTGTATGGTTGCGCAGGTGATATATTAGTGTAACAGTGGAGTTCTATCGAGGTTCCGGAGGAGAGACTACTCGGGTTAGCATTGGGTGCACCGTAGCGGAGTCAAAGATGTCGTGTTGTGATGCGGCTACTATGAGAATATGATGACATGTGTCATCTTTAGATTTGTTGTCATGACGGTGATACTTTAGATTAGGATAACCAACGGCGCCTTTGTAAAAGGTCATTAAGAGCCCTTGTTGGATCGACTTTGTAGGATCGGGATGTTGAAAAGGCTCCAAGAGATATTATCTTGGACCTTATCAAATATAAAGTGCGATTAGGGTGGAAAGGTTATGAGAGAGCTAGACACATCACTTTGCTTACTAAGGAGCTTATCTGATCGAAGTGGAGCTGACGTAGGACATGGATAGAGGACAACATGATCCTCTAGATGTACCGATGCCCAATCCATTTGTGATCAACATCCGATGTCTTCATCGTGATCATTTTTGAGCTTGGTTAGTATATCACTTTGGAAATAACCTTCTGTAACAAGTGATAAACTCTCTAAACCCAATCATTCTTCCACTTGTTTCCTATGGCGCGATTTGGGACGTAACAGTATACTTTTTTTATTTAGTTTGGGATTATGGATCTGAACTTACCATTAGTGATGGCTTTCAATATGGGGGCTCCAATCCATCACTATGTTTAGCGAAAACAAGCCATAGGGAGTTGATTGTTAGGAATTTTGGTGAGGAGTATTATTCTCAAGTCATAAACTCCCCGGTTCCGTTTGTAGTTCCATTCATAATTAGCCGGTTTCGAGTTGTCATGTTAACTCTTTATTAGTGGTAACTCATATAGTGTATATGATGGCTAAGTAGTGTGTTTAGGATAGTTGTAAAGCTCTTAGTTAATATGGAGCTAATTTAGCCACACTAGAGGTCAAACTAACACTCTTCATTCTCATTGGTCTTGGAGTTTGGGCCAATGAGGGTACTTGGGCAACTTCTTTGATCCGGCAATTGCAGAGATGTTTCAAGCGTTCACACTCTTTCTTCAACAACAACAATTTTGGGATCGAAGGGAGAATTAAGCCACAAGGGCGCTGCAAGCTGTGGTGGGAAAGATGGATCAGTTTGATGGGAGGGATGTCTCAAAGTACTTGAGGTACTACATCAGGGAAATGGAGCTCAACCGTGTTACTGAAAGAGAGATGATAGAAATGTTCCGTCTTCTTTGCGGTCTTTGGAGATTAGAGGCCATGTGAAATCCCTACAGGAACACTTTGGTGAGGGTTGGGAAACATATTCCCGTGCCTTGAAGGATGGATACTTCTAGGAAGACTCTGATAGAGTCACTAAAAAGTCATTCATGGAGTGGGTCGAAAGGCCCAATAAGAAGTCTCATGCAAATGAGCTTCTAAGGGAGTTTGAGAGACAATTTTCACAATTGTCTCGACTGGAAAAGATCACTTTAGAATCACACAAAACTAAATTATTTCTTCGAGCTGCAGATTTTGAGTTGCAAGAGAAGCTAGAATTGCTTCTTGAAGACAACAATGAGAAAGAAGGATTGACAGGTAGTTGGAAGGATGTTGAGGAGGTAGTTGGGCTATTGGCGAAGAGGGAGAGAAGGAGAGAGAAGATTGTAGTGAGAAGACCTCTTCAGATTACTACTCCTATTGCTCTAGACTTTTGTTACTAGGCAAGTGGTTCCAACCTCGCAATGTTCAAGCTCCATTTGTGAATTACAGAGAGAAGAATCATCCATCGATGAGATCATGCAAGGGATGAAGGAGCTTAAGATCAAATTCGTGATGTTGGAAGAGAAAGATATGGGAGGGGAGAAGAAGCCTTTTGCCAAGCAAGCTTATGTGCAACGGTGCATATGGTGTGACAGCACTTATCATGCACGAAGGGATTGTGGAGATTTTGCACAAACGCTGCAGAGTGGAGACATTTTTTGGAAAGAAGGGAAGGTAGCTCTTAAGGACACAAGAGTAATCATCCAAACCAATTTTGGTAAAGGAGGCATGAGAAAATTGGTGGTTGATTATCATAGTGCACATGCAGTGGCATCGGTTGAAGCTTTAAGCTATGGTGCTAAGATTAGAGGAGCAAGAGAAAAGTTTGAAGGGCAGGTACTGCTTAATGGCCCATGGTCAAGTGCTCAAGTGCTTCCACGATAGAGAAGGGAAGGTAGGTAGAGAGACTCTTCTAAGAACATTGGCTGAAATTCGTACTACTACTAGATGGGAAGATCCAGTAGAAACCATGTCGGTTCATACTTATATTGCTAAGACTTAATATGAAGCATCGGTGGAAGAGAAGAGATAGAGGAAAGAGGAACGTTCTGGCGAAGAACTCTCATTGAAAAGGTTGGCTAGAGAACGTATCAGACCTAATACATCTCTTCCACTTGATCACGCTATGGAGGAAGTCGGGTCGCCGAGGTCTAAGGAAAGAACCAAGGGGGGTGAGAAGGACAAGGGGAAAGTACTAGGTTACAAATTACAATCGGATATTGAGGCGGCAACAGATTTAAAGGGAGTATTGGAGGAGACAATTTTGAGTGCCAAGGTAGAGTTTACCTTGAGGGAGATACTAGGAATAGCAAAGAGGGAGTTTCATGATGTTATCATTGATATCATCAAGAGGAACGGCAAATTTCAATGAGGCGCTTCTACTTCATGCAATGGGTATCAAGGGATGAAGAAGATACGCTGGTAAAGTGTTGTGGAGTGAAATCTCAGAAGGTTTGATTTGAGGATGATGCAAAAGATATGAAGGTGTCTAGCCACTACACCCGATCGCATCGGGCAAGGGCAACTTCTAAAACCCTTGTGAAGCTAGGGGATCTCAGTGAACCGGTGTTATCATTGATTGATCATGGATCGCAGATCAATATAATGTCAAGAGAACTCTATAAGAAGGGGAAGTCGCCTATTGACACTAAGCATGGTTGGATGATTAGGGCAGCAAACAACACTCAAGGAGACTTGTATGGAGCGTGACCTGATATTCCGGTGAAGATTGGGGATGTTGTAGTTGAGCAGAATTTCTTTGTGCAAGACTCAACTTCATACCCATTGATTTCAAGGGCAACCATACATTATAGCACTCGGATGGAGACAAGAGTGGTTGATGATGGATCGGCATATGCACAAATTCGTAGCCAAGATGGCAAGCGGTTAGTGTATTTTCTAACAATTCCGGAAAATCATGAGAGAAACAAAGCACGGTTGAGAGAGGAAACTTTTCCAAAATCTGAAGATTTTGAGGATTTTGGAGAAGTACCGTTGTAGAGAGAGGATATAGTGGTACAGAGAAGAAGGTACTCTCACCTATGCAAGAGAAATGTACCTTTTGTATAGGGTTCATGGAGTTTTCACATGATGGATATAGAAGGAGGTTGTTGATTTGTGTAATAGCACGGGTAGGTACTATTCAGTCCGAATTCATATAGATTGATTCGTTCCCAAGGGAATGAGGTATCAAACCACACTAGCGCAGAAGGAAAACAAGCATTTAGATATCTTTTTAACTCTGGAATGCGAAGTGCAAAGAGCATTCACAAAGAAGGCAATCGATTCAATCTAAATTCATTCACAATTCCACAAACATAGCAAATAGATTTTCATCAGTTTTCTTTACTTCGGGATGGGGATCTTTCTCATTACAAGTTTACGTCTCAGCAAAAACACTCTCTAGAGTACTTCTGATGCTATAGACAGACTCAGCTCGTGGACGAATATCCCGATAACTTCACGGATACATGCTTCAGTCGTCACATTGTCAGCCTGCAGACACCAGCTCCTCGAGTGCTCGTTCTACCTTGACTACAATTTGCAATCCAATAGATTGGACACTAGCAAAGAAAAAAAATCCACCACTTTATTTCCTACGACTTTTTATAATGAATGTTCTAATTGCTACTTCTAACTGCCAAGCTAACCGTCCCCTACATGGATCGCTCTCTCATAAGTCTTCTACTCTGATCTAAGCCGCTCGATCGTACCTCCGCTGCTTGCGTGAATGCGTCGATTCGTAACTGCATTTCATGTACATCTGTCGCGATCTCCTGTCGATGGAGAGCCATGGCTTCCTTGAAATCTTGACCCAATACCTTGTACATCTCCTTTCTTCGATCCTTTGAGTCGCTGGGATTCTTCATTGCCACCACCAACTGCTCTAATCGCTGCGTCTCAACACGATCACACAGTGTGAACAGATGCTGCGCGCAACTGTTCGCGAGGTTCTCCAACTTCGAAGATGCCTCCACATCCACCTGAATCAGTCTTCATTTCAGGTCTTGCACCGTCTCCCAAAGATGAGCATTCTCCTTCTCCACAAAATGGATCTCCGCACCCCGAATACGTCAGATCTCTTCGTAGGCCTTCTTCGCCTCCTGAACCTTCTTCTTCATCTCAGTCTTCTCCTTGGACAACTTATCCACATTCTCCGTCAGTTCTCTCACTGTGATGGATTGGTCCTCCTTCCTTCGCCAAACGGTTCATCATCTGAATCAATTCCATATATCCATATGCTTGAGGGTCCCACCCTGGCATATACAGCGGCCCCATCTCGTTCTGTAAGACCCAGGGTTGTACATATAGGATAAAATGAAAGTATACCTAAATTGTGCCTAAGTTTATCTTATCCATGACTATGTTTAGCTAGTTATGGTTAAGTTGGAGGAAAATATAGAGTAACTTTTGGTGTGGTAGATAAGAACTACTATTTTGTTGTTTAGTATGAGTCAAGGAATAGATTCCATCACATGGGTATCTTGACTTCCCTTGACTTGGACTAGTTTTCATTGGTTGGACTTGGTGAAGACCTTTAAATCTAGGGGCGAGATTGACTTGGTACACTAGAAGTCAATTAGGGAGTAGTTGGGCTTCTAGAAGATCCAAGTGGACCAATTGCATGTTGCCATGTACACTTTTCATTGGGGTTTGTGATCTCTACCTCGTTTAAACTTGGTAAGAGGAAGTTACATGGTGATTACTTGTAGTTACTAGAGTAAGATTCTAAGTAGTATAAATAGAGAGGTTGAGAAGCACCTCTCAAGTAGTTTTTCAATGGAAGTTAGTTTTGGGAGAAGATAGTGTGGTGATCTTAGTTTTGGGGAGCTTGGTTCTTGGAGACGTCATGTTCGGAGTGGAGCCTTGATTCAATGAAGACTTTGATTACCAAAGTATCCCTTTCCTTTTGAGTGGTATCTTACTCTTGGTGATAATGTGCATAATAGAGCTTGGATTTTGAGAGTTTGTGTAAGAGTGAGCAATAGGGTCATGGTCATAGAGTGGGACTAAGTCCTTCTAGATTCATGATGAGCTTCCAAAAAGCCATCGGAGGTAAACTTGAGTGAGAGTCAGCCCGGAGGTCACAGTTCAACTCCAGCAACACCGGGACCACCACAGCTTCCAACTTCTACGACAGCTACAGCACTGATGCCATGGGTTCTGCAATCTCCTTCGAGGCTTTCGGCCCTAGCTTCACCGCCATCATCTTCGGATGAGAAGTTTTTGCCGGTCCTACTTCTTCTATCTTCTTCTTCCTTACATCTCTTCGAACTGCTAGAGTAGTTGGTGGACTGTCCTCCACTACTCTCTTTCTCTTCCTCGAAGTCCCGATTACTTCAAGGTCTGAGTCCGAATCAGGCTTGCTCTCGACCGCCGGTCTCACTTCTCTTGTTCTCTTCGGCTTTGGAGGAGCACTCATTCCTAGACTCCTCGTCGACCCACTACTAGCACTGTCGAGGTTTGCATCCAAGTCCGCCAACCCACTCTCCAACCGGTACACTACCTCTCCTGCGTCGCCACTCAAGCTTTGTATACAGATGTACTAAGAAAGACGAGAGATAGACTACACTCTTATCATCTTCTCTTAGCTTTGTCGTCATGACCTGTACATTCCTCGCAAAGATCTCTCCCCATTTCACCAGGATAGTCCCTCCGATCAACCCTTCTACGATCCTCACCTTGTGCATGCTCACATAGGTTGTTTTCTGTGGTGAGAAAAGCTGATTTAAGGTGAGAGCCACTTTCCTCCTGAATACAACCTGAATCAAATCGAGCTTGTACCCATTCGTCCCCTTACTCTCCCTAGGGATGAACCACTTCCCATTGCTCACCATTGGCCCACGGAGATTGCTGACCAGATTCACTTGATTGCGCCTCCTCTCGTGTGGCGTCAACCACCCCAAACGCGAATACATGTGCACCAAGAATGAAGAGATGTAGATTACTCCCTTCTCTCCCGCTTGTAGCCTCTGTCCCATTGCTTGCACATTACGAGCAAAGATATCTCCCCAATTGACCTTGATCGATCCACCGACGAATCACTTCACTATTCTCACCTTATGCATGCTTACATAAGTAGTTCGTTGTGGTGAGAAGAGTTGGTTCAAAGTATACATTATCCTCTGTAGGAAGTCGTCCCGAATAAGATCGATCTTGAAGCCGTTTGTACCCTTCCTCTCCCTAGGGTCAAACCACTTGGTCTCATCTAAGGTGAATGCAATATGCATCGCCGACCCTTCCCATTCGACTCCATCCTTCTCCTTTGAGTAATCCCTTCCTAATGCCTCAGCCCAAAGCAGCGCATCCCACGAATCTAGATGCCCTCTCCAGCCTATTGGGTTGGTTGTCTTCTTAGCTCGAACTTCTTCGCACAATTCTGGGCACACATAGTCCCATCGCCATGCCAAGAACTCCCCACCCAAGTTCTTCAATCGTGTTAATTCTCCGACTAACCACTCTGGCTTTGGCACCAAAGGTCGATATACTCCTGTTGGCATCTTCTTCACTGGCAATTAAATAGCCTCACGAGCCCCCGATCAAATGGCCGATTTCCTCTTCATCTTGTCTACTTGACTCGTCGGCTTGTGTTTGCTCCTCTGTGGCTCGGCTCGTTGTACTTGTTGATGTTGTTACTAACTGCCCTAATCCGTTCGACGCTTCAGACCTCCTTAACAACTCATTCGTCTTGGCCATCTTCGTACTTATTTCACATATTAGTATTCGGCGGCCCAGACTTCATCCCAATATCGTTCGTTTTTATTCCAAAAATAAAAAAAACAGTCTCCAAACCTCTAAGTATGGTCCTACATTCTCTCTCTCTTAAGTTCTAACGGGAGCAACTTCTACCTCTTAATCTTTGTCTCCATCTTGTTCATTCTGGTATGAGGTGGACTGTTCCCCCTCAGTAACAAAGTGCCTGCCGTCTCCAACATCTGAAGCTTCTATGGAGGGACTCTCGGTTGAAAAACATCATGGTCGCTCTGTGAATTTCACTCATGTGCTCATATATTCCTACTACTAGATGTCTGCTACAGTTTTTACTGCTGCTTCAAGGGATCCAGCATCCAATATATTCGAAGTACCCTGTACACTGTCTTCTCACTTCTGCGTCGGAATCTAGATTAAGCGCTTACTCTAGATATCTGGACCTGATCAGAGCAAAATTCATAAATTTTCAAACAGATTCTCCAACATCATGTGCCTGCATGAATTTAATAAGCAGTGTAATCTGTTTAGAGCGATGGTACTCAAGCTCGATCGAACATGAATAATCAGTGTTTAATGCAGTCAGCAGATCTGTGAAGCCTTAATGTCCCTGCGGCGAATCATGTGTAGGTAGATAGCTACTGATATTTTCTGTATCTATCATGAAATAACCTCAGGGATGAAGTTGAAACTCAAGATTATATCCGTTCTTTGTTGTCCTCTTTGTTTGTGTTTATGTACACATGTATTTTTTATTGGAGACATAAAGTCTAATGTTGTCACTTTTTAGGAGTGATTGTAGAACTGAAACTCGTTGCATGTTTCAGTGATTCACTAGTTTGAAATATGTAGAATATGTTGTCTGGTTTTATCTATTTGTTACCTGAATTAATTGTATCCAGTATGCGAGTGTAAGTCTCTCAAGCTCTTTGAAACTAACGAGACTTTGCACTGCAGTGGAAAATACATTGCATTGGTTTCCCACGTTTCACAAATTGTCTCAGGTATCACATGTTTTTCTAACTATGGTCCAACAACTACGCAATTTTTTAAAAAGAATTCGGTGATAATTTGATTGTTTCGTTTCATGGTTGGATCCATGGATGAATGATGCTAAGTATTAGAGTAATCCCACCATGTGCGACAAACTTGAAACCGTGGACTGCGTCTCTGGGCTTGGCACTCACAATCGTCCACGTGATGCTCAAAACATTTATAAGTCTCGAAAGTGCGACAAACTTCATCTCTTGGCTGTAACTCGCCTCTGGGCTTGGAGTTCGGGAGTAATTTTCTGCTGTCTGCAATCAATGCTAGTTCCGCTTGTTTCTTTTTGCAGACATAGAAGAGCTTGATCATGAGGGCCAGGGCTTAAAATCACCAAAGGTCACCACACCGGTGAATACTTCGTGCACAATTAGGTGCTCCTTTTACAACAGCTGCGCTGTACATGCTTTGGCTTGGAACCAGTAATCGCTTATCCTTTGGTCTCCTGTAAATGATCTAATGAAATAAAATCCAAGGAGGACAAACAAACAGACATCAACAACGTGGGAGACTTCGAGAAGAAAACCCTGATCTGCCTTAAACAACTTATTGTGCACTCATTGTTATCCCCACTTTTGTCCCGATGCAGACTTTGAGGCTCATCAAGCGGGTTACAGTCCAAGCCTTGTACGAGCAGCCTCCAAAATGTAATATACCAACCTGAGTTCCATGAGTACATCTTTGCTCCTCCAAAGCAGGTTATACTTCGATTATCTAATGTCAGAAGATTTACTGTCTATTCCGGAAGCTTATGCACGCCGCATTGAGAAATTAACACGATCTCTCAAATATCATTTGCAAAAGGAAAGTGTTCAACATTATTATAAAACAAATTTATGTTCATCCGACACATTTAATTGAAGCAAGTCAATGTCAAGTTGAAAACAACGAGTGGAGTGAGGCAGGTAAGAAAACATGAAACCCCTGGTCCTAACATGCAACCAGTCTGACTAAACTTGTCTCAGAAGATCATTTCTAATGATTAGAATGTATAAGAAAGATATAATATCTGCATATAGTAAAGTCCATATAGTAAGCTCAGCATTTACAAATCTACTTGTGATTTAAGAATAATTGGAGTTGAATATCTGTAACTTAAAAATAAAATAAGATAAAAAAATATTATGAAGTTGAACATACTCTTGCATCAGGTCCATGCTCACTCACTGCTTTGATAAACACCTTATGACTGTACTGCCAACCCATCCTGACTCTCACATTTTGCCCACCATAATACTCTCAGAGATATGAATTTGAATCCAGCCCCTATATATATCCCACTTGCAACATATCCGTCATCACCTTTCGGGTAACAAAAATTGTAAAGGGGGAGAAAGTTTTATTATATGACAATTCTTATATGAAGCTTATTGGTAAATTGCATCTGTGATGTGATGGATGGGTCGATATGTTGTGGATGCAGATGCAGTTTATGAGAATGATTCTATGTTATTGGATTTAGAAGGTGATTTGAATAGATGGATGGATGGAGAGTGAAGAAATATTATGAATAACTAGGTTTTCTGGGTCACTCACAATTAAAATCTGACGTTTATAGAGGCATCGTAGGAATTTTTAGGTAGATTGTTTTATTTTTTTGCTTAATATAATAAGTATTTCTAGTAGATGGGGGATCCCTCTGAAGAGAAATAGGCTTGGATTTCAAAAAAACAAAGTGATTCAATCCATCAGTACACAAAGGAAAAAAATGGGTACAAGATCAATTTTATTTGAGATGAATTTAGAAAAAAAGATTGCACAGACCTTAAATCAATTTTTTTCACCATAGTGCACAACATGCATGAGTTTGCATAAGGTGCTAATAGTTGAGAAATTTATTGGTGGATCAATTAAAGTTAATTGAGGAGATGTATTTGCCAAGAATGTGCAAGCTATGAGTGATAAGATTTTGGTGGAAGAGAAATATGTGATTTATTTGTCTTTGTTCCTTGTGCATATGTATTTCAGGATGGATTGGATGGCAGATAAGGAGAAAAGAGAATATTGCCTAGAAATTGACTTTTTTAATATTGAACTAGACTTTAGACATGCTACCAATAGATTGATGAGAAGTGTGGATCAACTAGTGGAACAACCAATATGTTGATATGTGATTTTTATTCAAAAGAATCATATATGTCATGTTTAAAACCTCCTCTTACTGTAATGTCATGTAAATGATAATTATGACTAATGGAAATATCCTCAATGTGGTTAGCATGATAGTTAGTTTGACGGTTACATGGCACGGATGGTAGACAAGTGCATATTAATGGAGCATTAAAGTAATCAGAATTCCTAATCTTACCCATATGCATATATCATGTTGATTGATTATGTTAGTACATGGTGTAAGAAGGATTTAATCTTGAGTTAGAGGAACTATTGTGTAATGTTGTGTTGATGTATGATAATCTATGTATTATGATGTTCGATATGACAAGTATGGATATTGTTATGCAATATGTTCAACTATCACGACTTAGATAGTGGCCTCTCTAGTTATATGTGTAGGTAGGAGCAGATAAAGTAATTAGATTTAATAATGAACTTAGTGTCGTTTGCATTAGACAAGCCATTAGAGCCAGTAATACTATTAAAGGACCTAACGCTGAAGAGATAAAATTCAAATTAAAGCTCCTAGGAGTTTAGTTTTTTAATGTGAACCTTGAAAATTACCACCATTAAGATCATTAGCTATGGTAAGGACCTTGATTCTTTAGAGCTCAAAGTAGATCTGGCTAGAATGTAATCCCTTTTTTTGATATGATTATGCCAGTTAAACTTTCATCGTAATTATTAAACCTAGATTAAATTCTACAAACATTTCACGTTCATATGTACTCTTATAACCAGTTAAATCATTTTTTGCTTGTAGGTTTGGTCCATTCATTTTAAAAGTTGTGCTATTTAAATTTAAACTCAAAGTCTTATTATTATAATTAAAATTAATTTTATTTTTTCTAACTTAGAAACTTCATTAGCAACCAAATTATCATCAACATGATTCATATCTTATATTTGATTATTTACATTATTTATCAAACCAAATAATTGAGTTGATATACTTTCATGTCCATCTTGATCAAATTTTAATCAATTATGAAATAAAAAACTCTGTAATTATTAAAATTCACATCAACAATCTCCAACTTTATTTCATGTTCATTTTTGTTTTAGTTTTCATTGTTTCATGTTTCTTCATAGCATCCCAAGCAAGTTCAACTTGTATTGTATTTTCTAAATCAGTAACGACTTATTCAACATATTGTATTTTTTTATGTACAACACCAATCTTCTAAAATTTTAAATTGATATTCTCAATCACTTCTCATATAAAGTGAGATTGAGCTATAATATCACTTTATCATTTTATGTTCTGTAAATAAATTGATTTTGGACCAAACTTATAGCACTTTGAATATCAAAAACTAAAGTTATCTTATTTATTTTTATCATATAAATGTGACTGTCAATGTTTTCTTTATTTTTTGTTACTTAATTAGCTATTAGGAGATTATGATCAATGTGGAGATATGTCAACTTAATGTTTTGATTTGCTTAGTATCATTTGAATCTAAATATAAATTTGGAATCATGTTGAAGATGACTAGATAACTAATGAACTTAGTCAACAAAAGTAAAAGATATTAATTATTGGACTTGGAGCTTAATTCAAATGACAAGAATTTTAATTTGAATGGATCTAAAGTGAAAATAAAAAAGGATCTAATTGGTAAGAGTACATATCAACGTGGAATATGAATTTTACTTAACCTACATCTAATGATCATGGTGTAATCTCATGAATAGGAAGAAAAAAATTGAAAGATCAGTTTTTAACCCACATTATGTATTCTCAAACTTGGAGCTCAATTTCTGAAATTGAGTTGAAAGACAAAAAGTGAGAGGATAAAGAAATCACAAGAAATAAAGGACACCATGGGAATTATGTGATAACTTGAGTGATTGTGGTAAGGTGAAGTTGTTAAGCTAGGAAAACACATGAGATGTAGATAGATTCAGGTTCAGAATGTATGCTTTAAATAAAATAATAAGTTGCACAGAAAATATTTGAGTTAATCGATCAAACTAACCAAAATAGTAGTAAGGAGTGATTGTTGGTAGATTGACCGTAACCTGAGTTGAATCATGATACATTATTTTCAAATATATATGCTTATGTGTTTGTTAGAATGTTGAAGTTATGAATGTTATTTAAACTGGATTCTAAAGGATTTTAATTTGTATAAATTTCAGTTTAAAAATGCAGATCTTGCATTGAAACTTCTGATTTTTTTATTTTTTTGAGCAATAATCAAAGCATTTTAACACCAAATTTTGATAGAACACAAGCGTTTGCTCAAATGATTTAAATTTACAATAATAAAATCATTTGAAATAATGTATTTTGAAGTTGATTTAATCCTAAACACACCAAGATAGTGTGCTTGAAAGAATTGTATAAGCTTTAGTAAAAAAAAGTAATAAACTTTACACACTACTTGTATTGTTGACCTAAGATCAATTCTTTTAGCAACAAATCCGTCTTATTCATTTCCTTCTCAATTAATCCAAATGGTTTATTGATATCATAAAAGAATAGAATTATATCCTATGATTATTGTTTGTAACTTGTCAAGGTCAAAAATATACCATGTTGGGTCAAACCATTTTCTATATTCCTTTACAAATTAAGGTTTGACATGTTAACATAGGAACACAAATATAGTATTCACACTTGTGGTTGGATCAAAGATCTAACTTTCAATGAAATATTTTTGCTCCTGATTATGTTTTTGTATAAGATTGACAATAAATAAAACTAGAAACAAAATATTCTACATATTTCAAATTGGTGAATCACTCAGTTCTACAATCGTTCATAAAAGTGCTTACATCAGACATTTATGTATCCATATACAATACATAAACAGCAACAAAGAGGACAACAACGAACTGATAGAATCTTGGGTTTCACTTTCATCCCTGAAGATATCAACAGGATGACGCAAGTTGTACGAATTATAAACCTGAAATGCTAGCACTCGATACTTCTAAACTAACAGACTCAAGGCAACTGCGTACTCAGAACTGTCATTTTTCATACTAACTCCAACAACAAACTCCGCTCAGAACCAGTTCTTAATTTGAAAACAGATGTGCAATCCTAAACACTATACACTCAACAGAAAGCAGAACTCACTATTAAATGCCAGTAAGCTGTTCATTGCTCATTTACGTATTCATATTGTTGTCATTGATAACCGAATGGATTGATTTGAATTTTTCAGTTCTTCTGGTACCAATACAAATGTCCCACTGTACCAATAAACAGTTGAACTGATCTTCTCCAGGGCGGAAAACATCCAGACTATCTTCTTGCTTCATCCTCAAAACAGCTATGCAGTGTGCTTCAGTCTAGAAATTTAACATTCAACGCACAAGAATGAAATGGAATCCACGAGTGTATCTACAGCACGTCGAAAAGTCAAAAGGAATTCCGAAGTACAACGTGTGGTCCTTTATTTCTTGATCAAAAAATGGTACCCAACAGTTCATACTTTCCTCCAGGAAACATATTATTTCATGATAGATATAGAATATATCAGTTGCTATCATCCCACACATGTATCACGGTAGGGACATGAAGGCTTCACTGATTTGCTGACTGCATTTAACAATTATTATTCATTTTCGATCTAGCTTGTTTGCCATCGCACTAAACAGATTACACTGCTTATTACATTTATGCAGGCACATGATGTTGCAGTCTTTGTTTGAAAATAACTCAAGTTTGTCTGTGATGAGGTCCAGCTATGTACAGTAAGCGCTTAATCTAATTCCTGCGGCACGAGTGAGAGCAGATTGTACAGCGCACTTCGAATATATTGGATGCTCGATGCCTTGAACGACCAGTAACAACTACAGGACACATCTAGTAGTAGGCATATATCAGCACATGAATGAAAATCACCAAAGTGATGATATTGTCATACTAGAGTCTCTCCATAGAAACTTCAGGCGTTGGAGACTGCGGGCACTTTTCTATTCAAAGGGAACAGTCCACCTCAGCCGAGACTGACCAAGATGGCGACGAAAATTTCGTAATTAGAATTTGTTCCTGTAAAAGTTGAAGACAGAGAGGATCATCCGTTGACAGTTGCTGGAAGATGAGCGATGTGTCCCAATGTTGTCTGACCGTGCTAGGGAGTCGAACGGCGAAAGTTCGACTCAGACTAAGATGAAGGAGCTGGAGCTGGAGATGGAGGAGGGGAAGAGAATGGAGAGGAGGTGGCGTTGAAACATGAGAAGGAAGGTGGGGAAAAGGAGGAAGCTTTGGGGGAAGAACAGTGGGGAGAGGAGGAAGCGATGGAAGATGAGTAGGAAGAGTTGGGAGTGGAGGAAGCGTTGGAATATGAGCAGGAAGAGGTGGAAGAGTGGGAAGAGGAGGCAGCGTTGGAAGATGAGTGGGAAGAGGTGGAGGCGTTGGAAGATGAGTAAGAAGAGTTGGGAGAGGAGGCAGAGTTGGAAGATGAGTAGGAAGAGTTGGGAGGAGGCAGCGTTGGAAGATGAAGAATTGTACGAGCTCCGAGGACCGAAGGTAAACATATTGCTGTCAAGAACATGAAACACATCAGTTTCACTCGAAATTCCATCAGAGATCGATACGTCGTCATTATCTTGACAGTATGCTCAACTTGATCTGTCCTTTGTAATCGAATTCTGCTTTGTTTCCAGCTGCTTCTTGGTCCGCAAGTTGATTCTTGCTCTTACATGCTGATGACGGATATGGTGAAAGTATGATATTTATAAGGACCGGATTAGGATTCAGATCTATGAGAGTATTATGGCAGGCGTGATCTGAGAGTCAGGGTGGGTAGGCAGTTCGGTAGTAAGTTACATTTTCCTTACCATACTAGAGGATGCGTAAAGACATTCCGTCCTTTCGGAATTCTAGTGCCTGAATCTGCGGACCAAAGTAATGATCTTTAGAAGTCGTGCTGGATTATCAATATTATATTGCTTAATTATCATCCAGTTTTGGCAGTCAATTGTTGCTGGATAAAGTCAGATCACTAACTCCCTATGTCAAAATCTAATGTCAATTATCACGTTAGAGTGTAATTTATTCATACCATCATATGTTTGATGTCATATAATAGTCAGCTCACCTATAAAAGACAAAAAACCTGCTTTTATAGCCTTCAGGTGACAAAGAATATGGCCAACTTATATTCAACTCTGAAAGAAAAAACAATTGCGACCTTGATTGGTGGTTTGGTTTTCTTTGGTGATTGTGGGTAATTTGGAATGTTCGATAGTATCGTAAGCTAATCAGTCGACTGTATCAAATTACTTCCACGTGAATTTAATGGTTTCTCATGCAAATTATGTCTGATTGTACATGTACATTCTTATTCAGATTATATATGCCTGTCAAATCTGAATCATACTGAGCAGAAAATGATAATCGATCGGTCTTCGAAGATACTTGAGAAGGTCTCTTTATAATATATTAAGTGTATCAAATCTACCCATGTTAACATTCAACAAGAGCTTTAGTACTGACACAACTGACTATGTCAAATGATCACTGTCTGGAAACAGAGTGTCCAGGAATTGGATATAACAACTCTGCTGGTTGCAGCTAGTGTAAAAACTTCAAGAATAGCGATTGTTAGGTGGTCTCTCCTACACTTTAAGGAGATGTCTACATGTCGTTGTTTACCACAAACACTGTGAGTTGATACAAAACCCTTACTCAAAGCAATGAACCCTCGCTTAGTAATTCAATTATTTCTCATTCTCCTCCAGTACTCGATGTAATACACAAGAATTGCCACCAATTTTCTGAACACTCACGAATATATTCTTCTGTTCACTTGTTCCTCATGTACGCCTTACGACAGGTGTCTGTTATCCAGTACTTGGTAACAGTCTTCAAGCAATGAGATAACTTTAAGATGACTTTCAGAATAATTAATTCACATCAGTTTGAGATTTTCATCTTAATACAATTCAATAATCATTCTCAAGATTTGAATTTTCCGTTAACTTGAACACGGGAATAGTATCAAAATGCAATCTACGCTGCTCCAAGCGATCCATATATAATTTACGCAACATATGCCTGTGTTCTGTTTCAAGTCGGCTGCAAAAGTGTCTTCCTTGGACGTTGCTAGGCTGCTGCCTAACTCAGAAACTCTTGCCTGATAGAGTGTTAGGAACTTGGACGGCAATTAACCATCGTCGGGGTTCTTTCATGTGTAGGAAAAGAAGTCTTCAAATGTATCCAGATTGAAATTTCTACTCTCACTTGGAGGTGGTAGTCCTATCGTGCCGCAAAATTCCTAGTCCCCTTTACAGAGGAGTTGCAGTCGGCAACTCGCGTGTGGAATTCCAACCCTGACTCCGACTTAATCAAGCCACCACAAAGTTCCACATGTGACTCGAAATTTGTCGAGCATTTCACCTCCTTCCCACATTTATACTTGACTGGATTTCCGCAATGAGTCTTATGAAAACTTCAACTTCTCTTATGAAAGAACCTATGACCGCATTTATCCTGCGAGGTTCCTTCGAGCAGAGGTGGCGCACTAGGCTCAAACGAGCCTAGTGCGCTCCGGTAGAGAGATTATAGGTTCGAGAGACTGAAGATAATCTGAGAGCTCCGCATCCTCCATCTCCATCCGTGCCCGCTGAATCTTCTGCTCATTACCCTCAACACTCGAACGCTTGGATCCGTGTGTCATTATTACAAAATCACTCTATGGAACATGCAAGATCCAACCGTATTTTTAAACCACATTACACTCCCATACAATAGGCATTTGTACAAGCACGTATGAACAAATTTGCAGCCACCGTTGTAAAACGTCAATCCGGATGGCTTGTTAACGTTGGTTCTGCGCGTGGAAGACCTGCCCAGAGCTGTCCGTGGGATCACGCCAACATCCCTGGTATCACAGTCCGAGGTGCCAATCGAAGAGCAAGGAGGATGTCATGTGGGCTTTTCTGCTTAGATGTTATGATGTGGAATTCTTAACGGTGATTAAACTGATGGGATCTACCCCACCTTGTACTTGATAGTTACAACTCATAGTGAGGGTATGAGGGAGTATCGAACTTTCCTTGAGGCTTCCATGCACAGACCTAAATCTTACCTCTGCAGCTTTACTCACACTGTCAATGAAGTACCAACAGTTTTTTCTTCAATCATTTTCTATCACTGAATGGCACAGCACTAAGTGCATGAGTTCCACATCTGTGCTGATCTCTACTCAACAATTCGCCTTGAGTCACCAAAGCAAAATCTGGAAGCAAAAGCGCTTTCTACTGACGTTGAAATGTATGGGAGTGCAAAATCTTTCATGAAATCCAACGGGCATTCTGTACATGCATATGCATCAGAGATTTGTATCCAAATGTGCCGCAGGGGTCAGCCCGGATGGTTCGTAAACGTTGATGCTATGCGCTGAATACATATATTTCTTTGTGAAAAGTCGGTTGCGCCTGATTTGTCAATCAAAGTGGCACACTTCGAAAGAACATAAAGACAAACACGTGGGTGCTTCAGTTTAGAGAATTATGGTGTGGAACTCCTCACCAGTGGTTCAAACTTTTAGGTGATTGCTTACTCAGGGGAGGAAGATTCTCCGTCATCTATCAGTGGACTAAGAGTCTGTGGGGAGTTGAGAGACACTGGATCTGACATGCGGTTGCAAGTCTTTTTGTCATTCTTCTTTGTACCTGGATTGTTACATCTCGTAATTTATTCGGTAGGCATGACTCTTCCCTGATAGACTCTCTCCAACATTCTTAGACATTTATGATTAGTGAAGTTTCTTGCCAGACCATCTATCTGTAGCATTTACGTAAATTTCTGGTATATGTAGTTGAAATTACTAGTCCTCCCAAATCAGAGGTCTGAGTGAGTAAACTTTGTCGCTCTTCTCCGGTTTGTAATCTGTTAAGGTAGAGATAGCAGCTTGGGAATGTACCTTCTTAGATATTCCTATAAGAAGGAGAAATAAGTAACAATTCATACGGCAGTTGGCGAACCCCACAATTGTGTACCTAGTCAGTAGCAGTTTTCAATAGATCCTCAAACTAAGTACAGAGAACTTTCTTGACCACTGCGCCATTTGCTCTTACAGTTGCAAGAGAGAATACTTCGAGCAATGGATTCAGGACTTTGCTCTCGAGAAGGTCGAAAACATTATTATGAAGTTTCTGGAAAGCAGATATTGTTGAACGCTCAAAGTAACTGACAGGGCCTGTTTCAGGCTATGGGTCCCCAGAAAGTTACGAGCCTCCTCGACGATGACTGACTTCTTGCGGTGCATCATCTCAATCCGTTTACTCCGATGCTGGTGGCTCATTTCTGATTTCTAGCGTAACAGTTCTTCCAAGTTGTGAGGCTTCGTTATGTAAACGTGCTGCACAGTCACAAAACGTGCGGACGTCAGTAACAGCTTATTCCCAGCAAGTTCGGCAAATTGAAGCAGTCAAAGTACGATAAGCATACTAGTCACTGATGCCTTTGCTCTCACTGAAATATTATTGTTCAACTCTCAATCGTTGAGAAGAAGAGCTAATAGTTCAGCTCTACGTGAATATATGTAGAGAGCTTATATACCAAAAGTGTAAACAGGGAATATTTTCAAGATCTTTGAGATCTTGTTGAGATTCATGCTCAATTTGGACAATCGGAAATTGAATATAGTAAATTAAAGATCATCCTGGTGCCCGAACCTGTTGGTCATATGTTGCAGGAAAATGTAGCACATGGCTACGGAATAAAGCATAAGCATGTAACAGCGGATCGAAGGACAAAGCAAGCATCCTGAACTTAAGCTCAGCCAATGTTGGATTGCCTGAATACGAGAGGGTGGTCACAGTAGTATAACTGTGGAAGGCAATCTTCTTGGCCACAGAATCCTGAATCATCGAGAGGTCCATGTTCTATGATCAGCTGAGCCCACGATCGCTGTTCATTTGAACCGCGATATCTGTCGGACCTGGAAATATGGAACAGAAAGTGATTTGTAGACCATGGTGGTGCTTATGACGGCCGTCGAGAAGCTATTCTTGCAATTGTCCACTTTAGCAGTAGAAATGTATTGTGTGCAGGAAACTTCTTAGTATTTAGAATGATCACGCTTCACCGAATTCCGTGTACGTATAGGAGTCTGGTGAACGCTGTCGTATACTTTTACATAAACTTCACCAAAATGGCCATGACTCTACGTGAAAAAAAATCTATATTGTGACAAAAACAAATTAGCAAGATCACGGCAAGCTTAACTCCCTAGAGGTAATACTAGGATTTATGCAAACTCTAGATTTTTTCATACCTAGCAAAAGCTTGTGATGTGCAACTTACTAGAGGTTGTCCTTATGAAGCGGCAGTTTTAAGATCTCTCCAATCTTGCAATGGTTCACAAGTTTTATTCAAATTGTTATCCATATATATTCTTATGTTGTGATTTCATTGGTTGTGAGAAATATATAGATTTTTATTTTAGTGCACATGGCTATACATACATCTCATGTGCACCTCTAGCAATAAATAAGTATTAGTGATAAGATAAATTTTAATGATGATATGAATCTTCACATCTATAATTCATGTTTTTCTTGATGAATGATCTAAAAGATTATATGTTTATTTAACTGAATGTTAAGAAGTTCATAATTAAAGCCTAGGTATCATTCGAAGCAAAAGAGAATTGAGATTGTTTTTTTGGATGGCTAATGGAAATTAAAAAAAATTATATAAAAAATCATGTTTTGATATAACCCGGGAGCCATTGCAGAACATTCAGCTCATGGCAAGAGTTTGGATGAGCAAGTTATGAAAGATAAACAAGGGAAATTTTGTGCTCTGGTACTTGCATTAGCCAATATGTTTCATATCAAGATTCATGTATATCTCAAGATGACTTAAGGTATGGATGGAGCTTTCTTTGGCGACAAATTTATGCTTGGAGTGATGGCTTCTCCAGCCTTGATAGTTCTTTTGGTGATGACATCCGATGTGAACTAAAACTTTAGTGTGTTTATCTTCACTTGATTAAATTCAAGATGGATTTGAACTTCCTGCCTACAGTTTTATATAATGCATGAATTCAGATTTATTACTACGGTAGACCTAAGATTAACCATCAAGAATTTGTTGTGAGTGGGTTTAGAAATAAAATCAAGTGTTATCTTCCCTTGTACTTTTTGTCATAACTATAATTATAAATCAATTCATGGTCATTTTGTTAATTTTTTATTGAATTTAATTTCCTCTTGCAAATCGTATTTTTTAGTCACTTGCTCCATGTTATGTAAGGAGATTAGGCAATGGTTGATAACCTTGTGAACCATGATTGCACACTACTTATATGATTATGTGTATAAAATATATATTTTTCACAACCATTGATCTTTCATTGGAGTAGAGATTGACCAATAAATGAGCAGATAGCTAACCTTGATATTTTAATTACTTTGATACTTTTGAAAGAAAACGTGGAGAAACAAGAGCATGATCAAAGAACTGAAATGATAATCATAATCTATGTCAAAGATGTGTTCAACAAACCTCTAAGATTATTTTCTCTAGTAATATCAGCATATAAGCTAGCTGAGTCAAAACACGTTAATATGACAATCTATGTTTATGTTATTTTAATATTTGATATCAGTTGTTATGCCAAGACACAATATGTTATTTTGTAAATTGATTAATTTTATTTATTTTTCTTTTCTTCATCCACATCCAATGAAGGTGTTCAAGGTTTGGATGATAATCATGTTAAAGTCATGACAATGGTTGAATAATCTCAAGTAAGAATCTTCCAATCTTTATAAGTGATTAAACTTTGTGGGCAATTTCATATCTAAGAAGTGTGTCTATCTACACACTACTTATTGACTTATATAAGGATAAAAATAAATTTCTTCAAACTTTACTTCAACCAGCAACAAGACAAAAAAGGTCTTATATCTTTGCAAAGAAAATCAAATATAAAATTAATAAAAGACAAGCCAATGCTATAAAAAAATGTTCAAACATATAAAATATGAAAAAATCAACAAATTCTTTGTAGTTGATAATTGTTATGTAAACTATTGTTAGGAGCAGAAGGAGTGGGAAGAGTATGGGGAGGA
Source organism: Marchantia paleacea (assembly GCA_014180765.2). NCBI lineage: Eukaryota > Viridiplantae > Streptophyta > Marchantiopsida > Marchantiales > Marchantiaceae > Marchantia > Marchantia paleacea. The sequence continues at coordinate 302,287 of MUAA02000123.1, forward strand.
GCAGACGTCGAAACATGAGAAGGAAGATGGGATAAACAAGAAAGCTTTGGGGGATGAGAAAGAACGAGTAGGAGAGTAGAAAGCGCTAGAAGACGAGTAGGAAGACCTGGGAAAGGAGAAAGCGGTGAAAGATAAGTAGGAAGACTTGAAAGTGGAACGCATTGGAGGACTAGTAGGAAGACTTGGGATGGGAGGATTCGTTGAAAGATGAGTAGGAAGAGTTCAAATATCATTAAAAAAATTTTACGAGTTTGATAAATATTTAATATTTACAAATTAATAATTTATTATTCATAATTATAACAAGTATCAATAACAACAAGCATAAAAATAAATTTTTTATCAAAATATAAATATAAATAATACTAATAAGTAGATATTAATTATACACACATATATAATTATTTTCTAAAATATTTATAATTTATAATTGAAATAAATTAATTAATACATAATTTTTTATTCAAAAATATTTATGAGATCATCATAAATAAGATAAAAAGAATAAAATAATATCAGAAATACCACAACATACATTTTAAACTGAAAATTTTTAAGCACAAAAACTACAAATGTGATGAAAGCATCCAAGAACTTGAAGACTCCAGCAATCACATAAACAAACACGTTTGGAACCTCAAGTTGAGTCTCTATCACTCAAAGAATATCCTTATTCGAAGTTTATTTAGTTTGATCAGTTTACGTAAAGATTATTTCAAAATCTACTTTTTTCTCCTAATCATAAATTCCAAGAGTTAATATTAATACATTATGTTTTATTCAAACTAAGCCTCAAGAGCACCACTGAAGCCATCACTTAGTTATCTCAACAAATCAATAAATGATTTTCTGCTTCTTGTGATGAAATTCTCTAACCCTCTTAGTCAATTTGAAAAATTGAGCTCCAACGCTAAGTTTAGAGTTCATAAAATACTCTATTATGAAATCTCAAACAAAATATTATGTACTCTTGAGTATAATGATGATTTTCAGACAAAGCTTGAAATATATCTAATGTTCTAGATTGATATATACAACCTTGTTGTAAATCAAGTCTAGTCATCAAAGTTCAATTATTTGAATTCAAGCTTAAACACATGACATTTTTAATTAAGCTCTTCATCCAATGAGTAGAGACAAACCCTCTTGTGCTTTTTAACTTGTAAGTCACAAAAATAGACTTATAATTTTGCAAATTAATCAAATTCATTATATTACCAATTTGTCTTCAATATAGTTTATACCTTGTATTTTATTTTGATCCTACGATGTTGCATAGACATTGCTTTACTATGAGAACGCCTAAATTAATGCGTCTGTAGGATAACTATTCTGGCCCTCGTGTGAGTAGGACCCCTCTCTTTCTCCACATCACCATTCCACATTCGAATTCATTGTAGCCGATAAACTGCAACGGAAGTAGATTATGATATTCAACAATAAGACCGTTAACTCTCATCCAAACTTCACATGAAATTGCTTTGCAGCCTTCTTGTACTCTCAACAAAATTTCATTTGCTTTTTTTTCTCTTGATCTTTCGAGACAAATATCGGACCAAACACTATATCACAAGGCAATATGCATACCCCTATGTACTAAAACCATCACAAATATCAATCATTCACTCCAATTGCTTTCACTTTCATGAATAGGTTAATCATTATTGAACCTTTACACTGTTCTAATTTTATTGATCAAGACTCTTGATAGCAAAAATTATGATCATCGTACTAACTTTGTGACAATTAGTGCAATCACAACTCCGATTTGTATACACAAACTTCAAACTATCAAAACATTCAAAACTCATCGAATCGAGTTGGAATTGTGATCATAACATTAATTAAAATTGAAGCTACATCTATATTAAATCCGATCTTTCAAAACCCTCATGAAACACTCAGAAACGACCCAAACTCTCTATATGACCTGAATTTCACTCTTTAACTTCATACCACAAATGGAGTGACAATTTGCTCAATGGGCTTCATTCTTGAGTCACATCGTAGCTCTTCCCGTCAGCTCCCTAACCATGCCCTTCAATCTTGAATTATCTCCTTTGAAGGCTTCCGAAACTCATCCAAATGCCAAAGAACTTGACCAAGTGTTGTCATTGATCCAAATTCCAAAACCAATGAGAATGAAGAGTGTGATTTTGAGCTCTAATGGGGCCAAATTAGCCACATACTAATTTAGAGCTTTACAACTATCCTTAACACACTATTTAGCCATCAGATGAATAATATAAGTTGTCATTATTAAAAAGTCAATATAACAACTCGAAACCAACTTAGTATGAAGGGAATAACAAAAGGGATTGTGGAGTTTATAACTTGAGAATAATAATCCTCGCCAAAATTCATAACAATCAAGTCCCTATGGCTTGCCTTTGGTAAACAATAGTGATGGATTGGAACTCATGTGTTGAAAGCCACCACTGCTAGCTTGTTCATATCCCTAACATGTATATCAAATTAAAATATATAATGGTAAGTCCCAAATCGTGCTAGAAACAAGTGGCAGAATAATCAAGTCTAGAAAGTTTATCACTTGTTGCATAAAGTTATCTCCAAAGATCACGATGTAGATACTGGATGTTAATCACAAATGGATTAGACATCGGTATATCTTGAGGATCATGTTATCCTCTATCCATGTCCCACGTCGGCTCCACTTCGATTGGATAAGCTCCTTAATCAACAAGCAATGTTCTACATCTCACTCATTCTTTTGTGAGCCCGACCACATTTTATATCTGATAAGGTCTAAGATAATATCTCTTGGGGCCTTATCCACATCATGACACCATGAAGTCAAGTCTACCGTGGACTCTTAGCAGCCTTACAATGAGCCGTCGGTCATCATGACCTTAAATATCAATAGCTTTGAAGATGACACATATCATCATCTCTCATAGTAGCCGTGTCACAACACAAAAACGGAGTAAACTGAAATTGAGTTGGCATATCACCATAGCTATCATGACTACGTAATAATCAACCACAGAGCTTGTAACTACGTAATTAAAATTTTTATAAACAATGAGTGTCACATCAATATTAAATTTATTATAAAATAATAAAAATGTTAAAAACATCTAAAGATAAAAAATAAATTAAAAATAAATTAATTTTAAAAAAATTTATTGTATAATATAATTTTTTTGAAACATAAATTAAATATAAGAGTAGGAGCTCCCATTGACATTGGACAGTAATACATGTATTATTTCTTCTCCAAATGTGTTTTGTTCAATTGTTAGGAAGTCTGAAAAGTGACATATAAATCACAAACATTTCTTTCTAGACTCATAGGCTAAACTAATGTCAATTGCTTTGACATCAAGTAAAAAAAATTTAATCTTTGATCTTCTAAATTCATTATTCTCAGAATTATTTTAAATATTTAAAAAAATCTAATATCTGATTCCACTTTTACAAGAAGAAGAGATTTGAGATATTTACTCTGCAATTGTGACAGTTGTCAACTAAAAATAATAAAACATAGTAGACGTTTGAAGAAAAAAAATAGTGTTATAGTAAAAATATAAGACAATTTTCATTCTTTATGGAGCAACGTCTCATTCCATGATCACATTACCCATGTCATTGGTCATTATGTTATAGATTGATTGTTTTGAACACAATCATATTCATAAATACATTTTCAAGATGTAATATTTATTGTGTGCGCAAGGATTAATTATTGTGCGAGAAGATGAAAAATAACAAACATAAACAGAGTGAGAGAGAGGACTTACTATTTTCATAATAATTTATTTCAGACTGAATTATCTAAATACTTATTTCTGATCCTTGATAATATGGATCAGAACAAAATTTGGAATTTTGGCATAAAATAAATTGCATTGCTTCATCTGCTCTAGGCCTCTCTATGGTTCTTATTTAAATGTGGATTCATGAAAATAGTATAGGATACATAACATATTTTATATCTGGGGGTTGTGGTTTCATGATCCAAAATACAAAATTGGTGCATCACCTCTATTGCCAAGTGCTTAAAAATGAAGCATGTATCATTCTTATGAATGAAGATGCTAAGAAATCTCAATGAATAAACACTACTCTAATAAGTATACTATTTCTAAAAAGAAGTTGAAAAAAACATAAGCATTTTCAAAGTGATATGTATATCACTAAATGCTTTAGCTAGAAGCAAAAAACTAACATGATCCACAACCCTACCGTACTAAAGATTCAAATGACTGTCAAGTTGTTTTTTAAGACTTGCACGCAAGAGGGAGAAGAGAGTTCTAACATGAAATTGTAAGCTCAAGGTCAACATTGAACAACAATGAGGGTGATGGAATTGCAAGAAATAATAAAGGAATTGAGGATCTAATATTTGCAAGGAGCTAAGGGAGTGAAATGGGCAAGAAATTGATAAAGAGGCAAGAATCACATGAGAAAATAAAGCTTCTACCAATAAAAAAGTAGTTATCATTATCTTTTTAACCATTATCAAAATCATCACATCATGAAAAAGATATTTCCTGCACCCTGCACTTAGCCAAAACCTCTTCTATACCAGCTTGTTCACCCTTTCACCTTCTCATAAAGCCTTGTATCCTCAACCTTGACGATTTTGACTTCACTTTCATTGCAGATCTCCTAATAGATAGTCTTTGCAACCTGCTACTCTTTCTCCATAAGGGTCTTTTACTTTGTCACCCTTTTAACACTCTTTGCTTGTTGGGATGGTTTGCATCACATCTCTCTTCCTGCTAGCAATCAAGTGCATCAGTTTGATAACCTCCGTAGACCTATGGATATAATCAGGTGTAATTTCATTAAGCTCCATCAGCATAGACACCACTACGTTCTTGAGCTTCTACATAAGCTGCAACATCAAAAAGAGTGGCTCTTCCTCATCTTTCTTGATAGAATTCACCTCTGGCCAGAAAACATCTTGTGATAGGTAGATTCTCTATCTTCTTAAGTCTTTGCCTCTTTGATAAAGATTTTCTTATTATCTCAACGCCCGAACTCTAAGTACTCTTGCTCGATAAATCTATCAAATGATATCTCCCAAAGATCTTGTCGTTAAATCCTCCTATCACCTGATCTAACTTGTCCAAAGGTACTTTGCCTAGATCTTATTTAGACATCACCACCACGATGTTAAAATCACTTTATGTATGTCCCTCCTAAGGAAACACCTAATTAATTCATTACATTCTCTGTCAATATCCATCTATATGTTTAATGGACCCAACTCTAGCTAATATTCCCTTTAATCTGCTACCATTAGCCATGTTATCATTGAATACATGTGAAGTAATTACAAAGATAAATAAATTATGCAGTTCTCTTTTGTTCGGACATTCTTTGCCACTTCCTGCACATTTCAACTAGAAACTTTTTCCTAATTGAGCTTGATAGATCCACCCACAAAACTTTCTACTAACCTCACTTTGTGCATGCTCACATAGGTGATCCTCTTTGAAGAGAATAATTGGTTCAATGTGAAGGTAATTTTTCTGTAGACGTCATCTTGAATTAGATAGATCTTATTACCATTTTTCCGCTTTCAATCATGAAGATTATTCCAATTTTTCCTATCAAATTTAAACCGGATGTAAAAAATTAAATCAAACTCACATTGAAATCCTCATGTATCAAATTTAAAATTAAGTTTTATTTAAGATCTCTAAATATCATTTTCAAAACCCACATGTCATTCCTAGTTAGTTTTATATATTTTCACTTCACAACATGTTTTAATCCATATGAATCTACTGTAGACTCATGATTTGTGCCGATCTTGGTGTGAGAGTCTTATAATATTAAGCTTTATGTAAAATCCATACAAGCTGTACGGCAACCATCACTAACATTCATTAGGTAAAAACAAGTAGAAGAAGTAATTTGACAATAAATAATTAAACAAAGCACAAAATCTCGCTTCTTTCATTAAAACTAATAGGATGTATGTAATTAAAGTAACATAAAAAATTAATCATTCAACTTTTTCAGAATTTATTAACAAGAAAATACTTCATGCACTAGAGCAATGCAAAAAAAAGATAAATGATTTTCAAGGAGAAAGATTTTATTCATAGTTAGAAATGAAGGAGGATGGGGCCAAAACAAAAATGATCATTAGAGGATACAGTGTAATAATTATTTAAACGTTTTTAAAATTTAGCTTCTAATGACTTATATTTTTAATCCATATACTATCGTTAGAGATGTAGATCTAAGATTTATCTAAGCTTCAAATGAAGTAAATTTTTCAACAAATCACTAAGGTCATGGCCTTCTATTTGCTGATTGTTCAAGTTTGGCACTCATGGGAGGGCATTTTTCTGACTTTAACAACCATCAATACTATCATAATTCATAAAATTCATGCTTAGTAAAATGTGGGGAAAAGATGAATGGATGTTTAGTCAAAAAGACACCTTGATGAAGAAACTCAATGCAGAAGCATGAAAAATATCTTTTTTCAGTTGCTATTCAGAAAAATGCGACATGCAACACTTTGTTGTTGCTGTTCAAAAAAGTGATAGAAGTATCAACTTTATCAAGAACAATTAAAAAACTGATACAGTCATTAATTTTTTCAAAAATAATTAAGAAATGATATATGTATCATTTTTTCAAATTGTATTTGGAGACAACACATTACATAGACACATGTAGCATTTGTCATTTCAAAAAAGTGAAACATCTTTCACTTTTTTTTTATCAAAATAATTATTATCAAAAAAGATTTGACTTTGTGAGTGAAATTTTTTTGTTTTTTAAAAACATCATAATATTTTATTTGCAAGGAATGAATGAAGTTTGACCACATGGTAGCTCAAAATCATTCAGAATATTTGATAATAATTATTTCTTTGATTTTTTCAATTGGATTACACTTTGCTTACAAGTATGGAAGTAGGCTCTTTAGTAAATTAAAATAAATATCAGCTTTCTAACTTTTATTACATGATAATTACATAAAAATATAAAAGTGAAAATTTAATAGTTCATATGTGAAAATAATTTATGCCACTTCTATTCATATGAAAAATTTAATTGAACAAAAAAACAAAACAAATAATCTTTAGTTAAAATCAAATGTAGAGATTTATTTCACTTTTTCACATTTTTCATCACTCGGTTGTGAATTATCTCAATCTAGAAGTACTTTTTTCAAACGCTTTGTGTTCTTTACAATTATTAACTTGTTGTTAGGTTTAGACTATATTGTGGCCAAAAAATATTATTTTTAAAAGATTAACCTTGTAAAAATTGATACAATTATTTTTGTTATGTGAGCTTTTTGGAATACTAAAAACTTTCAACCAAGTTTGTCTCCATTATATATAAAATAATTTTCAATCTACATGAGATATCTTCTATGCAAGTCATACTCTTGCAGAGTTTCATTAGCTAAAATGGTTGGTTGTTAACATCCTGACATGGCAGACTTGTAATAAAACTATTGACTAGAAGATCCTTAAAGTTCCAAGGTATATCTAGCATAGGCTTAGAACAGATTTTATTTTTGTACAAATGAAGTGATATTGAATAAACTTGAGCTTGCAGTAACACTTTTAGCTCAATAATCTCTTCAAGAGCACATGTTGCTTCCACATATGTATTTTTTCTGCCTCTCCTAGTTGAAGCTAGCAATCTTGATCATCCGACACCTTCACCACTTAGTTTAATGATCTAGACTGTTCTAAGTGTGTATCATAATCTTTCTTGATTTATGTTGTAGATTGATTATGTGAAGTAGTTGATGAAGATGACTACTACTTACTTAATCCATCAATAACCATTCTCTCCTCTATGTTGAGCTCAAAACATTTAGCAAGACAAAACACAATGTTCAACATAGATGATGTTTCATGTAGTAAAATGACATCTTTCACTCTTTATCTGAACTTACTTTACAATATTTCATACTACTATTGGGCATCTTGTGCCTGTGTCATCTCATGGGTAACATTCATCAAGTGACATATCCAAGTATATGTTTCTTACACACTTTTTACAGTCTTGCGCTTGAATTCATGGAAGCCTCTTAGCTTGTTAGTCTTCACCCCTTGGTAGTCTCTACTCAATTGGGTAAAAATATCCAAATACAATTAAAGCTTGAAAATTTTGAATTCTATACAACCCGAGTAATTCCAACTTTATCATCTAAAATAAGTAGAAAAGATTAATTCTACCCATCCAACACTATACCAAAAGTAATAGAGATGTAGTTTGGAGAGTAATACTATATACAAAACTCAATCTCCTCATGATGTTCAGCCTAGAACTCATGATAATTGTTCATCCACCAAATCCTCCAAATGTTGCAGCAGTCCCTTTCATGTCATAAATGGACTAAACAACGTGGAGTTTTTCATCTGTAATAAATCATACCATGAGTCAAATTCCTAGATAAAATCATTAAGTTTGATTATATACTTATTATTGAAATATCATATAAAAAGCTTGATGGCTCAATAGATATCGTCCATATCCCAGAACAACGGTGTAAGGACACATTACAAGATATCACCATGCTCAAGTTCATCACTCTCTTAAACCAAATCAAAGTATTCTGTTAATCTCAATATCCAAGATCTATACCTCACTTTTCTAACTTTAGCAATCTATATTTCAAAATCTCCATAGAACTCCATTGTAATACAAGTGTACATAATTATATTAGCAACATGTCTTCAATCGAAACCAAAAACCATTATAGAAGGTATCTCAGTCACACATAGTACCAACACAAGTGCACCTGAAACTTGTCATCCTTACATGCACTCAGTTTAAAGTATCAAGTCATATCTCACTCATGAGAAACATAGATAGTCTAACTAGTCTACAAGTTCAGCCTCACTATCAATAGCAAAATGAGTATTAACACTCCAAATAACAAAATACTAACATAAAAAGTGCTGCATAAATTGGAAGCCAAAATGAAGGTATATCAATCACATGAACATAATAAAGAACAATAATTCACATCAAAAATATCAATCTAAAGGGTCAAACCAATCCAATGC